>VZTE01004031.1:17286-51128 GCA_013397775.1 Eulacestoma nigropectus | reverse complement strand
AGTTTAGATTGATGTAAATTATTCTTTAAATGAATTCTCTGTGGCTGACAATACTGCACCTTTTTGATCACAAAACCTTACAAAAGGGCTGGTAGAGTTTAAGTTTTTCCAAAAACAGGATTAATGAATGTAGCCTGCAATCCTGAACAAGGACACCTGTGCATGAGCTCTCAAGCAGTTAGCCACTCTTGGCCCTTGAAAAGTCCCTGTGTATGCAAAACAAAGCTGTTTAATTTGTTGCTTTCTGTATCAGACGCAGAGTAATTGTATTGTAGCTATCATGGCATCATGGAATGGTTTGGGGTAGAAGAGACCTTAAAGCTCATCCTGTCCTGTGGGCAGGGACACCTTCCACTATCCCAGGTTGCTCCAAGCCCTGTCCAGCCTGGACTTGGACACTTCCAGGGATCCAGGGGCAGCCACAGCTTCTCTGGGCACCCTGTGCCAGGGCCTCCCCACCCTCACAGGGAGCGATTTCTTCCCAGTGTTCTATCTAAATCTCCATGTCATTAAGTAGATGTCACAATCTGTCCTTTGGAGGGGTAATATCTCACTCCTCGTTCTTTTTGTCCTTTGCCAAGATACCTTTATTACATTTTGGTAAGGAAAAACACAAAGGAGGACATTCAGCCCAGGAATTGTTCTGTCCCCATTCCATGGCCTTGCTGCACAGACCTCAGGTCAGATGGGACAACCTCCATTCCTCGTCTCGTGTGGCGTGCTCAGAGCTAAGGGGGAACCTTGCGCCTTCTCCCCTGGTGCAGCACTGGTGCAGGCCGTTTTGGAGCTGGCCTGTTTCCCTACCACCCCAGCTCTATGAAGAGATATTTAAACCAATCCTTGTTTTAAATATTTCTGTTTCCCTGTGTCACTGGACTGTCACAACACTTCCCAGATGTCAGTCTTTGTGATTACAGCTGAATACTGACTTTCCAGAATTCATCCTTTTCAGAGTGACCATTTCCTTACCAAGAAGGGAAGCAACTGCCCTTGCTGAATGTGCCAGAAGTGTTCAGGTTTCAGAATTCTTTTTAAAAAAGGATGAAGAATATGCCATAAACTGCCTTTTTAATATATATATCTCTAGCAAAAGAACACTTTCACACTGCTTTCCTTAGCAGCAGCAGTTCAAATGCAGAAACTGCAGAAAGGGAAAAAAAAAGAAGTAAATTGTGAGACTAGAAAAATTGCAGGGGAGAGCAGAGTTTAGATCACTGAAGGCTGGCACGGTGAGTGAACCTAAATGTTTCATTGTTTCTTCCTCGCTGGGTAAATATTTAAGTTTAAAGTCAAGGGAAACTTATTCTTAAGGGTGAAAAAAAGCAAACTCTGAAAGGGTTTTGACAATGTAAAATACATCCTCTCCCAAGCTAGCTGATATAAAGAATGCAGCCTTTTAACATGCCTGGACGAGCTTTAAAAATGACTCAATAGATTGTAGAATTCAGCACATTTTCTTCCCAATTATTTTTGAAGAGATTCTGACAAATGTTTTCTAAAGGAGGAATGGCAGACTGTCTATTTTATTTTAGTTTTATGGTACTTTTATTTTTATCCTGTCATGAGAAGCAAATGGCAGAGCTATGATTAGGATAAGCCATGTAAGAGGGCTCAATCTGCACAATTTATAGTGCAGCTTGCTTTAATCTGTCAGGGAACGTGTGTTATATTGCCTTTCAATAGAGGAGAGAGCTCTGGCTATATATGTTAATAAATTCCAGCCAGACAGTCCTAAAAGATGCCAACAATTGCTGGAAGTACTTGGAGCAGAAACTGTCTGCATTATTGAATCCTTGGAGGACTCTTTTGGATACTGTGGATTTCTTGAGCAAAAAGCAGACAAAGAAAGCCCCCAGAAACTCTGCTACTCCAAAAACCTCTGGGAAAAACATTCAAAATGTAGTTCATATGATATTTTTATTAATTCGGTTTTCAAAATTTACCAGCCTGATAAAAACACAGTGTTTATTATTATTACCAGTGATTTCAACAATTTTGGGTAGTTCTTTTTTCACAATTTTTTTCCTCTTTCCTTTTCCCAGTTTTGAATTTATATACTGTGAACCCCGTGAAGTTGTAATCACAGTGCCACCCAAATCACAGTGCAGGTTTGTTTATATATATAGTAAATCTGAAAATCCTCGCTTGACAAGGGGTGCTTCCCCCTGTTTATTTATGGTTTTTACTGGATTGCCACTGCCGTCTATTTTCAAATCTTCCCCTTCCTGATGGATTGATTTCCTGTGCTGAGGTGAATGTGATAGGAAAATTAGACGTAGTATTTGCACTGATAGCTTCTGGGTTTGGATTCTACAACAAGCTTTGAAAGTTGAATAACAAGATTCTTGAAATGCCATGGAAAATAATTGCGGGTTTTTGAAAAAAAAAAAAAAAAAAGGCTTTTCGCAGTGTTCTCCCTGGCTGTTTTCACAGTGGGAGTTGCAAGAAAAAAGTCACAGGTGTCAACACTGAATGTTACTCTAATCCCAAAGGAGAAGAAACAGCCTCTTCTGGTTAAGGTTAAGAAAGTGAAATTTATGATCTTTTCCAGAAAAGGCAAAGGATTTGCTTTAAGTAGCGGAATAGATGAAAAATCAAACCACACATGGCATTATTGCAGCCATCCATTCCAAAATTTAAAACTGCGTAAGGATTAATGAAGACTTCATGACAGGCACAGGAAAGCAATAATAGAAAAAAAAAAAAAGGTGACATTATAATCTCACATTCACCAGAAAATCAAAGCTGCCATGTTGGAATAGCAAGTGCTCAAATCTCCAATGTCAGATTATCCTCTGAGGGTCTAAAAAAACCAGAAAAATTGTACTCAAAAGAGCCATAAACACATTTTTTCCTGAAAGAACAGGATCACCTTTCTGGACCTGTGAAATATTTCCATAGATTAAATATTCTTCATATCCTAGATGGATTTTTTAGGAACATTTCCTTGATCTGTGGGACTATGGCCTTTCATCATTCAGAGTCTGTGCTGATGTTTTGGTTTCATCATAGAATCATGGAATGGTTTGGGTTGGAAGGGACCTCAAAGCCCATCCAGTGCCACCCCCTGCCATGGGCAGGGACAACTTCTGCTAGCCCAGGTTGCTCCAAGCCCCATCCAACCTGGCCTTGGACACTCCCAGGGATGCAGGGGCAGCCACAGCTTCTCTGGGCACCCTGTGCCAGGGCCTCCCCACCCTCACAGGGAAAAATTCCTTCCCAATATTCATCTCAATCTTCCCTGTCTTAGTTTAAAACTGCTCCCCCTTTTTCCATCACAATTGGCACATGTAAAAAGTCACTCTGGAAAAGCAAATTCTTTTATTCCTTACTTCCAGGGCTTTTAGAATATAGAAAAGCAACATATTGTTGATTTTTTTTGGCTTCCTAATAGCAGTGTCAAATACACCTGAATACCTCCCCTATGGCAGGACACAGATACAAACATGCTTTTCCCCCTTCTGGACCTCTGTAGACTAGGATTGGAAGTGCCTCTGAGCAGGAGATATGTGATTTTTCACCTATGTAAAGGAGTATTATCTCTATTCCACAATTTGGTTGGGCAACGGGGCACTGGAGAAACTGGAGAATATTGGTTTGCTCTAGGATTGTAACTAGATGGGTAGAAATCCCATTTAAGCTTGTAAAGAAAAATTACTAAATCTTTTATTTGTTCCCTTCCAGAGAAGGAACAAAATAAAATAAAATATGGAAACCTACCAAAAGAAGATGCTAAAGCTGCTACTTGTGTGGAAGGGTCTGCAACACCATCTGTTTAAAAAGTCACTGGAGAAATCCTATAAAATACTTGATTACTAAGACTTTTTTTGCCAACTCATCAATCAAGATAACACCAGAATTAGAACAGAGAACACCTGCAATTGAAGTAGTGCAGGTGCTTTTCCAGCTCCCTATGGCAAGAGGGGAGTTGGGCTCTTTTCCCAGGTAACCAGTGGTAGGACAAAGGGAAAGGCCTCATGTTGCATTAGGGGACGTTCAGGATGGATATTAAAGAAAATTTCTTCACTGAAAGGCTGGTCAAGCACTAGAAGAGAGTGTCCAGGGAAGGGGTAGAGTCGCCATCCACGGAAGTGTTCTAAAACTGAGTAGATGTGGGACTTTACAACATGGTTTGCCGGGCATGTAGCGATCGGTCGAAGGCAGGACTTGATGATCTTGGAGGCCTTTTCCAAATTTAATGATTCTATGATTCCATAGCCATAACCATTTCTGAGTGTATAATAGGCCACACTGTGAGAAGGAGATAATGTTTTTTATTAGACCCATTTCTTTCCCTATAGAAAAAGCACACAAAGTTGTGGACCAACAGGGTCAATTAAAAAAAGCAGGTGTGTCCTGTCTTGAGCGAAGCTCCAGCTCAGCCTGCTTCTGGAGTGCTCAGCTCAGTCTGAAATGGTTAATTTAACACTTACCAGGATGGGAAAACCTGCACAAATACGTTACTTTTGGTGTGCTATTGTCCGAGTGGAAAGCACTCCCCAAACCCCACATCATCCCAACCATCTGCTCCACAAAACCGCAAACTCGCCTCGCAACTCAAATTCGACAATTTCATCCCAATTTATTGCCAAGATATTGCCTTTTCAGTGGTTGACCTCTGAAGCTGGATGTCAAGCACTCAATTATTTTCTCACATCAGAAAGTTCTCCCAAGAAGTGATTGAATTCTTCTGGAATGAATTTTTGCTGAGGCACACCAAACTCTCTTATGAGGCACTGCGGGTTGTACAGCACTAACACTGTTACAGGCTCTCTCCCTCAGCACTGCACCTGCTTGTAAAACGGGTTATCCTCCCAAACTGTGACCTTACCAATAGCCCAGGATTAAAACTTATCTCACTATTTCATTTTAATCTTTCCAGGAAGCTTTCAGATTGTTTTAATAAAAGATTGTCTAACAATTTAATAGAGAACAACTCGGTGTGGAATGTTTTTTTATGAGGGGCTGTGGAAGTACTACGGAATGATTACAACCTCTGGTAAGAACTTGAGATTCGTTATAAAAAGTTATAGCTTTTACAGTAATTTCTGCCAAGCCTGGCTGGTATCATCACTGCTGTCTCATAGCAGAGGCTGCAAAGAGTAACTAAAACACTGGGAAATAGAGATGCAGCCCCAGGCCCCCTGGACCTCATTTGCTGTCAGTGTCCATTGCACTTGCACATCTTGACACATCTTCCAGCTAATGAGCAAGAACTGAGTTTGCAGGCATTACTCATTAAAATGCAGAGCCCAGTTCTCGTTTGCATGAAGCCCAAGGTATATTTTTGCCCTTAACAGTTCTTAAGGTGCTCTCTCTCAGCTGATCACATAAAATGAGGGAAAAGAAGGGAAAATGCACCTTCCACTCATTGAACAAAGGAATGCATTTACAATGGGTAAAGGCAGCAATGCACTGAATTCCCAGAGACACCTGCCCGAATGGAGGCAGTTCCTTTGGAGCACTGCCTTCTCTCTGCTCCTCTCTGCTGCTGGCTTTTTCCACATCACAAAGGAAAATTTATAATATCTTCAGATTATAACTCTATACCTCGTGGCACTTCCAGCCAGCCTGTAAAAAGCAATTAAAATAGAATATGCAGAAGGAATATAAACCCTCTTGATTCAGATCTTAACTAAATCTCCAATTAGAAGTTACAAAAACACTTCCCCTGAAGGTGAGTTAGTCTGTAATTGTCTTATTGCAGTTGTCAGGGACTTCTCCCCTTTCTATCTAAATTCTTATCAGGGTGGAGGATTTGAGGCTTTCAAAAACTAATAGAGATCAGGCAAGCTGAGCAGTGTCACTGTCACTTTGTCACCAGGTTTGCTCAGTGTTTCACCCGAGCCTCAGCCAAACGCTGAGAGTGGAAGTTATACCCTTCACTGGATGTATCAACATCTTTCACATAGCATAAAAAACTCACCAAATATGGTATTCTTTGTACCCAAATTTATTTAGTTGGGATCCAAACTCATTGCATCTGGGGCTGGTGACTCACAGGGAGCTTCCTTGCATGCTGTTACTGTAATTCCAGCAATAATATCTCTTTTCTAGAGTTGGTTTAGAAAGTAACTGACTTGTCCTCAAGTTTTTCCTTCCCTTCTCACACTCTTTTTTTAAGACAAAAACATTCACTAATGACTACTTTTAATAGAGGATTCTTTTTTTCTTCTTTTTACTAAATTAATTATATGCTATTAAGATGAATTCTTTAAAAAATCCTGAATTTTTATTTTGAGTTTGACACACTTTGTGTAACTTTCCACTACACAATCAGTGTTGCATCTCAAAGAAACTGCTTGGCTGTAGTTCCTTTTTACACAAAACCAGGACTTTCTTGGGTCACATTTTAAGTCAGTTTACTGGAACCAAGCCATTTTACTTGATTCATTTATTCATTTTATTTCATTTCATTTCATTTAACTACTTGCTTATCTCCTGAAACACAGTCTATCATTTCTGGTCTTTACGGGCTTCATAATAATTATGTAACATATTACAAGCTAAAGTTTTCGTCTTAAGCTTATGACTTACGAAAATAATTAAAGCACTCTGCTTTTTGTCTGAATGAGGCAAAAGTATATAGGACAAGAATCACATAATTTCCAACTAAGGTAAGCAGTATGAGGACTGTAAGCTCACTAAGAAAAAATAAAAAATGAGAAGGAATAGAAGAAAATTACTTTATCATTAGAAAATAAACACTTCACATATTGATCTGGTTTTGCACAAATACACAATTCATATTGCCAAAAATACCAGGTGCATTTCAGACTTGTATCTTTGCAACATACACAGAGAACAATTACTCTTTGTACAAAACCAGCAAGGTGTATAAACTAATTTACTGCCTCAATGGCTGTAATTAATGTTTCCTAACTCAGCTCAGGTCATACAGACCACATTACACCTGTAATTCCCCCAGGTCATTGGTAGTACATCACTACAGAGCTGCTCAAAACCATTCCTAGGCTGTGTTTTCTCTCTGGAAAGCGAAGATTACCGATCCTGCTGTTTCCCTGGAGGATTGCAACATCACCAACACCATAAATTCCATAAAGACTGTGTAATTTGACAAAGAATTAAGCAAAGTACAGGAGAAATTGGAGAAATGATGGTAGGGGAAAAATAGTGCATTATTTCAACTGCCAGAGGGCAGGGTTAGACGGGATATTGGTCAGCAATTCCTCCCTGTGAGGGTGGGGAGGCCCTGGCACAGGGTGCCCAGAGAAGCTGTGGCTGCCCCTGGATCCCTGCAAGTGTGCAAGGCCAGGCTGGAGCAGCCTGGGACAGTGGAAGGTGTCCCTGCCCATGGCAGGGGGTGGCATTGGATGGGCTTTGAGGTCCCTCTCAAACCAAACCAGTCTGGATTCTGTGAGACCCGGGTGTCAATGTCTGTCTGATACAGAAATGCTTGTAAGAACTGAGCAGGAATATGCAGCCATGCTCCTTCCAATGAGGCCTGGCATGGTGAGGAGCTGGGATTTGTCAGGTGGATGCTGCACAAGCCAGAAAAGCCTTGCGTGTCATCAAACACCCCTTTGGGCCTGGAAGGAAATCTCTATCAAGTGGTCCTTTCTCTTTCCTCTCCCCATTCATTCCACATCTCATTAGCCCTCCCACAGTTGGAGTTGTGAATATCCCTGCTCAGTCTCTGCACTTTTCCTTTGAACATTGGCTATGACAGACAAATGATCCTGCATTAATTCCAGTGTAATGTGCTCTCATTGGAATGTAGTCCACCATAGGTTTTAAAATTCCTTCAGCGGATGCAGGAGCTCATTATCCATCTTCCTTTGCAGCTCGAGCACATGTGGCTGGGGTATTGCTCTATTAATCATGAGAACCCAAAAGCCTGTCTTGATTTAAGAACCCTGAACTCTCCATTAAACTAATTTCTGTCTGTCAGTCATAACATTAATAATATGATTAACACATGTTAAAGTAACATTAAAGGCTCTGATTTCAACTTGAAAATGAGAGGAAGTGTGTACAGAGGGGTTTTTTCTTGGCTTTTGTCTCGTGGAAGTTTTGCTGATTATTGTAAATATTTTGCTAGTGGCTATAAGGAAAGAAAAGACATTTCCAGCCCAAAAGTGATCAACAGAATTGCATTGTGATAAGAAATGGGTGGTTTAATATTCAGGTGTCTAAGTGCAGTTAGAAAGACTGTTTTTAATATGACATAAATTCCAATTCTAATTTCTCTTTGAAAGTAAATTTTGTCATTAAATAATAATGTAAAAAGATCTGTGCTCTTATTGGCATATGGACAGCATAATATTCCCAGATGTCTCTATGGAAATCTTGGCTGAAGCCATATTCTACATTTATTGCATCTATTTATTGTATATATTAAATATATAAATCATATATTTAGTGCAGAAATTGCATAAATGGCAATGTTACAAAAGCATGGAGAGAGGGAAATATGTCACACACTGTTGCATGGAATATGGTGGGATTTTATTTTAGGCCTGGCTTTGATTTTCTAGACTTTTATACATTAATCCAATTTTTGCAGTAATTTAAACAATGTAAATGTTTTTGCTCAATCTGGAGGAAAATAAAAATGGAGAAAGTATTTAGAAAGAGATGCAAACAGAATTTAAGCCATTGCAGCTGTACAAATATTGATGAAACAGCTGCTGAAATTGGGTCCCTAAATATCTTTAAGAATCTGATAGATTTGTCAAAGGCAAAGGAATAATTCACATTGAATCCAAGCACAGAGCCTAAGCACATCACAGGTAGAACTGAGGTCCTTTGGAAGGCAAAGGTAAAATTACATTTCCTTGGAGCCAAGGTCACAAAGCTGATCTTTCCTTCAGGGCCAATTCTCAAAGAAGAGTTTATTGTTCTGCTGTTTCAGTTGGTTGAAGTTTTTCTCTAGTGATACACAGCCCAGTACCTTGCAGTAAGCCAATTCTGCTATTATTTTATCAATAATTGGAATTTTCATAGAATCATTTAGGTTGGAAAAGACCTCTGGAATCATCAGGCCCAACCTTTAACCCAGCACTGCCAAGCCCCCACTAAGCCATTCCTTAAATAACGACATTTTATGATGCTGCATTTGGCACAATGCAGTGATCACATCCCATAAACAGCCAGTGAGAACTCGGCTGCTAGGCAAGCAACATTTTAGGTAGAGCAGCTGAATTTTGTTGGCTAAAATTCTCTTTGCCCATTCTCTCTATTGATGATTATAAACAGGGAAATACTTTTTTTACCCCTCTTAGAGAATTACGGAATTATGGAATGGTTTGGATTGGAAGGGACCTTAAAGATCAATTCATCCCACCCCCTGCCATGGGCAGGGACACCTTCCACCAGCCCAGGCTGCTCCAAGCCCTGTCCATCCTGGCCTCGGACACTGCCAGGGATCCAGGGGCAGCCACAGCTGCTCTGGGCACCCTGTGCCAGGACCTCCCCACCCTCACAGGGAACACTTCTTTCCCAGTATCCCATCTGTCCCTGCCCTCAGGCAGTGGGAAGCCATTTCCTGTGTCCTGTCCCTCCATCCCCTGTCCCAAGTCCCTCTCCAGCTCTTCTGGAGCCCCTTTAGGCTCTAGAAGGGGCTCTGAGGTCTCCCTGGAGCCTTCTCTTCTCCAAGTGAACACCCCCAGCTCTCCCAGGCTGGCTCCAGAGTAGAGGGGCTCCAGCCCTGGGAGCAGCTCCACGGCCTCCTCTGGACTCTCTCCAGCAGCTCCTTCTTGTGCTGGGCCCCCAGAGCTGGATGCAGCAGGTGGGGTCTCAGGCGGGCAGAGCAGAGGGGGACAATCCCCTCCCTGGAGCTGCTGCCCACACCTTTCATCCATCTGAGCCCCCCTGTGCCTTTTCTCCACAGGGCTGCTCTCAATTACATCCTCTCCCAGCCTGTGCTCCTGTCTGGGATTGCTCCAAGTCATGTGCAGCATCAGCTTGAATTTCATGTTGAATTCCATGAGGAATTTTTTGTTCTGGTAAGTTTTTTTGGATGATGCCAGAAAAGGACAGAAAGTCAGCTCTTTGAACAGCAGAGTGATTCCTAGAGTTTATTCCAGGCTTTATCCCTATGGCCACACAGATCTGGTGTGTCCATTTCACTCTCAGAGGAGCAAATGGACCTTGGCAAATGTTGGGTCAGAGTTATTTTTGGAAGGGACCTGAGGCTCCTCCCTAATTAGAAGATGCCCTGTTCACCTCTGCTGGCTTTCTTTAGGTGCAGTTCAAAGCGCTGAGATTCCAAACTCTTCTGTTGCATTGCAATTGAAGCCCCACCACTCGCTGTGTTCGCTTTAGAGTGGTTGTGCTCCCTTTTCTCCAGGCTGAAGGGGAAGTTCCTGTTATCTCTGGTGCTCAGACACTTCCCCTTAGTGTTCACATATTCCAGGCATAATTGCTTCTTCACAGACTTGTACACAGGCTGCAGGAGAGGACTTCAAACACTGCTAAAGGCCTTAGAGTTTTCCTGGGAAGCATCTCTTCATCTCTTTGTTTGCTTTTAGACCTTCAAACGCTAAGTAGTTTGCCTTCTACATCCCAAATGACTGCTTAAGCTGTGTTTAGTATGGGGATATTCTCCATCATTCTCCTTATTCCCGTTGTGGACGACAATGATTGGGAGTATGGCTTTTGTAACATGTCCTGGAATATTAAATTCTTTCAAAACCTCAAAGCAGTTCCCTTTTGATAGAAAGAAATGTACATTTCAGAGTTGCTTTACTGGTTTGTTTCAGCAGGGATGCTCCCCTGGGTTTGATGTGAAGCCCAAGACTGACCTGTGCTGTGCAGTAAATAAACAAACCATTCCAAAGGTTTTTGTCGGCATATGCTGGCTGCACCTACAGATTCCTGTGGGTTGAGGCAGAAGGCCCATTTCTAGCTCAGCATCCAAAACCCTTCTTATCCCAAAGCAGGGATGGCTTTAAATAGTAGGAACCTTAATTTCACCAGGCTTTTATTTTCAAATCTTTGCAATTCCTGTCCCCCACTTTGAGGAACTCAATATTTTAAGTGGAAATCTTTGAGGGGAGATGATTAAAGGTGAACTTTATCTTTTTTTTGAGTCTCTTCTCACCCTGGTACTGGGTTTACAGATGCTCCCAGGGCTGGAGCCCCTCTGCTCCGAAGCCAGCCTGGGAGAGCTGCGGGTGTTCACTTGGAGAAGAGAAGGCTCCAGGGAGACCTCAGAGCCCCTTCCAGAGCCTAAAGGGGCTCCAGGAGAGCTGGAGAGGGACAGGACACAGGAAATGGCTTCCCACTGCCAGAGGGCAGGGATAGATGGGATATTGAGAAGGAATTGTTCCCTGTGAGGGTGGGGAGGTCCTGGCACAGGGTGCCCAGAGAAGCTGTGGCTGCCCCTGGAACCCTGGAAAGGCCACTTTGAGCAACCTGGTCCAGGTGTAGCTGTCCCTGCTCATGGCAGGGAGCGTGGACTGGACAACCTTGGAAAGGTCCTTTCAGCTCAAACTATCCAGTGAATCTGTGATTTTCTTTTAACACACTTTTAAGGGTCAAGCTGTGAATGGAACTTGAAAGGTGACACTGCTGAACCTTTTTCTGGTGCACAGACACAGAAATTGTGTCTGAAGCGTGGAGATTCAGGTGGTTTCACCAAATAGAGGCGACTTCAGGTCAGACTGGGAGTTCTAGTGGGAGGTGCCCCTGTCCATGGGGAATGGATGAGCTTTCATGTCCCTTCCAACTCAAACCATTCCTTGATTCCATGAACACTGGAATGCCTTCAGTTGCTTTGTAATTTTATCATCATGTAAAGCCAGTGCTCACAGAACAGCACACATTTGGAAATGGAATTCCTTTAGTCATAGCATACAAAATTAAGTGTTTACAACATAATGGTAAAGTCATGGAGTTTTTATCTGAAACAGAAACTCTTCTTATATTTTACTCTGTGTGTTGGGGGGAAGGTGTATTGCTATCAATTCATGCAATTTTTGTCTCATAATACTTATCTGATGTCTGTTGTTTTATTGGATTTGGAAAAAAAAATAGGTTTAACTGGTGCTTTACCTGCTTTCACCTGCTTAAACTTTGGCTGAACTGTGATTTATTCAGGCCTCTTCTCTGAGATGTGCAGGGAACATTGCACTGTATAAGGTGCAGTTCCAGGATGGGGGATATTAATGGAGCTCTAAAGGTGCCTAAATGCCATTAAGCTTCTGCTGAATCCAGGTTCTGTGAGAAGCTGCCATGCTGATTAAGTTATCCCAGAGAAAGAATCTGTTTTCTTCCCAAAAGGCATTGCAAGCCTTGTGATCTTTGCAGAAGTCCTTACAAAGAGGTTTTCCTTGCAACATATCTGAAGATTAAAACAATTGGCTTTTGCAGAAACAGTGGGGAACGTTGCAATTCCTGCTTAAAGCTTTTCTTCCCTTTCTCCAGTCCTGTAACTTGGAGGCAAATGGAGTGTTCAGCCTGGAAGATGCTGACAGAGGAGGATGTGGGATGAGAGAAGGTGCTGCAGGGATGGAAATGATTTACTGATGATAAACCCTCTGAGCCTTTTTGGGACATCACAAATGCAAGCAGCAGATCCTGCCCGAAGGCCTTGGTCCTTTTCCTTCTAATTTGGATGAGGAAAGTAAAGTGATCAGCGGTTTGTCCCCAAAGGCTCTCAGTTTTAAAATAAAACAGTATTTTCTCTCTCTATTTTTCTTTTGCTTTGCCAGTGAAGAAGAGAGGGAGGAGGATTCCCCTGCAGCCCATGGGAAGGACCCACACAGGAGCAGGTTTTTTTCGAAGGATTTGTGGTTCATGGAGAGGAACCCTGGCAGAGCAGGGGAAAAGTGTGAGGAAAGGAGCAGCAGAGAGGAGCTGCAGTGGATTGGTCACAGCCCCCATTCCCCATCCCCAGCACCACTCAGGGGTGATGTGGAGCCTGGGGAGAAGGGGTGGGAAAGGTGTTGTTTTAATTTGGTTTTTTCTCTCATGATTTAAGTCTATTCTTATTGGAAAATGATTTGATTCTCCCTGAGTCCATTGTGCCCATGAAGTAATTCCTGAGTGATTTCCTTGCCTTTGTCTCGTGGCCCTGAACAACCCCTGTGTGCCACCAAACGTGGATCTGCTCAAGGCTCAAACTTCTCACCTGTTCCCAAGATGATCAGAGGGATGGAGCAGCTGTGCTGGGAGGAAAGGTTGGGAGAGTTGGGATTGTTCAGACTGGAGAAGCGAAGCTTTGGGGTGACCTCATTGTGGCCTTGCAGTGCCTGAAGGGGTTGACAGGAAACATGGAGAGACTGTTTACCAGCGATGGAGGGACAGGACAAGGAAGAATGGACTCAAATTAAAAGAGAGTGGGTTTAGATTGGATGTTGGGAAGCAATTCTTGGCTATGAGGGTGGAGAGGCCCTGGCACAGGGTGCCCAGAGAAGCTGTGGCTGCCCCTGGATCCCTGGAAGTGTCCAAGGCCAGCTTGGACGGGGCTTGGAGCACCCTGGGCTAGTGGAAGGTGTCCCTGCCCGTGGCAGGGGTGGCACTGGATGGGCTTTGGGGTCCCTTCCAACCCAAACCATTCCAGGATTCCGTGATAGCCCAAACTGTTCCCTGTAAATCAAACATTTCTGAACCATGGAGTCAACTGGGCACCACATTCTGTAATGAATAGAAAATGTTAAAAGACACAGGTGGAATGGGGGAGATAATGATGTTAAAAAAAAAAGTTACAGGGACTTCAATTTGTGAGCTTTTCACGGAATATAAATGCAGTGTGGAGGGGGACAGCCTTATTCTCACTCAATGAATCTGGTCAAAAATAGAAAAAAAAAATCCTTTATATTAAAAATAATGAAAACATTCCAGCTTGAAAGCACGGAGAAAATGTAGAATTGTTCACTTGGATTCTCAGAGTCTAAAATGTTCTCTTTTCCCTTTTATTCCTCTAGTCCAGAACAAAAACCCCTTCACTGCTGTCTTGGGAACTTTTCTGAAATAGGAGCTGCAGCTCTTCCCTCCTGTCAGTCAACCGGGATCAGGAAAAGTACCACAGCAACACAGGAGAGGCAAAAGAGATGGTGCTGCTCATCTGAAATTGGATTTTTTCTCTATACACACGTGATTGCAACTTCTGGAAGATTCTATCCCCAAAAACTCAAATAACCATTGCAGACTCAAATTCTACATCCTCCACTAGTCCTGGTAAGATCATACTCCTTAAATGAGGTTCCATTGCATTTTTCATGGTTTAGACATGATTTATGAGGAAATTACCATCATCTGTCATCCAGAATGTTTCTAGAGGGCAGAATAATCACGGCTGTCAATTACTCTGCTGCTGCCTTTTGGAGATTTGTAGAATATATGTATTTTCTGATACTCTGAAGATGACAGCACAATTGTGTCCTTTTCAGGACTAACTACCCAGCTAGAAACAAGCATTAAATGTAGGGACAAACCCACTTCTGCTGAGAAAGTTTGTGGATTACAGCAATTAAGTTGTTGTATCATTGTTCTGTATAATATAACCACAGGAAAAAAGACAGTTAATTTTTCCTAAGATGCTTCATAAAAAAAGGCAAAAGTTAAATCAAAACTGGGTGTGTTGTGTTCTGTCTGTAGTGGAAGATATCCCTGCCCACGGAGGGGGTTGGATAAGAGGATGTTTAAGGTCCCTTCTGACCCAAACTATTCTATGATAACAATCTCTAATTTTTTGCATCCTAAGAAAGAAAGTGATTTATTTTCTCACTCCCACAATCTAATCAAGAATTTCAAAGGCAATTATTGCATTTAGGTGACAGGTCCTCCCAGGCTCTTTTCAAAGCGCCCGGTTTGATTTCAAGTGCAGGAAAGACAAGCTTCCCGGCACTCTATTTGGCTGCTCAGCCTTAGTGAGGAGGTGTCAGGCTCCACAGGAGCTGGAAGTGCTCAGCCTCTCCATGGAGAACTCCATCTCATTCCGAGCAGTCTTCAGGGCAATCCAAAGGCCACTGGAGTTAATTGAACGATCTGATCGCTCCTGTTCCCAGTGGGAATTGAATGAGGCCGCAGGACATCACAAATGTGTGATGGCATTTAGCCACGGCCCTCTCATTAATTAGGAGAGCACCTGAACTGTTGTAACCCCGCCTAACACGGGCCACTTGGCCTTTTCCACATTCAGATTGCCTTTGTAATGAAGGGATTTCCATCCTTTTCCCTTCCGTAATCCTCTAATCTGATTGGCAGCCTGACATCGGGAAATAAATACCTGAGCATTTGCGAACATCCCCTTTGGTTCGATGGGATACTCAGGGGGAAATCCCGAGCCCGGATGTGCTCACCGGGGCGTTTTGCTTGTTTGTTTGCTTGTTCTGATGGAGTGAAAGGGTTTGCTGGGAGCTGTGTCCCTGTTTTACCACTGGGGTGTAGGAGAGTGTTATCCTCAGGCGTTCAGCCTGGAATGCCCTGTGCCAGCTCCTGCTCGAGGACTCGGGATGCTCTCAGAGCAGCACTGATGGGAGCTCAGTGCTGATTGCCTTGCTGATTGAAAACTTAATTAGGGAGAAATAGCTATCTCTGGCCTTTACATCCCTGTTTTTTTCTTGTTCTTCCCTGTACAACATGCACACATTTGTGTCCAAACATAAATATATATGGTAATTTAAAAAATTAGCCACTTCTTAGGCAGTGATAGTTTCTGTCATGGTTTTTGTTTGATGTATTTTTTCACCATAAAAATACTTACATAACAACCTCAACTTAAATGACTTCCAAAACAGGTGGATTATTTTTAATTCTTCCAGGCTGCTAAAATTAGACCTGTGCTGCAACACGAATCATTTCCTAAGAAGCTTTACGGAATCAGAGAATTGTTAAGGTTGGGAAATATTTTTAAGATCACCGAGTCCAACCACCAGCCCAGCACCACCACCGTGCTCAGCACTAACCCTTGTCCCCAGGTGCCACATGCACATGATCTTTGAATATTCCAGGGGTGGGGACTCCACCACTGCCCTGGGCAGCTGTGCCAGTGCTTGACAGCCCTTTCAGTGATCAGATTTTTTCCAATATCCAACCTGAGCCTCCCCTGGTTCAACCTGAGGCCGTTCCCTCTCATCCTGTCCCTGTTCCCTGGGAGCAGAGCCCGACTTCCCCCGGCTGCCCCCTCCTGTCAGGGAGTTGTGCAGAGCCAGAAGGTCCCCCCTGAGCCTCCTTTTCTCCAGGCTGAGCCCCTTTCCCAGCTCTCTCAGCTGCTCCCCATCAAACTTTTCCTCGAGTGCAGCGTTATCACCCTGGAAAGCAATTCCAATTTCTTTTGGATTTGCTTCCCAGGTGATCAAACACTCAAAAATAACCAAAACCCCTGAAATGGAACCTTAAAACCTTTCCTCTCCCCACTCCTCTTCAAACATGTTGAAGAAGCTGCTGGAAAGATTTCCTGTTGTTTGATTCAAATGTGTTATTTTGAGGGTTAAAGGTTTCTCCAGTCCTGGGTAAGGATGATATTTTGCATGGGATACATGGTCCTAAACTCCATTATCCTTTAGAGGCAGCAGCTGCTTTGGTGTCTGGCCACCTTAACCTAAAATAGATGAGCAGAGCAGATGAGTTCTTAAATCCCAGTTAAATTTAACACTGCTTTTGGAAATGTCAGCGTTAATTAATGAGTAAAAAAGAGTAAAGAGACAATACCATGTTTTTTTCTAAAAAGCTGAAGTACAAATGCAGTCGCTTTTCTGTTTTTTTATTGATTTTTTTTTCCCCCTTCACCTCTAAACTTATTTATTTCCAGGACTTCCTGGACCTAAACAAGTGTCCTGAACATGGAAATAATGGACTGTTTAGTGTGATCAAGACTTCAAAAGGTCTTTTTTTCTTTAAAAATAAAAACAAAGCAGGTGACAGATTAATTGTAGGGTTTTATTTAAGACTATGTGATGATAAAACTTCCTAAGAAGCCTATGAAATTATGCTGATTTATCTTAGAATTTTTGATTTGGTAGAAATAACTAAAAGAAAATACAGTCCAGATTTTGTACCTTTACACCTCAAAAATCATTTTTCCATATATAACACCGTTGTTTTGTTGTCTGAAAAAGCAGGTGAGGATAAACTCTGGGCAAAACAAGAGATGGAATATTTCCCTGATCCATATTTTGTGATTAATTGAAAAACCAAGATGATAAAATTAGTGAAGACAGTAGGAAGAGCACAAAGTAGAGCATACGGGATGCAAACTGAAGTTACTGGGGATAAGGAGGAATTTAAGGAAGAAATAGGCAAAGTGAGGGTTTGAGGGCTGCTTTCATGTGGGGCTGTGATTGGAGCAGCATCTCTGAGGGCCAGGGAGAACCAAGGGATGCCCCTTTTATGTCACTGAAACCTTGTCCTTCCTGGTGGGGCTGGAACTCACAATACAGGAATTACTGATGATGGGGTCACTTCTATTTAATAACTGAATTTTGGGTTAGGGTTCCAGCCTTCACTATCAAAAAGTGTTCCCAAGATCCACCCTCTGTATCCCTTTCTGCATTTTAAGCCCCAGAGCACTGTGAATTCCTTTTTTTTTTTCTTTTTTTTTTTCAGTTGCCTTTCACTGAGGACCAGTATAATTTTATTATTATATATCCCTTCAGTCTTATTGCTAGACTAAAGAACTCTCATTCCTTCTTTTAGCTGTTGACAGGAATTTATATTCGTAGCAGTGAAAAAAAGGGAGGACTTTCAAACTCTCTCTTTGGAGCATAAATTTCAGTGCCTGCCATAGATTAAAGTTTCTAATTCAGTCAGGGTTTTCGACACCTGCCTCTAAAAAGGTCCTCTCGCTTCTGGAGCCATCGATCCCACCTGTGACACTTCGCTGTGCATTGATTCATAGACTCCATTAAGAGGATTTTACAGGAATGTTTGCACGGCACATGGGAGAGAAACCTCCAGATGAATGATTTATAAAGGGCTGCTCTAAAGAAATGGCAATGAAACCTCCAGTGTGGGCTTTTAGAAAAAGGCCTAATTATGATTTGTGCAATTGCTAATAAATAATGGTGTGGGCTGGAAGCCTAAATCTTGTGCTTCTTGGGCAATATCAGCCTTTGCATATTTATATTTCAGGCCATGAGTTTTCAGATTGTGGTCCTTAGACCCATAATAATGGGGCACTTCTATTATATGTTCATATTTTATATATATTTATGGGTTCATGCCACATATATGCAATATAATATATTTTATCCTAGTATTGTTGATGAATGGTGATTTAATAGTAGGAAAATAAGTACAGGGATAGTGTAGCCTGTCTTTATCACTAGGACTATCACACTAGGAATTCCAGAAATTTCTGATTGCCCCTCACTGCATAAAATCCATTGTTGTTTCTGTGCAATCAGACATTGAAGGCCACAGAAGAAAATTCATTAATATTGGCCTAATTGATTTAATGAGTGTTGATTTTGTTTCATGTTTTAAACGGTTGTGGAACCTTACAGCTCTTTCTTCCTCCAAATTGATGTCATTCCTTCTACATCATGATCCTTTTAGTTTAAAACTATGTCAGACAGACTGACCCAGAAGTGTGGTGTGGTTCCTTTTGCTTGCCCCCTAAATTCCTGTGTGATGGTACAAGAAGTGATGTGTTGTGATGAACCCTGGCACTGCTGTGATGAGAGCCTGTGCTCCCTAAAATCATGCAGCACCTCCAGCTTTATCCCAGGCTGTTTGCTTCAAAGGTGACTCAGAACTCCCAGAAAGGGATTCAGTGAATCAACAAAATGGTTTTTAACAGCTTTCAAGTGGGCCTAAGAATGAGTTGCTGTCTGACACCGAGTGGCATCCAGAAGATGCTTTTATTATTTCAGTATCTGAAAGGGCTCCATATATACATATGTATATATAAATCTCCTACTCTTACCACAATTTATTGATAATAAATGCAGAATTTCTCTGAACAACTAAGCATGACTGTGTGAAAACCAGAACATGAACATGATGAGTAGCTGGACTTCCTTCCCCAGGGAGCACTGAGCAGAAAACTGAAAATGAGTTCCCCACTTCACCACTGGCAGCACTGGAAAAGTTGTGGCGAGGATGGGGTGAGGACATTTTCACAAAGGAAGGCTCTCCAGCACGCTGCTAACTGGTTTCCCTGTCCCCATGTCCCCTCCATAAATCACCTTTGGCAGGAGATGTTGGTCCTTTTTGGCAATCGTGACCTCCGCACTCGAGTGGTGATTGGATTCCTGCAGCCCCCAAATGACCACAGAGCACCTGGATATCAGCTTTCAGATGTGCACCGTGGAAATCTCTGCACTGCAATAATATCCTAAGCCTTTGGAGACAATGTCTTATGGCTGGGAGAGGGGGATAAGTACCACTGGTTTGTGGTGAGCTCCACTGGGATTGCTGGAAGCATCACTTTTAACCAAATGGCACCACCCTGTGAAAGAAATGGAGTCCAAAATTCTGCTTAGAGCAGCGCCAAACTCAAGGGTTTATTTTTAAATGTAATTTTCCTCCTGACAGCCCCCTCTTGCACTTAGTGTGACAAGGGGAAAAGCCAAGGGAGGTTGCATGTGGATGGGATAAGACTGTACATTGTAGGGCCTGGCAGCTGACCCTCTCACTTGGAAGATTGTCCTGGAAAGTCTGAATAAAAGCAAATTTGGGCCCCTGAGCTCAACCAATGTTTCCTTGTGTGAACTGCAGCACTTCCAGTGCCTCACATGGAGCTCATCTGCTCCTCCACTGCATCCTAGAAAGCACAAGCCCTGGGTTTATGGAAGACTGGTGGAATTATCTTCCCAATTTTCACTCCTTTTTGAAGTAATTTGATTGCAAAGATGGCAACATAGACAGGAACAACAGACCCCAATTTCTGGGGGCTGCTCTCAGGCTGCTGTTGTGTCTCACCCGTGTGTGCTTTGTGCTGACAGAGCTGGACCTGTGGCAACACCACATCCTTGCTAGCTCCTCCTGGAGATGATGGATCCATTTTCAGCAATAGGGTGTTCAGTCAGACCTGTGTGTCCCCTTTTTTATGTGAAGAAATACTTCTAATACTTTAACAGCTCTGAGGCTGAAATGATTAACCTGCAATAACTTAGAAAACCTTCTAGACAGAAAGAGCTATTCAGGGCCATGGAAATCCAGAAGCATATCTGAACTAGCTCAATATTTTGGAATGTCATGATGTATTTGGAGACATTTTTAATTCAGTTGAAGATAGTTCTTTTCAAATTCCCGGGCAGGAATGAGTCTCCAGAGGCCAGAGCTGCATTTATTACAAGCTCTTTAAGGGCCTTGTCTGATTCTAGGCTCCAGCAAAAAAAGTGCAAAATATTGATGAGTAGGCAGTGCAATTCCCTCTCCAGAGCCTTGTGGTCAAATTAATGGAATCAATGCACCACAAACCAGCAATCCCTTTGTCGTATTTATGTCACTTCCATAGCATTTACCTATAAGACAAAATGCAACCATTAGAATGTGGCTGTACTACGTGGGCACATCTACAAAATGGAAGAGGATTTTAAATCACCTTCCCCTTATTGGCTTCGTATTTCTTATTTGGAAAGCCTGTGGCCAGAAGAGATAAGGCATATAAAGGGCAGGAGCAATAGGGAGGGGTCTGTGCTGGCGTGGTGAGAGCTCAGCCTCACATTTTGACACTCACAGAATCCCAGACTGCTTTGGCTTGGGAGAGACCTTCAAGCCCATCCAGTGCCACCCCATGCCATGGGCCAGACCAGGTTTCCACTATCCCAGGGTGCTCCAAGCCCCATCCACCTTGGCCTTGGACACTTCCAGGGATGGGGCAGCCACAGCTTCTCTGTGCCAGGGCCTCCCCACCCTCCCAAGGAACAATTCCTTCCCAAAATCCCAATTAATCCTGCCCTCTATCAGTGGGAAGAAGCCTCTTGCCCTGTCACTCCAGGCCCTTGTCCAAAGTCCCTCTCCAGCTCTCCTGGAGCCCTTTTAGGCACTGGAAGGTGCTCTAAGGTCTCCCCAGAACCTTCTCTACTCTGGGCTGAAATGCAGGGAGCGAGGATGCGAAAGGATCTAAAAAGCTTCTTTGGTTTAAAATATTTGCTGTCATCTGCCAAGTGTCAAACCCCCATGTTGGTATCAGTGTGATAAAGATATCTCCTGCCTGTCCTCCTTCCTGCCATGCCTCGTTGTCAGGATGGAGGAGGAACAGAAATAACTTTTTTGGATTAGCAACAGCGAAGTCGTTAAATTTAATCCAAGCCCATAAAAAAAGCTCTCTGAGGTCCTGTGTGTGCAGGGACCCAACACAGTGAGCCTGAGCAATGCCTGTCTGCTAAACAAAGGTGATTAATTCAAAGAGCTGCCTGATGTGCTAATTAGAAGATGATGACACTGCTTTCATACAGGGCTGGATCCATTCCCGTGGTCCGAACTGATGGGTGAGCATTGTAATCTACTCAAACCACGGCACAGATTGAAATCTTCCCAAACTCCGTCATTAATATCACTCCTAGTGAATCCTCTCCTTTGATAGACTCAGCCCCCAGTGATTTACCCAGAAGAAAAAGTGTTTTGACATTAGATTCTGGAAAACTTAAGGTGTGGGGTAGAGTTTGACAAGTGAAAAGCAATCGGAGTGGGATTCATTCATCTTGCACTGAATGGTGGATGGCTCATGGCTGGGTGGCATTAAAAATAAAGGGAAGAAATTAATTTTCTTTATGGCTTATTATCATCTACAGTGCGCTTTCCTAGATTGCTTTAATATTCACCTTAAACAAACTGGAAACTTTTCACGTCCTGCAGTAACATGGGAAAAATTTAGCCCAGAAAAAAATTCTGATTACAAATTGTTCCTTATCTAGCTGCGATAGATTTTAGAGGTGGTTTGTGGTTTTGTGGTTGTTGTTGGTGATTTTCTTGTTCATTTGAAGTTCTTTTGGTTTTGATTTTTCAGTTGTTTGTTTCTCTTTTTGTTAGTCTGCTGTATGTATTATCAAGAGAGAGTCCCACTGATGTCTTTGGTTTTAACTTTTATATTTTTCAAATCCTGTACTGCCTAGTGTGTAACTCTGAAGTTTCATGTGGCCTGTTAGCTGCTGTTCTCTCATGCTGGTTAGACATAACAAACCTCTCTAGGTTTCCACATCAAGGACACCAGGCCCCAAAATGTGTAAACTAAAAGCCTCTGAAGAGGGGGGCAAACTTGGGGTAATTATATCATGAACAGAAGTTATAATTGGAGAATTAACCCTGGTATGCAAATGAACCAAACTTACAAAAGTGTGAAGGACCCATGACCTGGGGTCCATCATGGGTGCAGCCTTTGGCCTGCCCAGGGTGTACCTTTGAAGGCCCTTCAAATAAATACCCACCTTTATTCCCTTATTCCTGTCTAGTCTCTGTTTTCAGGTGGCCATATCAGGCATCACCACTTCAGAGGAGGCACCAGGATGATCAAAGGAATGGAGCAGCTCTGCTGGGAGGAAAGGCTGGGAGAGTTCAGCCTGGACAAGAAAAGCTCTGGGGTGAACTCATTGTGGCCTTCCAGGGCCTGAAGGAGCTGACAGGAAACATGGAGAGAGACAATTTACAAGGGATGGACAGACAGGACACAGGGAATGGCTTCCCACTGCCAGAGGGCAGGGTTAGGTGGGATACTGGGAAGGAATCGTTCCCTGTGAGGGTGGGGAGGCCCTGGCACAGGGTGCCCAGAGAAGCTGTGGCTGCCCCTGGATCCCTGGAAGTGTCCAAGGCCAGGATGGCCAGGGCTTGCAGCACCCTGGGCTAGTGGAAGGTGTCCCTGCCCATCTTTAAGGTGATCTCTAAGGCCTCCTCCCACCAAAACAACTCCATGATTCTATGAAAATGAAAATGATGTAGAAGAAGAAAGCTGCCTGCAGAAACTCAGATTAGCTGGGGTATTGATGTGCTTTCCCCCGCTGTGTCACAAGAAAGCAGCAGCCCAAAGCAAGCCATGAACAATTCAGCAATTCAACATTTCACTGATGTTGGTCACAGGTGTAGGAAAATTGTACTTCAGTTCCAGGGATGGAAGGGCTCTTGTCAGTTTGGTTGGTTTGTTGAAGCTGTTTAATTTGAGTATTCAAGCAAGGCGTATTTGGCATTGTGATCAAATATTACTGTGGTGCATTCTGCCTTTCATCAGAGAAACCTCAGCCTCAAAGTCATGTCCCCAAAGCTTTGTCATCAGCCTCTTTTAAGATCTACCATCAGCTGGAAAAGAAATAGGGATTGGTGGGCAACATCCCTACCGAGAATGGTTTGAAGCATCAAAATTCTCTGCTAGGGCAAGTTCTGTGTTAATTTCATCACCATTTCTCTCTGAGTGAGTCCAACGTGGTCAAGCTGAGTTTATTCTGTTGTTCTTCCACTTGGTTTTCCTCGTGCAAGGACTCTTTTCAGGGCTCTGTGGTGCACGAGGCAGGACTGTGCCAAAGGGCTAAAGGGGGCAGAGAAGCTGACCAATAATCATTAATCTTGTGACGAGTTTCTCAGGCATGACAGAAAATAACTGGCAGTAGCTGTGCTCTCTGATTTATTTTCTATGCTAATGAGATCAAAGTGCTGCTTTGTGCAGCCCTCAGAGCTGAATTAGTGGGGAAAATCTTCATGGCTGAGATTGCGTGGGGCTGTGGCAATTAAAACATATGTTTTAGATGGAGTAAAGTCACTAATTAAAGAAAGTAAGAGCAAGGAGATGAGTAAAGCCCATTTTTAAGGATTCATTCAGAAAAACAGGAAAATATTTGATCTATACTTGCAGTCACTCTACAGCCAAGGTCACAAAGCTCCTAAGAAACCCAGCTCAGAACAATAACAGTAGCCAAACCAGTAATGTTGAAGGAATTCAGAAGATATTTTTAAATATAACCCCCCAAAACCAAAAACAGGATTCTAAACCACCCAAAAAAGCCTGAGGGTTAATGGGATTAGAGATGGGAGTAATGGGATTAGTGGCTCTGCCTTGGGATCAGTGTTGCTCTCTCCATCAACAGAGATTGTGAAATGGGGAATCAGATATTGTGTATTCCCAGGGACCAGTTCCCAGCCAAACTCTGCTGGAATTGCAGTCACTGGGAATTCCCATGCAGTGAGGGAGCCAAAATGAACCAGAGCTTTATAATCCTGGTGTAAGGTATCGTAAAAAACAGCTCCGTATTGGACAGGTGGCTTTTGGGAAGGATCTTAATGCTGGTGGTGGTGGCAGACAAAGGGGTTTTCTCTTCTCAGGCTTTAGCTGGATTTTGCTTTCATTCCAGACTCCATCTGATTCCTTTGTGGTCAGTAATTGTGGCTCAGGAATCCATCTCAGGAGGCTCCACGCAGCCTCCACAAGGAACAGCACCTGCAAGGAATATGGGAAGCAGAAGAGGTGTGGAACTGCTGCCCTGAGCCAGCTGTGCATCTGCTGCAAGGATGTCTTGGGTCAGGGTAAAATACGGATAAAGAGAGGAAAACTGCTGTGATCTGGCAGAAATGAAGGGCACAAACTCAAAAGCCATATTAAAGTCCATTTTAATTAATAGTGTACATCACTTATAGGTGTAAAAAGCAATATCTAATCAAGAAAACTTTAAGGATTTATCACTAAGTCTATAAAAAATTTGAAGATTTAGTAAGGAATAAGGAGTTGACCTCCACTTCTGAAAGAGTATTCTTTATATATAAATATATATATGTACATATATTTTATATTTTTTCTATAGGTTTCAGTCCCCAGCATTTTTTATTCTACCACTATAATGATAATAAAATAAAATATATTTTTTAATCCCACCACCATATCGTGGTGAAATACATTATTTCATGGCACCTTACTATAATAGATGAAGAAATCTGTGTTTCTACACCCCTACCCACTGCAGCAGGATTTGCAATCAGATTTTACTAATGTGCTATTTCACATCAGGAAAACTAAAGCCCTTCAGTCCATCCAGATCACAGACTTCTGGACAGGTATCATCTTCCTGAAGCTGACTGAAAACATGGAAGCTGTAGTAATGTCTTCATGACTAACGGGAATGTTCATTGTCATTAATTAATTTTATTATTAATTATAAATAATTATAAAGATCCAATAATTGCTATGAAGATTTGCTGTGGATTTGGGTTTTCTCCTTCTTGAACTCGGTTTTAGCACCAGAAGATGGTTGGTAGGAAGTTCAGAATAAATTTTGTGTGCGGAGGGGATTTATTTGCGTCTGGTGGTGGTGGAGCAGTTCACAATGTCCTTACAGAGTCCATGAACCTCAGACTGGTTTGGGCTGGAAGGGACCTTAGGGATCATCCATTCCACCCCTGCCACAGGCAGGCAATCCTTGGATGAGCCCTGGGACAAACAAGGACTGCTCATGAAGGTTTTCCAGCCCAGGAGTCCCAGCTGGTTTACTGAAGTGTTGAACACCAGGAATGCCAGAATGTCTCCTGGAAGCCATGTGGAATTGGCAGCTGGTGTCAAAGACTGGTGAGCAACCAGTGACCTCTGTTTTGGGAATTCTGCTCAACAGCAGCCTAAAAGGGCTGGGATGTTCCCCTCGCTGTCTCTCTGTCTGGGTGTGAAATACGTCATTTGTCAGTGACTGCTTGTCCCCAGTCAGTTTTTGGGGACTGACTGATGAACAAGTCCCAAGTTTGGGAGAGATAAGGAGGAAGATACATTGTACAGAAATTACAGGGAATTGTGGATGCATTTGATGTTTTACCAAGGCAGGAAGGTGATTATTTGACGTTGTTAATTTGGTTTGTTCACTGATTTGTTGTTCATTTATAAACCCGGCAGCTGATGTGTGGGGTATGGGGGGCAGCANTTGTTAATTTGGTTTGTTCACTGATTTGTTGTTCATTTATAAACCCGGCAGCTGATGTGTGGGGTATGGGGGGCAGCAGTGTGGGGTATGGCTGGTGCTGCTTTTGAGTCTCATTAACAAACTGCAATTAAAACCTCACCTGCTTTAACTCCTTCTTTCCCAGCTGGCATTCCCTGACCTCGAGGATCTCCTAGAGTGAATAAAAGCAGCTTTACAGTCCATTGTTTGCTAAGTGACACCTCAGATAACTCGGGCCTGCACTGGAATTCAGCTGCTCCTCTGTGTTCTTTTCCTCCTCCTTCTGTTCTTTGAAGGGGTATCAGAATTTTGGTGGCCCATGGTGCCAGCAGCAATGGATTGGCCAGGGTGGAAGCTGATCAGCTTGTCAGAAAAAATTTTTTAAAAAAATCTATACTTGTCGGAGTGGCAGAAGGAAAGATTTTTTCCAAGCTTTTTGACATCCTGGGTATCCTCTTGGTTTCTAATCCCACTGAAACCAAGTGGAGTCACATATTTAGGAAAGGTTTAAATCACAAGGGTGCTTTTCATCCCCGGGATTTGTTCAAACAAAGTTGTTCCCTTGAACAGCTTGTTCACTTCCCTGCATTTCCTCCCTCGTGCTTTCCAAGAGGCCCAGAGAGGAGAAGCAGCGTTTGGTGTGATCCTTTCCCTGCATTTCCTGCGTCTTATTCCTTGCTGGAGTTTCTGCCAGCAGGTCTCAAAGGCTTCATTCCTGCTGGAAACATGGAGCCTGCTGGACTCCTGACACGGCTCCATGACCTGGGCTGATTTAAGAAGGGTCATTACCATTCCACAGACATGGATAATTGCAGCTCCATCCCAGGCACAAAGCCCCGTGGTTTGTAGCCCATCCAAGGAATGTGTTCTGCTCTCCTTGCCTGAATGATGTGAAGTGAGCAATTCCTTCCTTCCTTGCTGACTCCCGCCAGGAGTGAAACCAGGAAAAAATAATTAGCTGCATGAAATATGAAGTGTCTTCCCTTTTCTGAGCATTACAAGCATTTCTGAGTGTCACTCCTTTATAAGATGCCTTTCCAAAATCTTTTAATGAAGGCAGGATGAAAGCCAGTGGAGTAGTAGCTGAATGCTGCCTTTTTTTCTGATTTAAAATAGACATTCATTTTCTTTTTACCTCTCGCTCATGTCCATACATCATTTTGCCTCGCTCCTCCAAATGTTCAACTCTGGAAAGTGTTCTCATTACTTTTACCTTCCTATCACACAATTCCAAGATCCATTGTATCAAAGATGCTACATAAAAAGGCAAATTAAAATTGAATTGCAGTAAAGCTCCTAAGAGAATTCCGTGCACTTCAAAGAGTTTACAACTAAATGCATGATGTGGTGGGAATGGACAATTAAGTGCAGGGAATCAGTATTAATGTGCTGCTTTGTGTTAAGTGGTGAATATGTGATTATGTGGATTTCATTTGGGACCTTTCATTGCAAATAACAGTGCTGGGTCATATATGTTCAAATGCGTGGAAAATCTGCTTTCCTGCAAGGTGGAATGGAGGAATTGTTTCTTGACATACACAGTAAGGGATTGTTTGGCAATAACTCCCCAAACAACCACTACTTTTATGTATCTTTATGTTTTCAGATCTCTTTTGGAAGAATTCCATAATTGGAGATTAATTAATTGCTGCTGTTTGCAGGAAGTTGGGTGAGTGAGGTGGCACTGAGGTGGGGGTTGGTCTCTTCTACCAGGCAACAAGTGACAAGATGAAAGGAAATGGCCCCAAGCTGTGTCAGGGGAGATTTAGGTTGGATATTTGGGAAAATTTCTTCATGGAAAGGGTGGTCAGGCAGTGGAACAGGCTGTCTGGGTCAATGGTGGAATCATCATCCCTGGAAATGTTCAAAAAGAGAAAGAATTTAGGCAAAAAACTGCTTGGACATCCATCAGCATAAAATTTTATTATTATTGCTCTTATTAAAAAGAATAATGATGTTTTAAAAGAGGTGGATGTTATCATTTCAGTCATTCTAACACAGTCTTTGTCTGAGCTGTGGAAATTAATACAGCTGGACTTTGACCAAAAATAATAATCTGACAACTCTTGGATTTAGTGATTCTTTTGGAACAAAAAGACTCATTTTTAAAGTCAGAACAGGAGGTGGGTTTGTGAGTTAGGCTATAATCTCTATCCCAGTGGGATGTGCCGTTCAGAAAGGCCAGGTGGGGAACACTACTGCCTTTCCAGAGGTTCCCACTGAGGATAACAGCAGTAATTATCCTTGGGATATCTATGCCCATCTCAAGTGCACCAATTAGTGACACTTGAGCCTGAAAGGAAGTGAAATTCCTTCCTGGAAAATGGTCTTGTTGCCAGAAAATAGGAAACTGCTTGTGTTTCCCAGCCAGTTACAGACTTCCTTGGGTAATTACGATCCTTATCCATGTCTGAAGCCCTCACCCACAGCTACTTTGGTGTGCTTGGGAAAGGGAAAATGCAGCTTCTACATTTGCTCTTTGCCCTGAGATAAATGTCTCTGATATGAAATTCAGGGCACTGAGCATGTGTTTGGAGACTGAATGCAGCAGGGAATCGGGACAGTCCTTTGTGGAGGTACCTCTGAAGGTGTCTCCACATTTTCCATCTCGGACTGGAAATCAGACACAATGCTGAGCTTTTAGCAGAATATTTGAATAAAACAGTATCCCAGAACGGGTTGGGTTGGAAGGGACCTTGAAGATCAATCCATCCCACACCTGCCATGGGCAGGGACACCTTCCACTAGCCCAGGTGGCTCCAAGCCTCATCCAGCCTGGTCTTGGACACTTCCAGGGATCCAGGGGCAGCCACAGCTTCTCTGGGCACCCTGTGCCAGGGCCTCCCCACCCTCTGACTCCACATTCCAAACCATTCTATAATTCTGTGATTTTGGGCATCTGGGGAAATTCAGAAAAATAAATTGGAAATATATATAGAAAAGCATCAAAGATACCATCAGCCATTAAGTCAATGAGCTATTTAACTAAGCTAATTAATGTAATGAATTTTAAAGTGCTGCAGTGTGACACAGAGCCTTGGAAGAGGTGTGTCCTTCCTTTCAGAATATCAGCAAAAGATCATCCTGCAGGAGAAAGGAAGGCGTTCCCCCAGCCCTAAGGAGCTGTGTTGTAATTTGTAAAAATAAACGTGAAAGACATTTCCTGATGGAAGGAAGGGCATGCAAAGCACCCCTAGTCCTGTCCAGCCTGACAAATCACAGCAGGGAAAGGGCAGGACAGGAACAAGGGATTTTTCACCTTCTCGGTTAAGAACCTTAAACACTTCTGCTTGCAGCCCTTATCTCCAAAGCCCCACAACACATTTGGCAGATTTAATGCAAACATCTTGGATCTGTTTCTCTGATGGCAATGAAGAAAAATCTATGGAACAGAACCAAAGAAACCCTTCCTGTCTTTGCATATGAGGTGTACTTCTTCCACATCAGCTGCACAACATTGTTGCAGTTGTGCAACAAACCCATGGAAAAATGAACGGCGAGCTCTGGGAATCAGGTGCAACAAACCGGTAGGTGATGCACCAGAAAAAGATTGTTAAAATTTACCACCACAAATCAATAATACACAAATTTCCAGGGAACAATTCCCTTCTCTGCAGGGGCACCTTTGAACTTGCTACAGGGAGTTCAATTCCAGCTCCTTGTGTGCTCCAGGTGGGAATCAGCTCCCATTAGCTCTCCGTGAGATGCAGATTTCCCTGCAGCTCCCTCTCTCTCCTCTCTCAGGTGCAGATTTCCTGCCCTCCCCTGTGCCCTCGCTCCACCCACATCTCGCCCAGCAGAACAGGGAGGGGGTCAGGACAGGGAATTTCCTGTCCATCCAGGCTGGAATCCTGATCCAAGTGAATAAGAAAATTGCCTCTACATGGCTCAATAGTGAGATAATTTCAATTCTAATCTAATATTAAGCCTTTGAAACAGTGCAAGATGGAGTTAAATTGGTATATATTCTGGATTCTCTCTTATCCTTTATGTTTTCTCTTGACATCTACCTACTTAATTTTTCTTTCCTTAAAAAAGAGAAAAAAGAAACCCTGAATGTGCCACAGTTTCTCCTACATCTTTATTATGCTTTGTATGATGCCACAGTAGGAAGAAAGGTTCTTTCTTTCAAATTAACAGCAGTTTCTCCCAGTTGCAAGTGGAATTTAAAAGATTCATGTTCTTTTTCTGTATTATTTTTGTGATGACAATACTGAGAAGGCTGTTCTGTTTTTTTTTTTTTTAATTTGCTTCACACTCCAAATATTCAATACATTCAGATTTTCATCCTAGGGTTTTATTTTGTATTTACTGTGAGGTACATGTCACTGTGGGAAAGAGAAACGTGAATTGTAAGGCTAAATTGTAAATTATAACTCATTACTGTGGAAACAGAGGTGTCCTGCATCTCCAAGAAAATGGGGAAGGAGGCAGTAAAGAAAAGGGGAAAAATAAAACTAAGCATTTGGATTTTTTCACCATTTTTTTGTTATCCCTGTGTAAACTGTCAGCATTTACTGTGGGTTTAATGTTTGTGCCTTGCCTCTGAGTGCCAAGAAAACTTTCTTTTGGCTTACTTGCCCTCCTTAAACATTTCCAGATTGGGAAAAGTTGCCTTTATGGCAATACTTTGCTTTATGGCAACAAGATCATTACACTTTGATGTTGCTGCAGTAAAATTAGAGGATGTGATGAAGTTAAGTGCAGAAAATGTTACCAAAGCTGCATAAAAAGGTCATAAAAAACTGTCTTAATAGACGTTTTACTGGAAACTTGAGGAGTGGGAGAAGCAATGGAAAATATGTTTTCCTTTTGGCTTATATGATCTAATTTCTCAAAACTGAATCATATTTCTAACAGCACAACTCTCATGCTTTTTACAGCATTACTTTTCCTGAGTCTCCCTCTAAACAAGTTAAAATCTCAAAAATCCTTGATTTCACTCCAGTCCAGAGGAACAACAATCAGTTGGAATGTTACCTGTGAAGTTTTGAGTGTTCAGATCCCACTATTTGAATATGACAAATGGATGAATTTCATCCATCCTTCCTAAACCACACTTACAGTATTTGCAATTAAAAACAAATAGGGGGATCTCATTTAAAAAGTTCTTTGTAAGTGGAAATCAGATCCCCTATAAAAAACCCCAAACTGATTTCAAAATAAACTCAATTTTAGCAAACTAAGTTTATCATTGCCATTTCTCATACTTATCTGAAGAGTAGATCCATTCAAGTAGCTCTAATTCCAGTTCTAAATCTTCTGGTGGTAGATCTGCTGCGTCTTTGGAATTCTGTCACTTGAGCTGCCATATTTTGGGGGAAGACTCTTGCACAACTACCTGTTTTTACATCTGGCCCAAGCAGAGAAGAAATATAACAAAAACAAGAGGAAAAGATTAAAATGGAACTCCCTACTTGATCAACTGAGTGGTTTTAGTCCAAAAAGCTGCAGATTCACAAGGCAAGAAATAGCTACAATGTCCCTCAGACAGGGATACCTGGATTTATTCCTTATTTAGTTTGGGGTCAATGTCATTCTCAGTCCTTGAAGATTTAATTTATTCATTTCACAGGAAATTTTTTAACAAATAGTATGAATGGAAAGAGGAAAGGAATGATATTAACACTCTGAACACTGGAGCCTGCTTCAGTGTATTCCTTTCATCTGATATTTAGGGAACATTTCCATGGAGGATTTTAACGAGATTTGATAAAAAATCATCATCAAATGAGGGTTTGCATCCTCAGTTTCATTCAAGAGAACACGAACAAAAATGTACTGAGTTTAGAGTTGAAATTTTGGGTTCTGTCTCCACATTTATTGATCCCTCCTACGTTTCTCCATTACGTGTCTCCTATAATTCCATGAGATAATTCTGGGAACATTTAACTTCCAGCTGGGAGCAGGCACTATGTGGCTGCTGAGCTGACACTCCCAGCTCAATAATTAAAGTGATGTCCATTAAAGATCTGCAGGCTCAGGACACCTCTCCCAGTCATGACAGTCAATCATTCTCGAGGGCAGCTCAACCTTTCCTGCATTTACTTTTCTGTGGATTAACATCTGCCCATAAAAAAGGCATTGCTGTCAGAGCTCAGCTGAGATGGTTTCACATGGAGCTGGAGATGACTGAGAGCTCTGCATGCCAGTGTAGAATGAAGTTTCCAGGAAAAATGATTTTCCCATTTCTTTAGCCCAAATCAGGATCTTTTTAAATCCACGGATGCTGATTCAGCAGTGATGCAAAGATGGGGCTGTGGCACCAGTCTTCCTGGAGTGCTCACAAATTTCCTTCCAATTGCATCCAAACAAACACTTTGAGATGTGAGAAATTAAATTCTTTTTTACTATTGCAAAAAATGAGATTTAGTTTAGTTTGAGGAAGTTCCTAGAGCATTTTATGTTAAGTTGCTTTGGGGAAAAAAACCTGGTTCTGAACATGCTTTTTTGTTTTATCTCTTCATTTTCTGAAATTTTGGTGAAAAATGGGAATTAGAAACACTCCCTCTCCCAGAGAAGGGAGAAAAAATTTGGGTAATTTCTGCAATGGGATTCTTGAACTTTTTAAAACTTTTCTGCTCTCGCTGTAATGTTTTTGTTTGGTGGTGATATGGATTGGAATGGCCAAATCCACCCTTGCTTTTTCCCTCTCCTTTTCTCACACTCACCTGGCTTCTGGAGGAATTCCCTCACAGAAGGGTGGGACCAGGTGGGGGTTGGGCTCTTCTCCCAGGGAACAAGGGACAGAACAATAGGAAACAGCCTCAAGTTATGCAGGAGAGGTTTAGATTGGGTATTAGGGACACTTTTTTCATGGAAAGCCCTGGAACAGGCTGCCTGGGGCAGTGACGGAGCCAGCGCACTTGGAAGTGTTCAAAAAACACATGGATATGGCACTTGGGGACATGAGTTAGTGGTCAGCCCAGTGGTGCTGGAGTGATAATATTCGAGGTCTTTTACAAGGTTAATAATTCTATGATTCTGTGATTCCATACTTATTTTTCTGGGAATAAGGACATCACCATCCTCTCTTTCACAGTACTTACCTAAAGGCTTGATGGAGACTGGGATTATCTTTCCAAGCTCACTCTCCCTTCATTAGGCAGGTTCCTGTTCCTAAAAACACCTCTGCTGAAAACAAAATAGTATCAACCTCTTACAGATGTTACACCAAAAGATATTTCAAGAGAATGAAGAAGGCAAATTAACCTTGGCTAAGGATGAACCTCCTTTCCCTCACAGCCACCCCGTGCTCTTCAGCTTGGGTCTTTTCACCCAATTGTTCTCAAAAAAGGCCACATGAAGTGAGGTGTCAGGAGCCTTCCTGCTGAGATGTTCCAGCTGCGCTACTGGAAAGGCAGGCGTGAAAATGGATTTGAGACACAATTCCAAGCAAAATGAAACCTAAACCACCTAGAATATGTTTAGTGTGTGTATTTGTAGTGGTGCATTCCCCCCGCCCAGTCCAGGCCGCTCTGCCATCTGAGAAACGCCCCTTAGGCCTCGGCCTTGAAAACAGCCCCTGGGCTCAGCTCCCCCCGAGCCCATCACAAACACTCTCTGCTCCCAGCAACTGCTGCTCTCTCACGAGCTCCTGTTTTCCTTAGGAACAGCCTTGGAAAATATTTTTCTTGCCTGAACGGCGTAACATTCCTGTTCTCACACTTTCAAGGAAAGCCGACCCCAACTGTGGCCGGGATGAAACATTGTTATGTCCAAAGCCCCTCTCTTGGGGCCCCATAAACACCGGTCCAAAATGGGGCCCTTGGAGCTCTCCTGGGCCGCAGGGGGCTGTGACCAGAACCTCCCTCTGAGGGGGCCTCTGAGAGCCAGGAACTCTCACGTTTGCTGTGCTTGGAGGATCCCCGAGCAGCGACGAGTCCTGGGCCGATACCCTCACTCCTCGAGGCCTGACCCTTCGCCCGGCGGGAGGTGCAAAGGCATCCAAAGGGAGCATTTCACTGACCTCTGGGGGGAATTGCTCACAGGTGCCCTGCTTGCACTGACTCTTTGTGTCTCTGTGCATGCACGTGTGCATGTGCTGGAGCAAAGCTGGGAGAAACGCTGCTCTCTTAGATGTTT
>VZTE01004031.1:2035-16897 GCA_013397775.1 Eulacestoma nigropectus | reverse complement strand
AATGGAATGAAAAACAATAAAGTACAGTTAACAAAACATGACCATGTTTACAGAAAGTGCATGAGAACTTCTACTACAAAAGTAAAAACACAGAACAGTAGAAAAACCAGGGCGAAAAGGTATAAGTTAAGTGTTGTTCCTCTGTTACATTGTTAGATTTGAGGTATAAGTTAAAGTACTGTTAAGTTTGAGTGCTGTTAAGCTTTTGGGCCATGTTCCTTTTTATCCTTGCCCTCACTGTCTTTTGTCACACACACACACACCCCCCCTTGGATAGTTCTCAGTTCATTTTCTTTTGATGCCTGGATTTTATTTAGTTTTGTTGTTGCTTGTTTTTCCTTGTTGTGCCTTAACTGTCCTGTAAGTAGTAGAGTGAATCTTGCCGACGAACTTGTGGTGCTTTCTTTGAAGATTAAATCTGGTTTTTGCTCACGCCCTTGCCAATGATTTTTTAAGTGATCTCAAACACTCGTTTGTAACAGTGCTGCACAACATCATCTTGCAGCCCCCAAATCTTTAAAATGCTTGCTAAAGATCTCTTGTTGAAATACTTTCAGTCTCATCTGTTAATAAAGGCGCTGTCTGTGTTGATGGTGGGAACAATTCCTTCCCAATATCTCATCTAATCCTGCCCTCTGGCAGTGGGAAGCCATTCCCCCTTGTCCTGTCACTCCTTGGAAATTGTCTCTCTCCATGTTTCCTGTTGGGTCCTTCAGGTGCTGCAAGGCCACAGTGAGGTCACCCTGAAGCTTCTCCTCTCCAGGCTGAACAATCCCAGCTCTCCCAGCCTTTCCTCACAGCAGAGCTGCTCAACTCCTGTGATCACCCTGGTGCCTCCTGTGGACTCTCCCAACAGGTATTTGTGGTAACTGGACTATTTTGGAGAACACCACAACCAATACTTTAATTAGACCACATCAGTTTCATTATCTGGCTGTTTCTGGAGTTGCCTTGGGTGTTTCAGAGGGAAATGAAGAGAGAAAAAGAGTAAAAAACTCAAACATATAAATGTGCATGGACAAGACTATGGTCAGGACAGGATTAGGTGAGAAGGCTGGATAGAAGAACCATGGTTAAATTTGAAATGCATTTTCTTCTAGACTGGAAGATAATGAGTCTTGTATGAATATTGCTGTTAAATAATATGCCTTTTGCTATTTCTCCATTGATAAAATAGAGATACTGATCATTATGCTTTACAAAATCTCCTCCAATCTGCTACTGCTATATAAATACACATATCTGTACGGAGATATGCACATCTTTAATGATTGTAAATGAGCACGGCAGTAGATTGACATTTTATGCATAATATGTTTTCAATTTACTTTCTTAAATGACTTAACTGTGATGATGATCCGATGTGAAAGAATCTAATGAACTGATGAGGGCCAGCGTGATACCAAACCTATCAAAAATAATTACCAAACCCTTGTATATGTGATGAGTAACTCCAGAATAAAGTGACATTTCAGGAACACTGCCATGCCAGTTCAGGAATTTCCACTCCACAAATGTATTTTAAATTGAACAATGTATACACTGCATTTTTCAGTTTCTTCCCTGATAAAATGAATCCTCACACCTTTATTTCAGAAATCTACCTCTGTACCTTGAATTGCTGGTTGCAATCCAGGACATTAATTTAAAAGAAGATGTAAAATAAGCTTTTTTTTTTTTTTTTTCCCCCCCATCTCAGCATGTTATTTAAGCCCTGCTTTGAATCAGGGCACGGAGTGTTCTTATTTCTTCCCCTGAAAAACCCATTCCAGCAGGTGCAAACTGCACTGCTTTATTCAGGTGTTGCTCCCATCCCTTTGAACAGATGTCAGAGCTTTCCCTGTGTGCAGGACACTGGAGGCTCCCATATGTTCTGTGTCACTGCAAAACTCTGATAAGGCAGCTTCTTCTTTATTCTGATATCACTGGTTGGTATTTCAAATGCAACCGAGTTGTAAATCTTGACATTATAAATAACAGCCGTAGCACACGAATTCTGTACTGATTTCCCAGTCTCGGAAAAAAACCCAACCTTTCCAATCTCCTGTTTGGTTCACCTGCAGCTTTGATCCCCACTAGACTCTTTTTTTCAGAATGCTGGGTACACGTTGGATATCATGGTGACGACTTCTTATTACTGTTTATTTGCCTTCGAGACTACCTAAAGAACTGTATTTAAATTTAATCTAAAATTCACCAATTTGGCTCACCACCCAAAATTCCTCTCACATTGTGGTGTGCTCTCTGCTACTGAACTGTGACAGTGGCACTTCTGCTGCCCCGGCACCAGTTTTGTGTGGTCTGTTCTAGAAAAACATGTTCCTTAAACACCTGAATATTCACTTCCCTAAGTTTTAGGGGTTTTACTAAACATCTTTCCTGTCCTATATCCCTTGAGGTCATGAATTCCACGGGAGCCCAAGCCACCACCAATCTTGACCTGTCCAATATTAGTGAGCAACAGGTGTCTCTCTCCTGGATTAGGATCTTTATCTCTATGCCCTCCAAGGATGTCCTACACTGCCTGAAGCCTGTTATGCTCCTTTCCCAGGATCCAGTGCTGTCGAGTCCTCCACCAGGATCAAGGCTCTCTAGAAATTTCCTCTAGGGTTAGGAAAATCTTCCAGGCTGCGTTGAAGGAGTCATGGAAACAAATTCCTCATCCTCAAGAATTGTATGGAATCCCCTGCACAGTTAATATGGTTTTCAGACTGGTGGTGTGAGGAATTTTAAACCAGGGGTGTGTGATATCTTAGAAGCAGTCTCAGGTTGAAAGAGCTTTCACTTCACAGGGAATTTGAGAACAGAAACAATAAGACAAATAGATTACAGCATTATTGCTATTGTTGTTGCTATTATTATTATTTATTCAGCTCCTTTCTAAGAACTGTCCATTGAAGACCCTCAGCTGTCAGATAACACTGGAGACATAAAATGGACACTGACAGCTAATTAATGTGAGGGATAAAACAAATAACACAGTAATAATTATGTGAGCAACTTCTTGCAGAAGGCTTCCTTCTGCAGACATCTCAGCTAATTGGTCATTTCTGCTGCTTTATTTTCTTTGATTATTATAAGGCTACATATGGTAAGTGGCTCCTGGCCGTGCTCCTCATCCCCACAGCTGCTGGTAAGAACTCAGAATGAATGACTCCATTTCGAAAATGGGATGAAAATATGGAGGGAAGTGCTCCAGGGGCGCTGGCCACAGTGGTGTGTGAGGAGGGGAGGCCATTCCTGTGGTTGTGTGTATTTTCCTTGGCTCTCACTTGTGTCTGTTTTCCATTGATCTTTGGAAATCCTCAAGCACTCCCTTTCAGATTTGGGTTTAGCCTGCTTGCTTTTGTCGATCTCTTATTTCTGCTATGACCTGCAGCTGAAGGTTTCATGGACATCTGCTGAATGAGATTTGTGCAATTGTCTCTCTTGCGCCTTTTTTTTTTTACCTTCAAAAAAAGTTATTTTTTCCATTTGCTCTCAAATCTCAGCCATGTTCTTCAGCTATTTATATGTGTGTGTATCCAGGCTCAAATTTACTTCTGGCTTTGCAGAACTCTGTTTGTTTACAAGAACTGTCCTTAAGCCAGCCATTCCCTCACATTTTGGATTTCTGTCGTATCCACCAAGTTTTGCCCAGAGCACAGTGGTATCTCCCCCCACCCTTTTGTATCTCAATTAATTGCTGCACTTATCAGAGACTGTTACATACTTAATATTTGCCTCTCTGAATATTGTTTGAGAGAAGGGAACTTTCTTTTGTATGGGACTTCTTTTCCTTGGGCTGGGTTGGAATTCAAGCAGTTCTTTCCTTAGGTGCACTTGAAATGGGAGTGTTTTAGAGCATCTTTACTTCTCCTTGAAAGCAGGAGAGCATCCCAGTGATTGCACCACCTTCCCTGGCGTACAGAGCCTTATGGCAGCTTTTTAAATTAATCTCTGTGTTATTTCTGGCTCCTTTCTTAGGGCTCTGATAAATACGTGTGAAAGTCTCATCATCACAACACCCCAGCATTTCCAGCAGCACTTTTCCTCAGAGACTGCCTTCCACAAGTATTTTAAGCCTCTTCCTCGACTTTGCCCTCAACGTGTGAAAATTCTGCATGGAATTGTGGTGGCTGCATTTCTTCCTCACTCAGGAGCTGTACTCACTGATGAGAGACTCAGGATTTAATTCTTCCCAGTTCTTGCTCATTGCTTTGCTGAAGATCCATTTTTGACCCGTCTTACATGCACACTATTTCGGCGGGAGGTTACTTGAGGGCTCTCCTTCCATTCCTGTGTCAAAGGTATTTTGTAAAAATACTCTCTGATCTTGTTTCCAGGCTTTTGATGTTTTCACAGCTAAAAGTGCTGGGGAATCATATATAATTTCCCATATTACATTGCTGCATCATTTAAGGATTGGCTTTCAGAAGTTTGGAGTGGTTTTTTTCCCAATAATGGTACATGATTCCCTATATACTGACTCAAGAAGAAAAACAACAACCAAGAAACATCAAAGTAAATTGTTGTTAGGCTGTGAAAGAAAATAAAATCAGATTTACTTGCCTTGGAAACAGTTTTCTGAAAAAAAATCAAAATAATCCTGTAGATTCAGACATTAAGTGAGGTCTAGAGAGGTTAACATCCATTTTTATATTAAATTACTGTTTTTAAGGATGACCACTCTGGCCTATCATTGGGCCATATTTAGCCCCTTTAGGGCTCAGTTATTTAGATGAGGTGCAACACAGAGGTCCAAGGGATGGTTAGGAATACACTCATCTCAGGAAACAACATCCACCAATTATTTATAAACAAGATAAAGTTCAGCTGATGCTCCTGAGAGGTCAGTAGGGAAAGTGAAGAAGCTCTGCAAAAACATATTTCCTAAAACAAAAGTGTTAAATATTACTGTATTTCTTTCGAGATGTTTTTGACACAAATGTCTGTTGCTGTCCCTGTTTCAGAAGGATGAAAATGGAAGGCTTGAGGCAGTGACTGGATGGTTGAAGGTTTTTCATTGTGCTCAGGCAGGCAGTGGACAGAACATCTGATCATACCCAGCTTTAACCCTCCTGCAACAGAAACATTTCTTCTCTTCTCCCACAGTTCCCACATCAAGAAAATCCACCGATCTACTGAAAGATTGGCGCTCCAAAAATCCTTCTCTTTAACCCACAGTGGACTCAGACTTTTGTTAGGTGATACCAGCTCTGTCAGAGACATTCTATGTCAGCTTTGGAGCCTTTTTGAAAAACACAGATTGTTCAGCTAATTATTAATTATTCATAATTACCATCAGAAGGTTTAATGCCTTCTTGAATTAATCAATATTCACCTTGAGCATCAGCATTCTTTCATTTTTTCATCTTGTTTTTATGAGTGTTGTCCAGCAAAATTTATTAGGGGAACACATGCAAAGCTACGTGCAAATTTTGGGGGAGTGCCGTTCTCAGAGGCCAAATAATGCTATTTATGACTCCCAGGCTGCAAGGAGAGAAAGTGTGATGGGGAAAAGAACTTGTCCCACATTCCCGACAGGGTGTGCAAAGAAAGGATGGGAAGAACAATAACTGCTGGATTTGCTGGAAGTGTCGGTGATGAAAAGCTTTGGAGAGGACAAAAGCAAGGCATGAGAAGCCCAGCTGGGGTAAGTAGGACAGAGGCAAAAAGCAGAGGCAGACATATCTGCTGGTTGGCTTCTTTTCTTTATTTAGAACTTTGGTCCATGCCAAAGCCTGCAAAAAATACCAGCTAATAGTGGAGATGAGCAAAAGGAGGGCAGGCAGATCCCAGGCACATTCCGAGCACAAACCCATTGGAGTCGTGCAGGATTTATGAGGCCTGAAGTCAGAGCCTGCAACAAATCTCTGCCTTTGTTTAAATATTGAATCATTCCCCACACTTCTACACCCTATTTTATGGATTTGTGTTTGTTTCGGAAGGAAAAGGCTTCTTTCCTTCTAGTGGGCAAAGATACATTTAGCTATTATGTGTGTGGACTTGGGAATGTGTGTTTTAATTCATTTTATTTCATGTTTAAAGACCACTCCTCACCCGATAAAAATTAACTGACCCAATGGAAGCTACAGCACCAGATCCATAAATATAGTCATCCCATGGATGTGAAAGGAGCTATTGTACTATGGAATTAGGTTATGATAAACATGTATTTTTTGCCTGTATCTGTACACACATTTGAGCATATTTTTATTGATATCCACATTTCTACTTATATATACATGCATGTACCTTTGCATTACTTAAACACATTTTTTCCTGCAGTGTTATATATCATTTATTTCCAAACTGTGTGGCTGCAAGTAATAAGAAAAGAGATTCTGAAGCAATTTATCAGCCTTATTTCTGTAGGAACTAAGTTTCTCAAGCCCAGATAATGACTTTTGTTTTTCTAAAATTAGAAGCTAATTCTGCCATCCAAGGATTTCAACAACTACTTCTGTCTGGGGTGGATTTAAATGTATTCACTGAATGTTCTTCTGTACACTGAATAACTTATGGAAAATTTTAGCCTTTTTTTTCTTAAAAAAAATCTATTTCTAATTCAGGAGAATGCTGTGGTGAAACAGCACAGGAGCAATGAGGGAGATAACGTATCTGGTCATGGGCAGTGTGATAACACAGCTGGATCAGGACAGTGTCACATTCTCAGCCCTGATATCAGGAATCAGGAAAATGGTAGAAACTCTAATTGTGAAGTCTGTTATAAAAGGGTAGGTTAATACAGGTCTTTTGCCCTCAGTGAAATATTAACTTGGGAATACTTCACGAAGAGCTGTTTTAAGGCAACCCAGCAGGATGTGACCAGAGTTCCCTGCGCAATGGACAAAGCTGTGTGCAGAGGTGGCTTCTGCATGATTTTGGCTGTAGAATGTGCCTTTACATCAGATTTCCAGCTTTTCTGACTTGCCATGAGCAGCTGGTAGCATCCAAATGTGTTTGGATGCACCCACTAATCCTCTCTGGGAGACAGAGGCACCGCCTCACAGCTTGGCAGCGCTCCTGGAGCTGCAGAGAGATATAAAAGCTCTGGTTTATCCTTTACCAGCACTTTAATCAGTGATCTCAGGGAAAATTTCATCACTGAGACAGTGGTCAAGCAATGGAAGGGGCGGCCTGGGGCAGTGGTGGAGACACCATCCCTGGACGGGTTCGAGAAACAGCTGCATGTGGTACTTTGAGATACAGTTCAGGTTTGGCTGAAGGTTGGACTGGATGATCCCAGATGTCTTTTCCAACATTAATGATTCTGTGGTTTTATGATTAATTTATTAGTTGGCGTTGGGCGTGAACTGAGTCATTCTCTAGAATGGAAGAAGCTGCATCTTCTCTGTCTCCCATGGTGCGAACAGGCAAGGGAGGCAATGTCACTGTGGTGAAAACACCAGAAATACCAAATCTGAGTGTGGATTCTGCAAAACAGGAGCTAATGGACAAAAAATAACGAGGAGCAGGATGTTTATCTGGGTGGCAGTTTAGGTGGAGCCATGCAGTGCTCAAGGCCGAACCAGCCTGGGTTGACAGGGGCTGGGAACCAGCAGCATCTGTGTCTATCAGGGTAGGGGAGGAGAAACTCCAAGGCCAGGAAGGAGGGATTACAAGAGAAACTCCAGGGCCAGGAAGGAGGGATTTCAACCCCAAATCCCACTGGCCTTGGCAGCTTCCTTTCCATAAGCAGCAATTCATCAAAGTGAGGTTGCTGAATATAATAAAAAGTGACTCTGTAGTTAATGAGGGACTGAGATGGAAGCTGAAGATTTTACTTCTCAAATAAGTTGGCAATCAATAAGAAAACAGGAATTCATGCAGTTAATAAAGCAAAATGAGACAAAGTATATGGCAATAACTGAATGAAGGACTGGTTGAGCAGAGAGAGAAGATGGAGACAGATACAGTGTAAAACAAAGATGGTCAGTGCTGTTTGCTGGTGCCCAGGAGCAGCAGTTCAAGGAATACATAACAAGGCTCTCAATAAAAACCTCTGTGTCATACACTACAAGCTGCTGGCAAACTGAAAGACAAATTCATGAAGATACAGCTGGAAGACAAATGGATGATGGTGCTGCAGAGTCTTGTTGGGGCACTTAATATATCCCCGAAACACGGCAGTGCCACAGCAATAGCCACTTGTCACATCAAACAGCTCAGTAAAAAAAGGGATTAAAAAAAAAATAATTTCTGCCTACAGTGCATCATCACAACAGGCTTGTAAGAAAAGATCAGTTAGAAAAAATACTAGTGGAGGTGTTCATAAAGTCTAACTTTAGTCCTGCAACGTCAGGTGTCCTCTTGCATTCAAGGCAGGAGCTGGTGCCTTCTGGGAGATATTCCCTCCCCACATGGAACTGAATAAACCCTGCTGAGCACTCCTGCCCTACCCCTCCTCCCTCAGACCACAGTGACCATCCCCAAACTGCTGCCACCAACCAAACACTGCCCAGGGCCTGGCACTGTGCTCTGGGACATGGGCCAAAGTCACACCAGGAGTGTCATCTGACTGCTGTGGACAAGAGGCTGAGGCAGTGTTTGGAGGACAGCCAGGAAGGTTAATTGTGGCTCCTATGAGGTGATTATCCTGTCCACAGTCCTTTCATGCAGGCTGTGATTGTCACTGTCTCTCTGGGCTCTGACAGGAGACAGTGAGTGAGCCCTGTCATCCATCCGGAGGTCAGGCTGGACATTCCACACTCTTTAAGTTTCAGTGTAAATGAAGGATGAACCAGGACAGGACCCTGGCTTTGCCGTCCAGGCACAAGAGATGAGCATGGGATGGAAGGTGCATCACTTCAGCATCCCATTTATCAAGTGTGGGCACAGCAACTTTCTGGGAGGAAATCATAGAATCCCAGAATGTTTTGGGAAAGAGAGACCTTAAAGAACACCTAATTACAGCCTTCCACTAGCCCAGGTTGCTCCAAGCCCCATCTAGCCTGGCCTTGGACACCCCCAGGGATCCAGGGGCAGCCACAGCTTCTCTGGGCACCCTGTGCCAGGGCCTCCCCACCCTCCCAGGGAAGAATTCCTTCCCAATATCCCACCTAACCCTGCCCTCTGTCAGTGGGAAGCCATTCCCTGTGTCCTGTCCCTCCATCCCTTGTAAATAGTCTTTCTCCATGGTATGATCCTGTAGAGAACTGGAAAGTGAGAAAAGACTCAGCCACTGCTTTTCTCCACTTCTGAGGCAGCACTGCTGCTAATTAACAGCAGCAGTTAATTTGGGCTTGTAGAAATGCTGAAGGAGACCTTCCAACAAGGCTGTTGGGGTTGTGAACCTGATGGGGAGAGGTCTCCAGCTGGGAAGTGGTGACGTGGGAAAAGCTTTACCCTCTTCAGCTGAAAAACAGACTTGAACCATCTATGGAACGAAATGAGAATGGCCTAAAGGGACATGTCAGGATGTTTAATTGACCTCACTCATGTACAATGGCCTTTAGGGGGAGCTGAAGTAATGTGGCACCATGTTACTGACACCAGGGTGACACTGAAAATACATGTAAAAAATATTTGTGTCAAGGAAAATGTTGTCATTGTGGCAGGTTTTTTTGCTTTAGAGAGAAGATTTTTTAAACAAGAAAAGAAAAAGAGGATTAAAATAGCAGATGCTGGGTGAGACACAGTCTCTATCTAATAGAATCAAGCAAGGATAAGAAATCCATGGATCCAGAATGGTTTGAACAGCTTCCCAGGTGAGTACCACAGTTAATTCTTCCAGCCAAGCTTCACACAGTCACTTTTCCCCTGGACATAAAAGCCAAGATTTTGGCTATTCGAACTCTTTTTGACTTTGTGAGGATGATTTTAGGGTCACCACTGCACAAAGGCAAGTGAATATATCTGGCTTTTTTGACTGTGATGGAAATAGCTGGTAAAGGTCTTAGAGCTCTGTGAAAAGTGACCCAAGAGGGAATGACCGCGACACAATTTTCTGCATTTCTCAGCAGGCACAGCCCTGGCTTTGAAATGCCCGGGCTGTGCTGAACTCACCTGACAAATTATAGATATGTGGGTGTTTGTGTGTGTGAGTGTGCACATCCAGCTAAAGCTAACCCTAACTGGGAGAGCTCTGTTTGATCAATACCCACCCACCCCTTCCAAGGCATCTGTGACTTCCAGGGCTCAATGCTGTGCTGGGATCACGCCTTGAGGACGTGCAGAGCTGATGGGCTGAGGTGAGGCACACATTCCCCAAAGCCACAGCAGGGAAAAGCACCAGGAGCAGGATGGGCTGCAGGTGCAGAACCCACCCTTGTCTGACCAGGCCATCAGAGAAGGAACTGCCTTGGGAACAATGAGCTGTCAGGGAGGCACCGCGGGCCAGCAGTAATTACGGAACTTTGTCCCCAGAGACAGCAGAGAGGTTTGACAGGTAATCCTGTCCTTGGCAGGCACACAAGCCGTGCTCTCTAATCCCCTGCCCGAGCCTCTCCATGTGGGAGAGCCGCTCCGTAAGCTTCCCCTCATCTCCCTCTCCATTAATTGCATGGATGACAGCCTGTGGTTGCTTCCACTTGGCATCGCTCTCTTTACATTCAATTAAAGTAGAATAAAAGGTGCAGATATGGAAACAGCCACTGATAAGACAGAGGCTCTGCTCTGCCCCGTGACTCCTTTTTGGGAACTCTCAGATCAGCTTGCAAGCAAACACATTTACAAAAGATCATTATTTTCACTCGTGTTTCTCTCAGTCACACCTCTATGAAATTCAAATCAGATTTTCTGTGTTCAATTTGTGGTTTAGGGGAAATATATTCTGTGCCTGAGTATACTCTTCTTTAGTTTTGTACTTCTAGAAGGCACATTAATATAAGTGCAATAAATTATGTAGTCTCTGGGAGTTTGGGCTGAATAATGAATTCAAGATTTTCGAATAACAGCAGTATGAGGAATATCTCATCAAATGGTCATTTTAAACCCCCCTTAAGCACAGCAGTGCCATGACCCATTTAGTAATGAGGGAATAAAAGTTATTTAATCCTAATCACTCCGTTGTGGTTCCAGCACCTTAGAATCCTTTTTAATACAGAGGTCATCTTTTAGACAATATTAAAAAAAATAATAAAAATATTCAGAGCACTGCTTCACCCCCCAAATAAGCTGCCGTCTCCTGGGAACAGCTGATGTTAGCTGTCTTCATGACCCTAGAAATGCAGGCAGGAATAACCAGCAGCAAAAAACCCTCAAAATTAAAACTTGAAGCAGGTGCTATTTTTTTTTCTAAGATGAACTAGATCAGCCCCAGGTAGATCTAGAGCTTATTTCTATGGCTTCTCACCAAATTAACTATTTTTTGACATCTAAGTCTTCCCCCTGGCTGTGGCCTGAGGAAGGGCTGTAACAATTTATTGCATAGGCTGAGCCAAACTGCTTCCTCTTCACCCTTTTTCCTGAACCTAAGCCCATCCATAACCCAAGACTAAATGTGACTTTAGGGACTCACATTTCCCACTGACACCATTATTGCCCTGGGGACCAAATGGCTTTTTTTATTCCCTCATCTCCAGGAACACTCGATATTAATTTTACCTCCTGAACTCTGAACTTTCCTTTCCTCTGAGTCTGACTTGGAGCATCAGGGTCTTTCTGTTCAGGCAGCTCTTTGTGCTTATCCAACTTCAGCTCTCTTCCATGTCTTTTGACACGGAGCACTTAGGTCCTTTGTGAAACTACTGCTTTTTTATCCCAAGCAACACATACACCCTTAAATCCAAACAGCTGCCATGGGAGACAGCTCCTGCTCTTCAGTCAGCTGTTCTGTTTCAGGTCCAGGTAACACTGAATCCCTTCCTCAGCCCTCAAACTATCAACACACCTGAAGAAAATCAGCACTTGAACCTTGAGTTTTCTTGACCTTCACTGAAATCCTAGCACTGAGGACTTAGAACTGAGTGTACTCAAGAAAAAACACTCTTCCCATCTAGCAATCCCTAAAACACACAACAGGAAAATCTCCTCTTGAATCTTAAATTTTCCCTGCTAAAAGAAAACACTTTAAAATAGGTTAATATTTTAATTCACTCCCAAAGTGCTTTTCCATGGCTTTCTAGTAAGTTCTGAGTGAGCAGGGTAGAGCAGGTGTGTTTTGGCTTTGATAACTGCAATCAGCTCTCATCTGGAAAGGTAGATTTTGTAATAACCTGATTAGGTAGAAGCATCCCTGTCTGTATTTGCTGTTATAACTCTCCTTCTCTCTCTCTCTATTTTGTTTTTTCTTTTTGGCAAGTTTCAGTTTTCGCTTGAGAACACCATAAATTTCAGATAAACACAGTGCAAAGCATTTATGACTTGCCACAAACAACACCTAAGGATGTTAGAGCCATATTCTGCTTCCTGTTCGGAATCTGTTTTGTCTCTGGTGCCACAACAATCTGTCTCACTCCTGTGCACAGCAGCACTAATTCTTAATTGAGAAGAGTGGAAGCTAATACGCTCCAGTGGGTTTCTGCTGGATTTGGATGATGAGGGAATCCAACTACTGGAATTATACCTGCCTATTGCTGCTTGGACAGTCACAAACCATGCAGCATGAGAGACCCCCTCCCTTTATAGGCTGTATTTCGAACCTCACATAATTGTCAACAGTTATCTAAAAGTTTTAATATTCCCCTCCATCTTCCCGACTGCTGAAATGCAATCCCAGTGAATATAATGAGGAGGAAGCAAATTGGTTTCTTTATGTGGAGCTAGTTTTCCTCCACATTTCTGCTCGCTGTTAAGAAATAGAGGGATAATAAAAATATTTCTGCCAAGGAAAGTTGATCTGAGCAGAGTTTTACATTCTCCATATTTCCCAGGTGGGCATATAAAGGAAGGAAAAGATGGAGTCATAGATCCAATGGTTTCCACTAACAGACATTAAAGCCCGATACGAACACAAGCAATTTCAGCCAAGGACGATTTGTGTGGATACACTCAGGTTATGGTGGTTCTCAGGTGGAATTTCTTCCTGGAAAGGGTGGTCAGCTATTGTAAGGGGCTGCCCAGGGGGGTGGTGGAGTCCCCAGCCCTGGAGGTGTCCAAGGAAGGCCTGGATGTGGCACTCAGCAACAAGCTGGAAACTCTGATCCTGGACATCTTTCCCTCCCAACCTTAATGATTCTGGGATTCTGCAGTGGGGGCAAACTCCAGCTGTCTTCAGTACTCTTTGAAAAATAGGTTTCAATACCAGGACCACTTCTGTTGATAACAAATTCGTCCTTTCCCCTTTCTTCTTCTATGTGTTGGCTACTCAGTGCATACTTTACTCATGGTAATTTGCCAGAGAAATTTTATTTTTATTGCTGACTCCACCACAGGAACATTTGCAGCTCTGAAACACTCAGATATTGCCATGCTTGTTTTCAATTTTGCATCCTGCTCAGCACCGTGACAATTAGGACAAAAATTCTGCAGTGTCCCCTTCTCAGCACGGTGGTAATGACAGGATGGGAATGTTCTAAGCAGGTCTGAGTATGTGACATGCAATGTCTGCAGGAGATGTTGTCTGTGATGCCTCAGAAAGCACCAAAAAGCCAAAATACAGTAAAATATGAGTTTATATGGAATATGAGAATATACCAAAGTAATATAATAGATAAATATAAGAAAAAACAGAAATTAAAGCCAACAGTAATCCAGAATTACCCAACTTTTCCTAGGTAACTCCTCCAGTGAGAGACTGTTTGCTGGTGCCTGCTACAAGCAGTAACTGGAGAAGTTTTCCAGCTCCAAAGAGGATTCATAAATTAATTCTCAGAACAGAAGGTTATCATCTCACCAGAGAGATGAGCATTTGGACTGGCCTAAGTTACAGTATCAATTCCTCTGGCATTAAATAACCTTTCTCTCCCTGACAGACATTAATGGCCTTTCAGGCAGTGGCCTGGAGTTTTCCCTGCCATTTTCTCTCCGAGAAAACTCTTATATTGTTCCCAGTTGTTACAACTTGGTTGAAATCTGATCCAGATAGGGTAAAGACAGATAAATCATTGAGTCAAAGCCCATTAGAGACTCAGGGGGTGGAAAACCAGTGCTAAAAGTACAAGGCTTTGCTTATTTGCTCGTTTGTGTTCCACCCCAGTGAGGGAGGGGATATTTGCTGTGGGACAGTTCCTACCTCTGTGTGAGGAAAAAAGCCCCAGACTGGGGAGAAAAGTCTTCGGGAATTTGGAAAGGGCAAACAATTAATTTATCTCCTAGGCATGGCTCTGGGTGCAATCTGAAATCAAATCACTGGGCCCTTTTGGCAGATGGAAATGGCATTTAATTAGGAGGATTTAGCACCAAGGATGGAGTGAATAGGTTGCATTAAAAAATAATCCAAAAAAAGACATCTAACACATCATACAGATGGATTTAATATTTCCTAGGGGATGCTCATGGAGTATGGAAACATGAACTGAAAATTCTTTAATTCCTGAATCTCCAATGCAAGGTAACACATCCTTTCTTTAATGATATAGGGGCCAAAGTTACCAATATACTAGAGCAGTAAAGTAGAAAATAAAGTATTTCTCAAAAAAAACCACAAAGGTGAAAGGATCAACAAAAGGTGTGAAAAAACCCAAGCTTGAACAGCTTAAAATTCTCTGTTCTTCTGTCACTTCCTATTTTTTTGGGGGGGGACTTCAATTAGTAAAGCTTAATTTTAGAAGTAATAAAAGATTATTTACAAGGGCCTGGAGTGACAGGAGAAGGGGGAATGACTTCCCACTGCCAGAGGTCAGGGATAGATGGGATACTGGGAAGGAATTGCTCCCTGGGAGAGTGGGGAGGCCCTGGCACAGGGTGCCCAGAGAAGTCGTGGCTGCCCCTGGATCCCTGCAAGTGTCCAAGGCCAGGCTGGACGGGGCTTGGAGCGGCCTGGGACAGTGGAAGGTG
>VZTE01004030.1:501242-513940 GCA_013397775.1 Eulacestoma nigropectus | reverse complement strand
TTAATAAATCATTCCATTCCATTTCTTCCTGAATCGAATCTATGTCGTTTTCTCGCCGTCCCCGGTACAACAGCGACAAAATTACACAATTTACACTGGATTACAGTTTAAGCACAAACTTCAGGTTATGTCTCTTTTTTGCAAACCAAAACACAAGTAGAATGGAAATATAAATGATTATTTAGCTCAGGTTTGATCTTATAGAGTCAGCAAAAGAAGCAAAGTAAGATCAGGACCTTAACTATGGAGGAGAAAAGTACAATATGCATGTTATATAAAATCTAGTGCACTTGTATTAGTTTAGCAGGTTGTATTATACTCCCTCCATGCTTGCATTTAAAGAAAAAGAGTAACAAGGTGTTTGAATTTAGCATACAAAGCTTACAAGAAACTGAAAAAGATACAAAGCCTGAAAAAAGCAGAGCTGACCGCAGGCTCAGTTATCAACCTGGATGACAGGCATATGAAAATAAGTTGCTTGGCCATTGTAACATTAAACTATGAAAAATCCTCCCCTGCAGAGCAAGACATAATTTATACAGCTTTTTCCCAAGAACAGTGTTATCTGCCCTTCCTTAACCCAGAACTCACTACAAGCTCCATATGCCACATTATGTCCAAAACACCAAACACTGGGATTTGCATACAAGACCATGGTATTATTTGTGCTCTTGATTTAAAGAATTTTTAAATTATTATTTTAGACCTTTTCATTAAAGCAAAATTGATTCCAGGTTTACAGTTGAAAAGTCTCTAGTAGCATACAATGCCATGAATGAATGTGTTGATTTGTAACATGGAACCATCACGTATTTCTGGACACTCCACATATCAATGAGTATTGACCTAATTATCATTAAGGTTTCTGACTTAAATTAGTCTTGATTACACTTTATAAAAATTAAAACATAAAAAGCTCATATATTGCTACAAATGCTTATGACTGCCTTTCACTTAGAGTCCTTCAAAAACTGCAAGAAATTACCAAGTCTAGCAAACTCCTGTTAGGAATGCCACCTTGTAGATAAAAGCGGTATGGAGCAATGATTCCAGGTGAATTTCACTAAAATTTTTACTTGCAAAATACTGGTTTTGCAGAAATGAACTACTCATGTGGTGTTTCAGAACTGCATAGAATTCTTTTATTAACCTTTCTGCTTGAAAACTACTGTGAATACAGCTTTCCCGTCCTCATGTGTATAAAATGCAAATTAAGTATGCACTGGTTTCATTAGGAGATGGGATGCATTTATTAGCATTTTAAACAGAATCAGATTGCCATAGATAGTAAGGAAATCCACAAAATGCCTGCTCTATTTAGATATAATTTAGTGAATTAGTTTAAAATGTAAAGAAGATACATTTTAATCAAAATATGTTGCTAGAGTAGAACCTGTGAGGACACTTTACCTTCTCTAAGCTTTAATTGGTATATAAAAGCTGAAGTTTAACTATAAAAAGGAAACATTGGATTTTTCCATTTGTCATATAAATCTTGTTATGAGCTGAAAATGAATTGAAAATGGCCATTGGGTTGCAAGTTGCTTGTAAAAGCAGAGAAAAGGGGTCCAAAAGCATCTTATAAATTTTAAAAGATCTCTTAACTTTTAAAAGCTTGGAAAAAATAAATAATAATTAGCTACATTCAATAAAGCTGACATTTACACAGACACTTTCCTCCTGTGCTGTTCAGCTCATTTTCATAATGAAAGTATATATAGCCCAAACCATCACAAGGCGTATTGTATAATGAAATTTAAAACTAATGAGCCATATCCTAATAGCCATGAGTCAAGTCAGGGTGTGCATTAGTAGTCCATTTGCAATTCTCTAGAGACAGAAAGAACAAGGCTAAACATATCCAGTAGCCTATTTAGCACACAACTTCCTCTGTGTACTGATCACACCACAGCAGAACTGAAATTAGCTCACAGTCTTTAGCTCTCAAACCTCTGAGAAATGCTGTTAACAGGCAAGTTACTCCTGGGGCAGCCAAACGTGACTTGTGATTGTTTGGTTTGACCTCTTGTGCAACACAGGTCTGACGTGTCTGAATTAGTCCTCTTTCTATCAAATCACATTTTTTCAGGAAATTCTCTAATATATCCAGACTAGGGATGCCTTTACTGTTCTGTTACGTACCTTTATATCTTTTTGTAACATGTCCAACTTCTGCTTAGACTTGCTGGATCTTTCTCTGCTAGGTGGAACAGTTCTTTATTATCAATTTTTCTCTGAAGATGGTTCATCTAGGCTGATTCTTCTTTCACTAAACTAAGCAGATTCTGTTTGTTGAGACTCTCATGCCAGTGCTTCTTTTTAATACTTTTATTGCTCTCATGACTCTTTTCTGTCCAACTTCCCAGCATTACTGAAAATTGTGACTACTGAAATTGGGCATAATATTCTTCCTAAAGGTTACACCGAAGTCAAATACAGACAGTAATATTACTTCCCTGACAGTATTCCCATTTCTAACCTCAGGATCTCACCAGTCCTTTTGGCCACAAGGCATGCTGAAAATTCATGTTCGGTTGAGAATGCTCATCTCCAGACACCATTCAAAGTCAGCATATCCTACCACAAATTGTTCAACTTGCTAAGTATGTTCTCAAACCTCTACGGTCCTAAAACACAGGTCTACTTTAGGCCAAAGTGAAATGCATTGCTTACAGCTCCTAACCAAGCAATTAATCTTGCTCTGATTAAGTGGCTCCTTAGTATTTAAGTTTTGTGGCATTCGTAGATTTGAACAGTCATTACTTTATTTCCTCCTATGTTCTTAATAAACTCATGGTTAAGAGCCAAATCCTGTGTGAACGCACATAAGAAATCTGTTTAGTCTTTCCCTTCTGATTTACATTTTGAGTTCTTTCAGGTTTGACTCAATTATTGTCATGATGAATTTTAAATTTGGGGGTGATACACCCTGCATGTTTCTATAACAATAACTTCTTTAAAATAAAAGAAACTATTTGAAAATTTAAGTCTATTCCAAATCCCAGTGACAAAATATCTAAATAAAATGCTAGTGTAACAATTCTGGTGCTATGTAACTGATTTTGTGAAACTTGAGATACACTTTTTATGAAAAATGTGTTCCTATGTTGCGCAAGGAATACACTGTGGATGCTCTCCTTATATTCTATAAGATATTCTACATAAGCAAGTAAATCAGGTGTTTTCTTAATTCTGCTGAATAATTTTCCTATACTGTCAAGAAAGAGGCCAGACGGCATTTTAAACACTTATCAGGGAATAAAGTCTTCTCGAGTAAAAGGAACAAACAGCTTAGATCTATGTCTACAAGACCTTCAAAAGTTTTAGCTAAATTGGAGAGCAAGACCAAGACAGTTGGCTTTTAGATTGCTACATTCTAAAAAATCTGAAGCAACAGCTTCCCAGTTCTGATAAGCAAGCTGAGCACATTTGTAACTGCTGTGAAAAAACACAGTGACATTTAAATCCTCCTTAAGCTGCTAATACATGTGCAGAATCAATGGCCCATTCACATTCATGCACTGACATTAACTGCTCATTGCTGTTTAAACCATTCAAGTAATTTTTAAGCCCATGAAAATGGTATTAGAAGTGTACCAAAGTTGCTCCACAACAGCTAACAGACACCTAGCTCATCTCTCCACTGAACTAAACATGAATAAGAAACATTAAACAGCCAGAGACTTCCTTTTCCGTACTAATCCTCAGAATACTGGCTTTCCATGCAGCACTGGACAAGTCTGTGGTGCAATGTAAACAGAGTGTTTAGACATCTGCTGTTTTTGATCTGTGTTTCTTTTCCTATACATACTTCCTTCCAGAATGATGCAGCTTATCTCACTAAAACCTTAGTCTCAGCAGTGAATTAGATCGTCATCAACTATACCCCTAACTTTCAAGGAAACACAGGATAGAACAAATCTTTCAAGACTTAAGAATGTCAAACTCCAAAACCACTTCTTTTAGTAGATTTTCTTTATAGCAGATTGATAAGGATTTACAAACATATTTGCAAAGAAAGTGCTATCCTGTGGATCCTGAAGTATTTATTTAGAAAAAGATACACTCGATACAAATAAGTAATGTGTATTTCAGGTATGCCAAATGTGATATACTTAATAGCAATGTCTCTTCTTGATGCCCTTGAAAGCAAGGCTGACCTTTCAAACAACAAGAATCTTCCCTGTAGAGTTCCATCAGATAAAATATTCCATCACCTCAAAACTCTAAATAGCAATCCTTTCTATACCATAAAATACAAAGAAAACAGAATTATCTTCTGATGCTCTATTCATCCTTTACCTCACATCATTCTCTGTCACCCTGAGAAGGGCTGTGACTAAAGGCAAGTAATGAGCACCTGGTACATCTGTAAGCAAAACAAAGCATTTTCCACATAAATATTCTTAAAATGAAAAGTGTAAACATAGACATTCTATTTGCCCTTACATTTGTTAAATTTGTCCCTAAGGTTTTTCATGTAGTAGCAAGTGTTCAGCAAAGATTTATCTATACAGAAGAATAACAGCTTAACTAAAGCTATGCTATTACTCTGGGTCAACAAAGCCAGTGGAAATGCGTAGATCTGCACGCTCACACTCTCCGTCAGCCTGGATTTTGTTGATTGATACTGCAACATCCTGCTAGACAAATAGGAGCAAACTGTGTATACAGCAAACCTAAATGGCTTAAAGAATCCTGCTAACCAGCAGAATATAGATTTGCTTTTCTGTACCATTGGCACACCACTTTTGCCTTAAGAAGTTAATAGAAAATAATGTATAACAGCATTCAGTGTGCACAGTGTCTGCACGCTGAACACACAAGACAAAAAAAAGGGCACTTATGCCCAGTCTTTAATGCCTTTTGAATCTTTCATAATACTGACAGTGGGGAAAAAAAGGACTATAACAGTAGCACAATTATTTGTTGAACCACAGTATATTGCTGACACCAAGAAAATCTGGGCTGGGAAGAAAGGGGGAGTGCTTCCCTCACTATCCTACGTACCCACAGCCAGCTATTCTGAGCATGCTGGAAATTTTTTCCCTTCCATTCCTACAGGCCCTGGTGGACAGAAGATTGTACACTACAGCTACCAGAACACAGCATTAGCACCAGGTCACAAATACTGTGTACATCCAGGATCACAACACTACTGCAGCATTTTATAATGTCCATTACTAGGATCCACAAGCAGATGTAGTGCACAGAGATAGTTTACTGAAGTTAACAGACACTCCAAGAAATGTATTAATATAGTATGTGCTCATTAACCACCGCCCTTATACACCTTACGTCCACATTGAAAGCCCTTACCTAAGTACAAGTGCTCATTTTTTACTTATTTGATTTATATCAACTGCTATAATGGCTCATGTGATAGGAAAGCAGCAACTATAAATTCAAACCATGCTTGGGTTACTGCCATGAACTTCGAAATAATGATTAAGTCATGCCAAAATAAATCCCCTGCTAGTTTAGTTCTGACTGGTTTATCTAACACTGAGTTATCTCAGGGTAGGATGTTGGCTTCTAGTCTTATCTCGTTGAGAATCTCAGCTCTTCCCTTTCAGGTACTTTCTAAGAAAACAAGCTCTTCTTAGAAGATGTTTCTATAAAGTATTGTAACAGTGTGTGAAAAACTGCCCTGTAATATCAAATGGCATTAAACCCCATGGAAGCAGGTAATGCAGGATTTCCACTGAGTCCTTATGCTGAAACCAAGCCCTGTCCCAGTAATTCAATCCAGGCAATTGGATTTGTTTGGTTTTGGTTTTTTTTTTTTCAAGATTTAGAATTCTGGTTTTGTACTGAGCACATCCAGACAAAGCATTAAACTTTTTTTCCACTTGGAATTACTCTAAGAATCAGACTGAAACATACAAAAATACAAGGTGGATGTTCACTTATCACTGATACAAGCAATGCTTCTTTCTTGGCAACATGCTTAGGCAGCTTTTTCTTACAGAACTTCGATTATTTTTTTAATTACACAATCATGGTCTTTTCCATGTCATGTTTGGAAAACGATGAAAATTCCCCTGCCCTATGAGGACACTGAATAAGTCAGACCTTTCACACTGGAGGAGGTTCAGTGGGCACTTCAGCACAGTTTTCCAATACTTCAGCAGTGGTTAGGAAGAGATTGGAGGCTCTCTCTTCACAAGGAGCCATACAGAGATGACAAGGGGGAAGCTGCACCAGGAGAAGGTTCATTTTGGTATAAGAAACAATTTTTTTCAGTGAGAACACTCAATCACTGGAACAACCTCCGCAGTGATGTGGAAGAGTCTCCATCTCTGGAAGTTTTTAAGACATAACTGGGTAGGGTGCTAGATAATCTCATCTTGGCTCCCTTTGTCATAAAAGATTGGCCCAGATGATGTTTTCAGGTCACTTCCAACCTGGTCTGCTCACAATTCCATGGAAACAAAAAGTTATTTTTCAAAGTTACTGCAGAAATAGTGAATGAGGTTTGAGCAAAGAACTAGAAAGGTCCTAAAAAAGTATCTAAGAATGGGAGAATCTAGAAAGCTACTGTGTCATACCCATGTTCTCAGCTACATTTAATGATACTGTATATGGATTCACTGTGGCAAAGGCACATCACGCTTGGGACTTTTACCTTACACTGGAAGAAATGACAATTCTTTAAAATAGTTTGCTAGATGGTGTCTTGTTCACTTCTAGTGTGGCAAAAAGTACAAGCAGGCACACAGAGGAAGCTGTCAGATACGGCAACAGTTCAAAGCCCCAAGGGGATCTTGACATGTAGGAAATGTTGCCTATTGAAGAGGCAAAAAAAAATGTTATCAATTACCAGATTATTTGAATCTTAGTCGGAAACACAACTTCCCATAGCTATATGTCCTTACATCTGAAGACTCTTAGCTCTTTACCACTAACTGCATGCCACTCAAAACTTCCAATACATCATTTTACCATTTCTCATAGTGTGAAATGCAGTTTATGTCCTTGCAAAATATAATCTTCAGATTATTATTATTGCAGAATACATTTGTCCATGTCCTAGGACAATCCAGTCTATTTTTTTCTTCAGAAAAAAAACCAGCAAAGAGCCTGTCATTAGCAAAACCACATAGATATATTTTAGGTTACATAATGAACACTTCTGATGCTATCACACTGGAATTCATCCTTCACTTTCCTTGATGAGATGCCAAGTAATTTGGGAAGCTTCTTTCTTACACTAATTCATGCAAAGCATGAATAGAACAGAACACCAAGGAAATTAACTAACGAAAAATATGAAAACGTAAGTATTTAGAACAAGAAAAGCTATATGATCTCAAAGATAAAACATAATACAAAAAACATATGCAAATAAATGGTGAAGTCTGATTCTAATTTAAGAAGATGGCTGTTACTACTAGCAGATTCTTCTATAGTACTAAAAAAGGATACTAAAATCGAAAGTTCAAATAAAAAACATCTAGGAAAAAGACTACAAGAAACTGGAGGAAGAGCCACACATCAAATACATTAAAAATATTGAATTAGGTATTCTAGTTGACACAGGAAAATATTTGGGAGAAAAAGGTTTTAAAAACAAAATGACCAGATTTTTTTACTTAGACACTGGCCACACAGTACATAAAAAACATTATACAAGAAGGTAATATATCACAAAAGTCAATGGTTCGAGGATTAACAATACAAGGATACTTTAATATTTGTAGTGAAATTAACCCTCATTAGTAACATATGAACACCATTATTTTATCTTATTATGTTTCAGTGCCCTAAGTGAAACAAGTTAAAGTTTAATTAAACATCCACTGACCAAAGGTTCACATCATTGTTGCAACAAAACCAGAGCTACTAGTTCCAGAAAGGTCAGACTTCATTATCTGCGTCCTTCCATCGAGGGTGCTTCAGGCTTGTGAAGGAGACAGCACTGCCAAGGAAAGCCAGCAGTGCGGGCATCTCTACTGTGTATGATCTGCAAAACGCTCTTCCAGTTTCTTACAGTCTCGATTCACAACCTTTCACCACCACTAGAAATCTCACACATGTTACTTACAAATATTGTTGAAAGCTTGACAACTGAATATAAAACTGTGTGATATGCTGTGGACTGAACACAGGCCAGATGAATGATGGCTTTAGTAAAACACGCAGCTTGTTAAGAAGGTATTGCAATTGTGGACATCAGATCAGTTGCTCAAAAAACTTTCATAAAATGATTTTGAATTAAGGTTTCTATATGGGACATCAGCGCACTCATATCAGCAGCACAGACCTGGTGATCTCCATTTCCTGTCTTTTTCAGGGTCTCTAATAGGCCCCAGTGAATTGGAGGCAGAGCACTGTAAGAACTCAACAAGTGTAGCTGACTTAATGGATTCTGGTTTATTTCCGCAATCCTCAAGGCCCTCAAGATAGCAGGTGCAAACTTAGAATAATGAGCTGTAGATGAAATAATAATTGGGCAAGTTCTATCTTGTAATCGATCTGCAACTACTTTAGCAACAGCTGTGTGTGTATCCAAAATATATCCTGTAGTACTGTACACAGAGTGAATGGCAGCCAGGCAGTCCTCATCAGAGCACCAGCCAGCCACGAAGTCCTGTTGAAGCTTTCCAAGTAGATCTTTCCGCAGCTGGAAGTGGCCCTGATTTTCCAGCTGATTAAATAATTGTGTCACCAGTTGTCCATCTTCACTAGCAATCAGGTGTAAGTATCGCTCAAGATTGGAGGACTTCAAAATATCTACTGCTGGTGAAAAAGTGGAAATTAATTTTCTTCCCCTCAAATCATAAACGCCTGTTCTTATGAAGTCAGTCAAAACCTTGTTTTCATTGGAAGCACAAATACATTTTCTAATAGGAATTCCCATCATTTTAGCATAGAAAGCAGCTAACACGTTGCCAAAGTTTCCTGTAGGAATGCAAATATCTACAGGGCTTCCAAAAGAAATAATACCTTGATGTACAAGATCAAGGTATGCAGAGGCATGATAAACTATCTGAGGAAGCAGTCGTGCCCAGTTTATGGAGTTTGCTGCAGCTAAAGCTGTTCCATATTCTACTGTAAGAAAGCCAGTAAAATCAGAATTAGTAAAGATTTGCTTTATAGCTGTCTGGCAAAAATCAAAATCAGATTTGACACCCACTGACCAAGCATTTTCTTTCTGACAGCCAATCATGTGTGATTTTTGAATTGGGCTTACTCCATCCTCAGGAAAAAAATTCACCAGAGCAATTCTCTGTTTTTCAGTGTCATGGAGACGACTAAAGCCATCTAGAACAGCACTCCCTGTGTCCCCAGAAGTAGCTACCAGAACCAAGTAATTGCAGCTTCTGGGAATGCAGTAGGCAAATAAATGTGGCACCAACTGTAATGCTAAATCTTTAAACGATGCTGTTGGTCCATGAAATAACTCAAGAAGGAACTGGTTGCCTGCCAGATGCCTAACTGGGGCAATTTTAGAACAACTAAAGTTTTCTCCATAAGCAGTTTCAATAATTTCTGCCAGCTTAGAAGCAGGAATATCAGCAGGATGTATGCATCTTTCTAGTATCACCTGGGCTCTTTCAATGTAAGTTGCTTCTATCAGACCTTGCCATTCTTCAGCAGTGAATTTTGGAAGTCCTCTCTGAGGAACAAAGAGTCCTCCATCAAGGGCTAAGCCTTGAGTAACAATGTCACTGAAATATAATTTATGAGAGTCTTCTTCCGTACTCCTTCCAGACCTACTAGACCTCGTTGAAATGAAAGTTTCCAGTTCCAAGTCTTGGTATCTCTTCACAGCATCGAGTACCTTTTCTGCTACAACCTCTGCTGCAATATCCCCTCCACAAAGAACACGGATGTCAAACCACCTTTTGTAGAACTGCTTCCTAAACTGAAGAATGTCCTTCAAAGAAATACCAGGAGACAGGCCCACGATACGATCCATTTCCTTTGATTTCAGCCTGCTCATAATGACTGTTGTGGGCACATCCAGATATATGACTATTCCATTTTTCTTCACGTGCTGCATGCCAGCAGCATGCATTGGATTGGACCCGCTAAGGGAAATTACACTTCCAGATGCTGAGAACTTCAACAGGGCTTTTCCTTCCTCCTCTAGAAATTCCTCATAACCAACGTCCTGCAGTTTTTCTGACACACTCATATTCCAGGTTGTTTCAAGGACATCGTCATCTATGTCTATGACAGGGCAATCCAGTTTCTGGCCTACTATTCTCCCAACTGTTGTTTTCCCAGCACCTGGAGGTCCCATCAGGATAATATTTTTCTTTCCAAGAAGAGAATGACTTGAGAACCACGACTTCCATATCTGTGCAAATGGAACAGGTCTTGAAAGCATCAGCTTTAAACACATGCTAGAAAGACTATTTTGGGTTATTAGTCTTAAAGGCTGATACTGAAAAATGTGAAACATCTTCTGATGAGTTATCGTGGGGTTTTTTCCAAGACAACTTGACAATCCACTTAACTGCTTCAGAAAGAAAAAAACAAACAAAAAAACAAACAGTAACTAGTCCTTCAGAAAACATCTAGGAAAAAACCCTCAAGGATATAAAACTTAGAAAATTACTTCCAACATAAATCCAGCTACAACTTCATCAGTGCCAAGGAGGTATTTTTCAGAGTAAGACTCATTCCCCTCTCCTGCATAGTTCCAGCTTATTTCCACTGACAAATCCACCTTCAAACAGTCCATGTCCTCAAGGTAAAAAAAGACATCCAAGCCTAACACTTTAATGCTGTTTGCAAACAATATTGCTTATAGGAATTCAAATTCAATTAGTTTTTCTTCTAGTAGACTTGCTTTTAACTACACATTTATAAGCAGCAATTACCTTGATTACCTTCTTGTAAATGTTAACAAAATATGCATTTGTCCCACCTCCCAAGAAAACTCTTGATTTTTTTTTTAATACTTCCTTTCTAAAAAAACAAATGCAAGACCCACTTAAATACACAGATAACTCACAGTCTTGTGCAAGAGTTGCATTCAAATCTCTTCTGAAGGGATGGCAAACCAAGCAAGGGATTTTTGAAGAACTTCTACACTAGAATTGTATTGCATATAATTTGGGGATAGAGAGGGGAAGAGAGAGAGAGACAGAGAGAGAAATCATGAAGACAGTCTACCCACAAAAAAAAGTAACTAAGAAGGATGGATTTCCAACAAAGCAAGAAACTCCCAATTGTGCTTTGCTTACTTAAGAGAAATAAACACCAATATCAGCACTAATTGGAGCACATGATTTGTCTGTGATGGTTAGAGCAAAGGGGGAAACTCTCAACATCTCCCTAAAACTGAGACGGGGGCAGGGGGAAGAGCATTTGCTCACTTCTATGGAAAGCTGAGCTTGCAAACTGTAAGTCTCCGTGTTTGCACCCACTGCTGTGACCTGGTGGATATGCTGTAATTACAAGGCATAGATCACAGTAAAGATGGGCATATCATACTATACATGTTTTTTTCCTCAGCCCTTGTAAAGTTTAAGAGGATCACCCTGTGTAGATGCAATATAAGGGTTTTTTGTAATAGTTATTAAAAAGGAAAAACAAACTGCGAAGAGTAATTGTAATATCCAGTATTACTCTAAAGCTGTACTGCAATAGTAATGCACTCCAGTGAATACAGAAATACGTATATATTCCTTTTTGGGACAGAAAGAGATCTTCATATTAAACTTGCAGATGTAAAAAGGTTATATTAAGGAGGTATATTTTAGTGACTTTATTTCTTGAATGTAAGAATCGTTTCAAGCAGTGTGTGAACTAAGGGAGTGAAAACCACGCCAAACACAGTGTCCTGCCTGCCATGTCCTGCTCCACTAAATTAACTTTGAGCTGCAGTCACTTGGTGTGCATTACACAAATAATGGGTGTAACATCTGGGCTGCTTTACGCATTTAAGCCACAGGTATTGTTTAAAATCAACTTGAGTTAACCTGGTGCAAAATCTTGCTGAGAATTCCTTTATTCAGCTACTCATTTCAACCCATTCCAGTGTAACCCAGTTTTGCACCCACCCACATAAAATACATGTACACAGAAGCCTGCAACCATTGAATACAACCCATTTCTTTTAAATAATTTTTTGTCCACTGCCAAAACTTTGACAGTAAAAACAGCTCAAATGATCCACCCACCCAACTTTAGACATAAACGCCAAGCCAAAAGGGTGTGGTTGTCGCAGCAGAGCTTACACGCATACTTCCAGTGACATTTTGTCTTGGCAATACAGCTCGACATGGACGTGGACAGCCCCTACCTATCTTTAGCCGTGACCCACAATTTTAACAACCAGTGCCGGTGACAGACGCCCTAGTGAAAAATGGGCCTTGTTACTTGAATAGACACGAGACCAGCCCCCAATGCAAGCTCCTGCAGCGGCTCCCCGAAGGAGTCAAAGCGCGGACGGGAGGAGGCAGGGAACCGGACGGACCGCACCCACCCACCCGGCCAGCACGGCCCCGGGCTGCGGGCTGTCGCCTCCGCTCGCTAGCGGCGGCGGGGCCCCTGTCCTGTCCCGTCCCGTCCCGTCCCGTCCCGTCCCCGCTGTCCCGGCTGGTTCCACCCCTGCCCCCCGGCGCCCTCAGCGCGGCGCGCGCACGTACCGGCGGGGGCGGGGAGCGCTGCCACGGTACCGCGCACGCGCAGCCCAACGGCGCGGCGCGCCCTGGCTCCTCGGCGCGCGGTGCGCGCAC
>VZTE01004030.1:479885-501193 GCA_013397775.1 Eulacestoma nigropectus | reverse complement strand
GGCTCCTCGGCGCGCAGTGCGCGCACGCCGCGCCGCGCGGTGCGGGAGCAGCCGCGCCTGCGCAGCCGTTCCGCGCCTGGCGCCCAGCGGGCGGCGGCGGCCCCGCCCCTCATGGCGCCGTTCCCGTAACGGGTCTCCCCGGTAACTGACAACAGCCGCCGGCCCCGCCCCGAGCCCCGCGGAGAGGCGGCGCTTCCCCATAGCCAAACCCCCCGGCCGGGCAGGCACCCCGCGCCCAGAGCCTCACAAACAGGTGGGGTCTTCCCCGTGCCCCGCGTCCCACGGCGGAAGCATGGCCACGCAGAGTGCCCAGAAAGGCGCCTCTGACCCCCCGCCCCGGCCGGAGCAGCCCGGCAAACCTGCCAGGTATGTGGGTGTGATGGAGTCACTTGCAGGCTGGTTCTGGCAAGGCAATGCATTTAACGGGTAACAGGTATTAAAACCCCCCAAAACAAACTAGTGTTTGCATAGTTATTCCTCCTCCTAAGGAGTCAGTAAAATCAGGAAGGACACTGAGGTGTTGGAGCGTGTCCAGAGAAGGGCAACGAACCTGGTGAAGGGTCTGGAGCACGAGTCCAATGAGGAACAGCTGAGGGAGCTGGGGGGATTTAGCCTGGAGAAGAGGAGGCTCAGGGGTGATGTTACCGCTCTCTACAACTGCCTGAAAGGAGGGTGCAGCCAGGTGGAGGTTGGCCTCTTCTCCCAGGCAATTAGCGACAGTACAAGAGGACATGGCCTCAGCTGCACCAGGGGAGGTTTAGGTTGGACATGTGGAAGAAATTTTTCACAAGAATGGGTGATGAGATACTGAAATGGGCTGCCCAGGAAGGTGGTAGAGCCCCCATCCCTGGAGATGTTTAAGGAAATACTGGATGTGGCACTCAATGCCATGGTCTAGTTGACAAGATGGTGTTTTGTCCTAGCTTGGACTCGGTAATTCAGAGGTCTTTTCCAGCCTGATTGATTCTGTGATCTGAGAATTTACGGTCTGCTCCATGAGGTGATGATTTAGTTTGTTGTCTTAAGTGTCATCTTGTTCATTGATAATTGATAAACACTCTTTGTGTGCACAGGAATTACGTGACATCTTTGTTATTTGCACTTAAAACAACTTCTCAGTGAGCAGCTGAAAAGTTGGGCTTTCTGATTTACATACTTTTCACGTGTCAGGTGTGTCCTCTGACATTATTTCTTCTATTTCCCTTTCTCACTTCTTACCTTAAAAATACAAAAAAAAAGTCGTTTGCCACAAGTTATGCAGACGTGTTGTTTTTTTTCAAGTCCCTATTTATATGAAAGAAGGCTGTTGCACTTAGCATCTTCAGTGAAAGGGTAACGTAGGTCATAACTCAATAGCTTTAAAACAAGTAGATGTATCAGTGACACTCATTAGAACAAAGATAGTTATCCTGTTTCAGGTAAAAGGATTCAGACTTGTGAGATTCCTAGTTCTGAGTCTTTTCCATGTAAAAGTAGATTTTTAAGATTTTGTTTGTTTCCATTGTGAATGGATATAGTTTTGGACAGAGATACTTTTGAAGACAGAGGAAGGTGAAAGGACAATATGGCAAGGCACGCACACTAAATCCATTCCTGACTTAATACTATTCAGAGATTTGAACACTCCATGACCATCAGGTTCAGTTTAGGCAAGGGATTCCTTGGCTTGGATATAATCTGACTAAATCCCCTTCTGATCTCTTTGACTTCGATTGTCACCATACTTGCTGCTTGGGTTCACAATGTGACAAATATTCAGCTGGTAACAGGAGTGTTGAACCTGGTTAATAGTGTGATCTGACCAGTTTTAACTAATGCATACAAAATCTATTTTGTTGTTTGGGGGTTTTTTTGCCAAATGAAATCATATAAATTTCACTCTCTGCTGACTGGTACTGCTCATGAAACCACAGCAAACATCTTCATTTTCCCCAACTTTGGTATCTGAAGATGACACCTAAGGAATAGGTGTCATCTTCTTCTGTCTTCTTACATGTATTGTCTTTTTTTCCCTTGCTAAATGATGAACAGATTAGATTCTGTTGCTCCCCATAACCATGTTTTCTTCCTTGCAACCTTCTCTAACCCTATGATATTGGTGTGTGATTTCTTGGCCTGGAAAGTCACTGAAAAGGTAACAGCTTCCCCATCTCTTTGTCCAAAGGAATGTCTATAGCCGTCTACAAATGATGTCTTTACCTCATGCCAGTATGTAAGAAACTCAATATCTTCTCATTCATTTTCTCATTCCAAGAATGTGAACCCCACTAGGTCAAACTTCTCATAAAGCCTTTCTCTCCTGTGTGCTTACAATGCCACTCCTAGAAAATGGTGAGGAATACTATTATTTATCAGTTTGGTGAGTTTGTGCAATATCTGTAGCTGTTTGCTGTGAATTTAACAGAAAAAATAAGTAAAACCTCATTCCTTATAATTAGAAGTATTTCAGGAATTTATATATAATCTTATGTATGTAATTCTCTCTCTGGTTTTGGAGACCAAATCTCCAAAAGACAAAACAACTCCACAATTTTAATGAAGTCTTCTGACATGTTCTAATGTTATGATCAAGTACAAATACATGTATTGCAATTTTGCAGCTCATGGACAAGAGCTTTTATCAGTGTTGCTACTGTGATACACATTCAGTGGCCCAGCATTACATGGTTTCTTTTTTCCTATTTCAGTATTTCCATAGAATGGGTTGCACTATATGTAATCTTTTTTGTTCTTCTGTTTTATCCTTACTTGAAAACATGGAATAGTTTTTTTCATAAACATGTTCTTTCTGTAAAAGAAACACAGTTTTTCGTAAGCTTTTGTCTACCATAAATTAATATGACATGTTTCCTAAAGATGGACAGATTATAAAAGTACAGTGAGGGAGCCTTTGCTTCAGGAGCAGGGAATTCTGCTTCCTCAGGCAAACATCTGTGACAGCTCAGTCCTTCAGATAGAGGCAAGATGTTGCTAATCAGCTAATGATCAGCATTTGGCTTCTTTTGGAGATTTTGATTAAAGCAGAAGTTACCATGCCATATGCAACATTAGACCAAAACAGCAGTGTGTGCATACCATGTGCATACAGCTTTTCATGTCTGAGCCCTTACTGATTTTCGCATCAGCTTTTTCAGTGCCAAACCCACCACTGATTACCATTGTTTAGGATCACAGCTCGTATCTGTGTAATACAAGGAATCTGCAGTGTGCTGTGCTATTTCAGAGCAGTAACCCGTCTCATATAAACGCTCATAAGAGTCTGTAACAGATGGTTCAACAGGAACATTGAGACAGTGATGCAGTGGACAGTAATAAGAATTCTGTACAATTCTTGCCTATCTTTGACATCTTTTCTCAAGCATAAATCATAGAGTATGCTGAGTTGGAAGGGACCCATCAGGATCATTGAGTCCAACTCCTGTCCCTGCACAGGACACCCCAAGAATCACACCGTGAACCATAAGGAATTCATGCAAGCAACACTGAAGTTTATTCCCAAAATTTAGGTTTTGTTGAATTTCAGAATGTCTGTGTTCAGTATTGATATTTCATTTCCCCAAGTACCCCAATGACTTGGGGTAGTCATTTCCCGAAGTGTGATAATCCTGACCTCAGAGGCACAAGAGCCGAAGGAAGAATCAAGCTAACTTCAGAACCAGAAAACTAGCCTTAGCATGGAGGCTGTGTGAATGATGGCCTTTATGTGGGAGAGAGTATAAAACAAAACAGATTAGGGTTTTGCCATGAACTACTGCAAAAAAGTATATTCTTTGAAGAACTATTTTCAGTATTTTTCTGACCCTTAACTTCTTTCTGGCTATTTTTTAACCTCTAAGGTATATATCCAAATACAGAGAATTTGTGAAACATGAAGCAATGAAAAATAAGTCTCAATGGAAAACTATGGGGCCAGCAAAAGTTGCAGTGCCATCTCCAAATGATTTTCTGCAGAAACATTCCAAGGAACCCAAGCTAGCACCAAGTAAGTGTAGACAGAAAATATATGCAATGTAATGTATTTTTTGCAGTAGAGATTTAAGTCTGTGTGTCCTACAGTACTAAGTTATGGCCAGCTATCAGGCTGTAAAAACAAACCCCAGGAAAGTACTGCTTCATGGGGTCAGTAACAGGAAACCAGCTGTTGTAGGAATGAGCTTTGTCACTTGTGACATTACACTTATTTTCTGCCAAAGAAGAACATGAACTCAGACAACCTGGATCAAATCATTATTTCTGGTAATGATCATGAATTAGAGTTATGTCTAGTGGGAAATATGGGAAATAATTATTCTTAATCGCTCACTATAAGTGAGACTACTCAGGAGACTACTGAATTTCTGTTGGTGCCTTGAAGAAAAGATTACGCTGAAATGGAAGAGTTTCTCTATTCTCTGGAGAAAGGATTGTGAGAAGTTGTTTACAAGGGTTAGGGAGCAGCAAGAGCAGGGCTCTTCCCTAAGGAGAGATGAGTCAGACATTGAGGGCAACCACAATGCAGGCTGGTCAAAGACCTCACCAAGAGAGTGCAGTCCCACCACATCAGGCAGGCCAGCAGAGCGTGAGGAAAGTCTGTCTTGTCAGTGTCCCAGTGACCATCAGGCAGAGTCGGGTTACAGGCCAGGTCCCTCCACTGATTCCACACAGCTCTTCAGGAGCAGGACTAGGGACAGACGTGGTTGAGACTGCTCATCCAGGTATTGACAGGTGAAATGGAGTTCCTGAGCCCAAGGGGCTGGGGTGGATGCCCCAGGTGAGACTGGATGGGGCCATTATTGCCTAAGGGCTCTGACAACAAGCACCTCTACTAAAAGTAGTTATAATTACATTTGAAAAAAGTCCTGTACTACTGCAGTTAAGAGGAAATGAGTGACAAATACGGAAAACCCATCTGAAACAACATAGTATTTCCTAGGTTATGAAACTTCTGTTAGGCCAAACAAACATACATCACAGTTCATTGACAGGCAGTTCTTTCATTGTAGATACTGTTGGGTTCTACTTTTATGTAATTCTGTACATCATTTTTCCCTTTTGAAAAGTGTAATAATATGAAATTGCAAATCTCTTCAAGTTTATTGCTGAGAATGTTTACATGCTCTGTTCACAGAAAAAAAAGAAGAGGATGGTAAAAAATTGCTTCCATTATCAGTGCCACAGAGGACATACCACCCAGTTATTCGGATTAAAAAGAATTTTATAAATAAAAATGCAGTTGCTGTTATCAGGGGGGTGCCTAAAAAGCCTCGACCTTTTTGTGTTGATACAAGACAGGGAGATAAATATCCCCTTGAACCTTCAGGACTTGTTCCAAAATACATTAAAAAAAAAGTAAGTTTTATTAAATTGTATTGGAAATACTATTAGTAACGCCTGTTTTAGTTTCACTATTGCATTCTCCTGTGAAATATTTATTATTCTTTTTGAGATGTTTAGATATCACGGCTGTTCATGTTAGACCTCTTGAATTCATCAAGAAGAAATCACTGGCACTAGATTTGTGCCTTTGCCTTTGCTCTGTTTTCATTTGCTTATGCTGTCAGCCAAAAAGATTTGCAGAATGATTGTTCTAAAGCAATGGCATATGTCTTGCATTGGGAACCCAGAGAGTGTCTAATGGAGAGACATAGAATTCTGTGATGAATGAAGGTTCGCTGCTTAGGAAAGACAGGCAGGGAAGAAGAGAGGAGGGGTTACCCTTTGAGTGAAGGAGCTCTTCAAATATATGGAGCTCTTCTATGGAATTGGCAACAGGCTGGTTGAGCCTGTGAGTCAGGATCAGAGGAAAGGCCAGTGACTGTCGAAGGTGTGTTTGTTATGGAACACCCAGTAAGGTGAGGAACTGGATGAAAAATTTCTTTAAGCAACTTGAGGAAATCTTCAGATCACGATGCAGGTTCTTATGGAAGACTTCACTCTCCTTGATAGCTGCTGAAAGGATAACACAATGGGATGAAAGCAATCCAAAAAGTTTCCTGAAGCACGTCAGCAACAGCTTTCTTCACAGATGGTGGATGAGCCAATCAGTGGTCATGCTCTTCTGGTTCTGCTACTTACAAATGAGAAAGAATTGGTCAGGGATGTGATAATCAGTTATAGTCCGGGTGGCACAGGCCGTGTAGCAGTTCCAGATCCCCTCCTGCTCAGGGAGGCAGGTGGTAGCGTAGTGACCCTGTACTTCAGGAGAGCAAACAGCAGCTTATTCAGGGTAACTGGTAAGGACCCCATGTGAGACAGCTCTGGAAAGCAAAGAGCTTGGGAGAGCTGACATGCTTTTAAGGACAACCTCGTCCGAGCACAAGAACAGTCCATCCCCTGCCCAGGAAAATAAGATGTATCAAGAGTCTGGCTTATCTAAACATGTAACCCATGACATTATGCATTATGCAAAAAAAGAGATGACATAAGATGTAAGTCATGACAGAGAAGATGCCAAAAAGTACCTGAAGCCCTTGCAGTACTTTTCCATGGCTAAACATGTATATAAACAATGCTAGTCCTGGTGCTACCTGACACTAAAAGATTTGTGAATAATTTTGCATTTAATAGAAAGAAGGTAGACTCTGATATCTTCTGTCAGAGCTAGATGAGATTCATTTTACAAAGGTTATAGCAAAATAGATGTGTTTCCCCAAGAATATATGGGATATTCAGAAGTTATTTTTTTCCTCACAGAAACACATCAGTAAGGGATAGTTTATCCTTCTTAACTAGTCCAATTTTCATGAATGTATTCTTGTATATTGCTATGTTCAGCAAAAAACAGGATACAGGAAGACCTTTCAAAGAAATTCTCTAAGGAATGTTTCCAGTCATAGAATCTGATACCATATAAATGTAAAATAGCTCACTGTCATAAACAGGTTTCAAACTCCTTGCTCAACCATCAGTTCTTATAAACAGACATTTTGGTTTCTGGATTCTGTTGTCTTCTAAGGTTGTAAAAAGAAATTCAAGGGAATTGTTTATGTATTTTTCTCAGGCTACAAAGATAATCATGTTTGACACTTTTAAGAATATGGTGGTTTAGGATTTTAGTGCTCAGTAGCACAAATTGTCATTTCAAGCTATTTTTGAAAATGTAATATATTATGGATGACAGGTATCTCTTTGTTTCCTTCTTAAAAGCATATATAAGGAACTCCATCCTTCTCCTTACAGAATTATGGTGTTATACCAAAATATGTGACACAGAGAAATGAAGAAATTAAGAGAGAGGAGGAAGAATATGAGGCCAGCGTTTTGGAGCAACTCAAGAAAAAAGCCATGAAAACTCTATCTGATGAAGAAAGGACAAATATTCTGAAGGTGCATATTTTGATTTAGTGTAATTAGTACATGTCCAAAAGACTCAATAAGGTAGTGTAAGTCCATATAAATAATAAAAGTATACTATTTTGGTTTTTTAAGCGAGATGAGTGAGTTGGCTACTTTTGCACTAGATGGAGCTGTAGAACAGTTGTAAACAACTGAAAGGAACTGATCTAGCTACAGTTTTAATTCAGTTTTCAATTCTGTTTGATTCTTACATGCCTTAATGACTTGAAATTTCGGTGAAACTTCAAAGAGCAGAAAATCACCAATATGGATTTAGTGACACTTATTAATGGAGAAATACAATTTTTTTCCTAACGCAGAGTATTGCTCCTTTTATTGGCAGTTTCTATCTTCAGATTGTGACCTCACTGATTAAAGCATAAGGTCATGCTTTAAAATGTGGCAAAAAAACCAGAATTAAATTGCGATATAGTCATAGAACTATGACTGAAAATTTTGTATTTTGTCAAGCTGTTCTGGATACTGTCTTTCATACAGTTTTTATTGCACAAGACTTTCTAAAGAGAATTAATACCATAAAAGAAGTAGAGCGTAAAAGAGACATTTTAAAAGTATATCCTGCCCTTGAACTGGAGTTTTTCCTGACCACTTTTTAGACAAATTTCCTATGAAAATGAAGCTTACATGACTGTGATATCTGTTTATCAGTCTGTCCCTTAAATAACTTGCTCTTAGCATCCACCTGAAACAAATTAATAGATAGATGGACAAGATGCTGAATAGCCACAAAAAAAAAAAATCTAGAGAGAAAACAGTGTCTAACTCACTTGCCTGAAAGATGAACTGGTTAATTGGCAAGGTCTGAAATGTCCAGCACAATGGTCTTTTGCATATACAACAAGCAGTAGAAGCTATGAAGGAGTATGGGAGAGAGGTGAGGGTATTGCATTGACAGCAATATAAAGAACGTAACAGCATACTGTTTTGAAGAAGATTGGGATATTTTTGTGGTGGGTAAGGCATGGGACAAGCTGATGGTCCAATAAGTTAACTATGCAGCAAAAATATACGTACAAAAAAGGCGTGGGAGTTCAGCTGCTCACCATTCTGCATTTAATGCACTGGAATATTTTTTCAATTGTTGAAGTCTTTAGGTTGTTTTTGTTAATTCAGTATTTTTTTTATTTTTTGTCTTTTTTCAAAAACATTTGCACTTTCATGGGCTTACTTATAGAGTTATATTGTCAGGAGGAATTAGTGTCCCCAGGGTATGTGGCTTCTACCCAGTGCTCAGCTGTAGACATATGGCAATTCCTGTCCTTTAAAATAATTGACATTGCTAGTGAACACATGTGCACTATCTGATCTGAAAGAATACGTGGCAGTAGATGCCTGAGACCAAAATCAAGCCTCATGACCTTACAAAAATAAAGGGAAGTGATTTGTGCCAACATTTTTTGAACTCTTCATTATGCTTACTTTGATTGGCTCTTTTATGAGAATAAAAGAGAATGTTGATAAATGCAGTACATATTTCTCACTGATCCAGCATGTATTAGAATTCCATATATAGAGATGGATATTCAGTTTGTGATCTAGCCTATAGGAATAGTGGTCAGCATATTACATTGTTGGAGGAGCTGTGAAGGAGATTTTTATAGGGTCATGATCTGCTTTTGATCTCTACACCTGGTAGGGATAGAGCGAATTTGATTGAGTGTATGCTCTAATGTTTTAAAATTCACTGTTTTCAATTTTTTCCTAACCAGTTTTTACTAATGTACACGAAGTTGTACACAAAGAAGAATTATTTAAAGAATCTATGAATGACTCTTCTATGAAAGTTTTTGAAAAGATGAGATTTGTTTTTATGCCTATATATTTGTAAACTGTACCTGATGCCTGGTAGACTATCAGCTTTATCAAAGTACTTCACAGCCTTGGATAGCAAAGACAAGTATCATTACAAGACAGTAGATAAATATCCTTGTTGCTCTAAATTTCACATGTAGCGGTAGGGGTTTTAAATTTATTTAGATACTTGTATATGAAGATTGTTGGAATAACCTTTATGAACAACACTTAGATGCTTAATATGAATATGCAAAAAGCATGAATTGCTATGCCATAAATACACTGGTTTGAATTGTTAAAATATTAGTTTATATTAAAGATTACATTTTTCTTAGTGTTGGCAGAAGAGTTCAATTTTTTCCGTTAAATCAATTCATACAGTCAACAAAAGACAAGTTTTTAAGCACAAGAGCCGTTGAGCTCTGAAATAGAAACAACAATCTTCAAAGCTAAATATGTATAAGATTAACCCTCTAAATTTAACTTCAGTATGTTCATCAGTTAGCCAGTCTGTGAGAAAAGCTGCTTAATAATAATGGAGGACATGAGGTTGGAAATCACAGTGTGCCATAAAATCAGTGTGCCAATTGAGTCCAGTTTTAGTTACGGAGAAGAGTTGAAAACTTTAGTTCCCAAGTGCGTAAGTTTAGTTCTTTATTTTTGAAGATACTTTGTGATATCCTCTCAGCTGACAGAACTGAGAGGCGTAAGCATTTTGGAGAAGTGTTTTCTCACTGATAGGCGTGTTATGTTATTTACTGATTGCTGTCTCTGTTCCTTATTAGTTGTGATTATTAAGTTCACCCATATAGTTTTCATGAGGACATTTGATGCACTGGATAAACTCTACTAAGTCCTCACATACATGTGGATAGGATGTGTAGATTGTGATTATACTTTTGAGAAGAGAAAGTAAGAGAAATAGTTGCGGTAATTGTAAAAGATATAAAGAGATCTAAAGAAGGATATAAAGACAAGATTTAAATTTTATTTTTCTACCACTGTCTGCTTCCTTTCAGTGTATATTGGTGGATAAAAGTGTTGTCTCTGGTGTAGATTTAACAGATTATAAATAAGTTTTGGATTATAGCATTTTAAATTTTTTAGGTAGGGTTTTAGTTTCAAGGTTTTATTTATGGAGGATATGGTTTGGTTTATCTAGAAAGGTAATTCTTTGCACAGCATCATTCAAGAGAGGTAGTAGTTACTGAAATTATTGTTGATAGGGTCAGTAACAGGGTTTTTAGTCTAAATGATAAATAAATGCCTATAGTTCTTACTGTAAATGTAGATTAGAAAGGGAATGCAATTATTCAGATCTTTTCAAAGTATTTATAGAAGTTAAAGTATTGTGGGATCAGTTTGGTGACCGTGGTCTGAACAAAGTCTCGATTACAGAAAATTAAGCTGGTGGTGGCCTGAAACTGCTGCTGAATTTTGGCTGGAGTTCCAAGTATTGTAACTCTTAAGGATTTAATTAATTTGGTCCAGTTAAGATGATTACACATTATTCATGTATTTATCTATTATTTTTACATTGCAGTGACACTTAGCAAATGTAATATTAAAAGAAAAAAATCAAGTAGTTTATGTAGATACTGTCCTTACTTTAAGTTTTTCTCATATATTTCCTTTTCCTGTAATGGCACCAGGCGCTGAAAAAGAACTGGGAGGAAATAAATCGTGCATATCAGGGTCTTCCAGTACTAACAGACACCAGGTACAAGAAGATACATAAAGAAGAGCTAGAATTAAAGCTGAAACAACTGGAGCATGACATAGCAGCAATCGAGAAGCACAAAAATGTCTACATTGCGGATGTATAAGGATTGTTGTTCAGATATTGCCTCTTTTTTCCTTTTTCTCTATCCCTACATCTCCAAGAAGTGCCTCTCTCAATTCTCAGAAGACGCTACTCTTAACTATTTAGAAGGAAATACTCAACTAAGTATGTAGCTTCTTAGAAAAGTTGTTACATATAACTCTCATCTGTACAATTCCCAAAACATTTTGAAATAAAATTCGTAACTTAACCTTGAGTATAAATAATGAATTTAATTTATTATTCTTTGTAATTTTTATTAACTACTAAGATTTCTATAAACATCATACAGAAAGCATATAAAACACTGTTTCGTATGTTTGGAGCACATCTTTCCTTGCCTAGCCAAAACAAAGGGAAACAATTGGCTGCTGAAGACAGCTTGGTAAATATAACTTCAGGATGGAATGGCTTCTGGACTACATGTTAAAGAGCTGTTGTGCTTTACTTAAAAACTTGAGTGATTGTATTTCTAAACATCTTGGCTTCTGCATAACATTTTGTATACTCATTTTTTGTTACCAATTTTTATTGTGGAAACCTATTATTATATAGACTTCACACAATACAGATACCACATGTAGCTGGCTGTGTGTTTTTACAAGTACATAATTCTGTAATACTATGGTACATCTACAATTAAATTAGAAAAATGTGTTTTGACCGGAATTATGCATGTACTGTTAGAAGGAAAGCAATATACAAGCATCTGAGTGAAGACAGACAAAAATTATATCAGCACACTCTATTGCAATTGTTTGCATAGAAGGAAAAAATGTTTTTCTTTCCTACTGCTTAACCTTTGCTTCAGAGAATCATAGATTTTGTTTAGCTTAGAAAAGACCTTTTTCGGTCTTGCAGAACACAGCTTTTTCTGTATGGTATCAATCACTACTACCAGCAGCTGCTGTGACACCATCATATCTGACATCAGCAAAGGATAGAGTAAAAAATTTGAAATTAACAATGAAAAGCCAAATTCTCCCGTACATTAAGTTCCTTTCCTAAATTTGTCAGGGAATGGCTTTGAAGACTTCACAGTGATTCTAGGCTCTATTTCTTGTGCATCTTATAGTTGCCTATGACCTGCACTAGGAACATGTGGGTGAGCAGGAATGTGTATTTTCTTCTTTGTAACTTATTGTTAAGCAATCATTTTTATTTTTAAAGGATATAAGCTGCAAGAAAGCTGCCGATTTGTAAAATGTGGATTTAATATACTTTTTACTCAAAAGAATGACACGCTGTATATTTTAACAAAACCACACTTGATTATTAGCACTTACTAATATGTCACATTATCTTCTAGTAAAGTACCTGATGCCCCTCTTAAGAAATTCAGTGTAATCAGGAAGGCTGTTTCTTATGGCTTGAAATAAAAAAAATGGATTTGACTCCAAAAGGCATACATTCACACTGCTTCCCTCTTTTACTTACTTGTAGACTACATGGCTGATTTAGGTTAGGATCTGTATTTGGTTCTTCCATTTATCATCAGTGCTATCTTTATGGAAATACAAAGCAAGTGGTGTCCTATCCCAAAATTTGGGACAAGCAGCTAGGCCACACTTAGAAACATTCATCATTCACCAGTAGAAATGACTGCTTTTAGAAAGTGGCAGAAGTATATTAATATATTATTGGGAAACTAGGAAGTGAATGGGAAGGGATGCAAAAAGTATTCCTGCTTAACAGAAGAGGAAGAGACAAAAGCCAGTGTCCTTCTGTAGTTGAGTGGACTGTCACTAGTGTCTTTCAAAAGTGCTGTGGGGTTTTTTCATGGGCCTCATACAGCTCTTTGCAGGTAGTTCTGCTGCATGTTCCCCTCATGAGACATGCAAATTGCTTCTGTCACCCTATGGAAAGGCTGTAACTCCTTTTGGTGTGTATTCCATGGGACCTGCCAACACCTCTGATTATGAAAAAAAAATATTATAATGAAAATCATTGAAAATGCATGCAGAAGGATAACATTCTTGCCCTTTAGCTCTCTCTGGGAAGTTTGACAAAATAAATTTACAGAATCCAAAGAATGTAACTCTGTATTTATATGTTCAGGAAATGCCAGTAATTGAAAGTATAATGTTCATGAATCAACTAATACGTACCATTGGTATAACAAAATGAAAAAGGTGAATAAGTTCAATTGTTCTGATAGAATTGTTCTCTCATAAAAGCTATTAAATATTAACAGAAAGAAGTCTGTCCACAGGCTAAAAAGTAGCATTACCATTTGAAATATCCTTTAAATTCCCTAGTCAGTTACTAATAATCAATGAAATAACAAGACTATAACCAAAATGCTTCAGTACTTCCTAATCATAAAATTGGTAATTTTAAGGTGTCCATATTAAATTGGATAACTGTAATAAAACATATGCAAAATGGAGCACGAATGCTCTATTGGTCAGTAAGAGTTACATTCCCACAAACTGAAAATATTTCCTGTTGGAAATTGTGCATGACAAAGCTGTGTATCTATTTTTTAAAAATAGAAGCATGAAATTATGATGAATATCTCACTGGCTGTTCTTGAGAATGAAACTATTTATATTCAGGAAGGAAGGGATCAGATATGGCATCATCGCAAACAGAGGGAGTTCCTGATTGTATGGCTCCAATAGAGCTGCCTCGAGCAAGCGTCAGCTGTGACAGGAGCATGTGGGCTCCATGTGGCTGATCTTGGACCATGGTGGCTTTTTGGGCTCTGCATGCATTCCTAGGGACTAAGTCTGGGACAGTTCTTCAGAACCTTCCTTGCAGAGGGGTAACCTCATTCCCCTCACAAAACAGTAAGGGCAAAATTCAGTGGGAAAAATGGGAAAATCCCTCACTGAATTCATTTTCCATAGTCTTTGTATGTGGACACTGAAAAGCTTTAGTAGAGGGATTTTTCAGCTTTCTGCAGCATTCTGTGAGAACTCTGTGTCTCTCACGAAAACTATGCAAAACACTGCTACGGGTTTTTGTAAACTAATTCTTTATCTTTGCACCTGCTGTCGTTCAGTTAGTATTGTTATGGTACACTGAGGAAAATATTTTGAGATGGGTGTTGTATAGCCTCCACCAATCATTCTAGGAGGTGGTTGACCAAGGGACCAATAGTACTATGCTACTCTTGCGAATCAGGTTATATAAACCGATTTATAATTAATTCAATAAGCCATTTTCTCCGGATCTTGGTTGTGTTGTTTCTCACCATCCCAGGTACAACAGCGACATCTGTAGGTAGGTTTTATTCTAGGAGGGCATGTTCTGACCCTTTGTATATTTTGTGGAAGATTGGTACTGCAAACTGCTGCTGTGATTGCTCTGCCACAAAGCTAAAATCTAGTCCTTTCACTGGCATGCATATCAGGGAACACAATGTATCTAACCATTTCAGCCCTAATGAAGGCAGACATCTTTTAGATAAGAAAATTTCACATAACTGCAGATTAATAGGAATCCTAGATAAGTGCTAGCCCTAGTCCACACATTCATCCTCAGCTTTAGGATGCTTATAATATTAATGACATAATTACAGGAGAGACAGATGGCAAGCCTTGTTATTAAGGTCGTCTGACATTTCCCATAATGGAAGGTAGCTGCTGAGCCCTGCAGCTGGCTGGCATCGTCCACCCCAGGAACTAGGGGTGTATTGAGCGTGACCAAGCTAAGGAGGAACAGCCATTTCTCCCATGAGTGACCATGTGAGGTGGTGATGGACATTTGACCACTGAATGCTTGGATTATAGGATTTTTCATACTATCTCAATCTTCCTCCAGCTCCTTCTGATCATGCAAAGTTATGTAAATAAAATATGAGTAAATTCAGGGTTTTCACCTTCCAGGCTAAGCAGTGACATTATGGGAGGAATGCAATGTGAGTTATTTCTTGTGTTTTCTTCTTTACTGTTTAAGGGCGCTGATGTAAATGTGACTTTCATTTCACCAAGTTAAGAAAAACAATTTTTTTACAGACTGTACCTCCACAAATAGTTGTAGACAGGCAGACATAGCCAAATAGCAGCTATATTCTGGTCTTGTTGATGCTGCTAGGAGATTGAACTATTCAGTCACAGTACTAGGCTGTGGTGTTAATTCATTATTCCACGCCAGCCTCGACATTGACTCCACGGCATGGAGAAATTCACACAAACATGCAAACACTGGAATAACTTAAGTCTTCAAATCTTTCCTCAAATGTCTTTTGCAATGGTGCCCACCAAAAATTTAACAACAGCTGAGCTGTTGGTGAGCTGAGACTAGGATTTATCTCGCTGACCTGTGCAGTTTCCTTGAACTCCCCTGGCACTGTAGCCTGCTGTTTCTTGTCTCAGATTGTTAAATTATCTGTCATGTGGATCATGTTTTGCTCTCTTTACTTAGTGTCTGACATGATTTTGTCTGTTAGTGGAGCTCCTGTGTGCTAATAATATTAATAGTAATAATAATAAAATATGATCATGTGGGCATGAAGACCATGCAATAAGATTCATGTTGTTTACTAAAAGGATCTGTTTTCCAAGAACCCTCATCTCATTTGTTTCAGCAACTGGAAAGTAGGAGTTGAAGGAAGAGAAATGAGATTCAAAGCACTTAACTTATTCCCTGGAGCAATATGCTTTATTCATGTCTTTGTCATAGAATGTTTTTGAAATGCAATGGTAAATTACTTATACCTGGCTTTTTCACTGGTAACCATTAATACTGCATTTCTCATTTTTGGGATTCCTAACTTAGGCAATTTGAGCCCATCTGTTTTAAATACAGGCTATATGTGCCTAAAGTTAGAACTATGAGTTGAGCCTAGACAGCACTATGGAATAGTTTAAAAGCTATTGGTTACTCAAAATTATTGAAATAAATATTTAATTTAGTCTTGCTAGGTGAGAGCCCCCGTAGAGAAAATTCAGGGGACTCGATCCTCTAATTCCAAGAGCTGCTGTAAAAATGGATGAGTACCTCTTGAACTGTTCTTTGAGGTCCATATTAAAGGACCTCATGTTGCTTTGAGGCCCATATTAAAGCTGAGGAAGCAATGTAGTAATTCTCTCTTCAGAGGAAAAAACTCCAGTAGTGTTCAACTTGTGGCCCCAAGCACTGCACAAGGGAAAAACAACCACATTTTGCTGTTTGCTCAGGAGGAATGATTTGTCTTTTACACAAACAATAAAATTAGCAAATGGTCCAAATGCAGCATTCCAGCACCCTCGGGTAGTGGGTCATTCTGTGCCACAAGAGAGCACAGAGGCTGGCCAGCCATGAACATTCACTGTCCTACACTACAGGACAATTCTTGGGACCCGACTGTGTTTTTCAATACACTTTTGTTACTGCACTGTTTATTCTAGGCAAGCTGTGAAGTATGCAAAATTGTATCAAAGATAACGGAGCTATTCTGGGGGAAAAAAAGCCCTTAAACTGTTACTTGTTTAGCTGTTTAAGACACTCAGAATTCTTTTATTTGGCAGACTTTCCCAGATTTGTTTTAAGAAAAAAAGAAAAAAAAACATTAAAAAGAGGGATGAAGCCAAGTGAACAACCTCCTTTAAAAAGAAAACAAACTCTAAGAGCTAAATACATTACATTGGGTGTGACCCACTATATAGTTACAACTCCCTGACTAGTTTTCATGGTCATGCATGGTGAATTTGTCATAGGATATGATGTGAGTGGCATTCCTTGAAAATAATGCTTTATCATTCAAACGTCAATACCTCTAAATAGCTGGTTAGGCCAAGTATTTCCATAATATTATAAAGAATATGAAGTTTATTCTAGTATTAAAGGACAAGAGGAAATTTCTGTTTGCATTTCTTTCAGCTATAAGGACTCTACATTAATAACATGAACCTGAAAAGCAGGAAGGGTATCTTCGGGAGCCAGGAAATTGCAAAGTGAAGCTCTCGCTGCTCTAGTTTGGCACAGTGAGATTAATAACAAACAAAAATGTAGTTCTGTATTAAAGATGTTTATCATAGACCAAATAAGTCAAAGCCCAGGGTACTGTCAAGCAGTGCCTAACAGTGATTTGAAGGTTATAAATACCTGAAAAAATAGACTAACATCTTGAATGGCAGCTTTTAGCCATTTTCTTGATATCAAAGTTACTTGAGTTAATTTTCAAAGCCTAAGTCAGTCTTACACACTCAGTACAGGTTAACTGTGACCAAGCTTCCCTTGTAGATCTTAGATGCTGCAACTGCTTCAAAGCTGAACTTTCCAATTCCTCTGAAATGGAAGGTGGACAGGAGCCAGATTCCAGCTTGCAGTGCCACTCTGTCACCTGCTTTAGTACAGGAGTCACAAAGAACAATGTGCATCTCTTCTGCTGCACATCACAGGATGCTCCTTAGCCCTGCTAATGGGGCAGCTTTTCCTATGGCCTCCCTGTGTTCATGACTGTAGGGGAATGGTTTGAAATGCTGCTTCATGTTCTCCCAGAGGTCTGTAAGACTGTCTGCCAGACATGTTCTGCCACACTCAGGGTCTCTAGCAGCCACCCTATGGACTGGGTAACTGCCTCGGGTAATACACAAGAACTCAAAATTCTGGAATATATTAAAACTGGATATGAAAGCAATTTAGAATTGCTTCCAACATGTCCTGAAGTACTGTATATATGCTAGACTTTTGCTTTTAATAATCACTTCAGTAACCATTTTACCCAAAAATGTCTTTCTCTGCCACAATTGGGGGTGTGTGTGTGCTGTAGCTTACCTTGTAACCACTAAGAAATGCAAGTTTATGCTTGATAAGATTGTTTACAGTTCTGCTGTTCACATAACAGCTGCAGCAACAGGCAGAACTAGAATAAGAGCTCTTACTTCATCCCCTAATTGGCAAGCTTCTACCTAGGTAAGCCATACCTCTTGAAATATTCTGGATTTTCATGCTTTTCTTGTCTAGTTTTGATGTTTACATACTAAACTGAGTTGTCAAATGTTTGTTATAGCTTCTTGGAAGCAGAATACATAATGCAGTTGCAAAGGTTGCTTACAGGTAACTCCATAATAATATTTGTCTTGAAGTGCTTTCTTGGCATATCCCTGCCCCCAACCTTCAGTATTTCTTTACATTACAGTTGTGAAAGGGTGGGCATGTCCTACTTTTATCAGGAACGTGGTATGAGAGGAATAGATGTCTAATTGAAATTATAATGTTGTGTAAAGGCCAAAAATATAAATAAATTCACAAGGGGCTTGCATGTAAGTCTTAACTCTGCTTTGTTTCTCTGTGTGTCGCTTCTTCCATCTGCTCCATTATGGCTCTTGGCTATGTGTCCAGACCTACCCAGTCCTACTTGTTAGTTTTATCTACCCTTATATTCTTTGTTCTTTTCCCCTTTGATCATTTCCCATGGTTGTATATCTAGAAATGTTTATTCTTTTCCTCCTATTTTTAGTTCATAAACAAACAGCTAAACAAAGATAGTAAGAACATTCTTCAGAATGTTTATAGACTTTTTCATAGTTAAGCCCCAAATATCATGTTTTCACTAATCATATTTTGGCCCTAATTAAAATAAGTTTTAAAAGTCTACTGTAAATTCATTCATTCTATACCAGTTCATACTGTAAAAGAAGAGTAAACATTCAGTAAGTATACATTCCTCCATTAGAAAATACTTAGCAGCTTCATTTCCATCATGCACAAAGAACATCATTAATTCTGGTTTCTACTAATTCTGAGTTCACAGAACGATGAATTTGTCTCATTTGCAACAAAGCTAAACAAAATATATTTCATTGTGCCAATGAAAAAATTTTGCATGGAGAAGAACTGCTTTGTGTGTTGGGCGTGTGGCTGCTGATAGCAGTACTATCAAAGTGTACCCCAGCTAAATTTATCTAGTTTTTCATTTCCTTACTCATATTTATTGTTATTAGCAAGACATGACACTTCATTACACTCCTTAAGCAAGCCCTGCAAAATTTCTGGAAGATAAGAATACCAAAACAAAGACTTGACAAACACAGTCATCCAATCTTGATGGGAAGAACAAACATCTCCTGCTTAAGTTTCCCAGCACAATGCTGGAGGAATCTATTTTTTAGTGTCTTGTTCATGTTAATATTTTTCAAAGCATTAAGCTTCTGTCTGCAGTGTAGTCAGAAGAATCTCTTGTATTGCAGTAGTCTGATAAAGAATATGATTAAAAGTACAGAAAACTCTGTAAATAGTAACCCAAATAGTCTGAAAGGTAGAAGAAACCAGTCCTCATATAGCAGTGGCAGAATTGATTTGAGTTTCTAGCTGTAAGCTAAATAGCTTCAGATCCATAGAGTTCAGCTCTGTGATATAAATGCAGCAGCACCTTTATTGGTAACTTGGTGGTAACTGATTCAGACTGTGCTAGCTTTAGGGCAAATATGGGCTTTAGGAGGGATTCTTGCCCATGTTCAGACAAGAAGAATCTTCAACTCCTGAAAAGTGATTGTGAACACAAATCAGGGGCTTTAACCCAAAGTTCAGATGAAATATTAAACTTTCTTTATCAATAGTTGTATGAAATGTTGACATGTAATTGAAATGCAAATCTATTTAGCGATTTTGTCCATTATGAAAATTCCCTATGTATTTTACAAAAATATTTTTATTTACTCTTTGTAGTTTTGTACAAGTCTGCATATGCTGTTTATCCATTTCACTACTTATTATTTTACAGCACTGTGAACAGGAACGTTTTTTTCCCAGCACACTTGGGTCTTCATTTACAGGGACCACTTTGAGGCAAATGTATTCTGGAGTGGACTTCTGACACTTTGTAAACCTGGTCTTTTGTTCTTTCAGATGTGTTGTCTATTGTAGCAATAGTTCTTTAAAGAATAGTTCCTTAATTCATCAAAAAGCGAACACACCTGGCTTCATATAAGAAACAAGGCATTTATCACAGAATAATCTTCAATTGCTCTGGTACTTAGCCAGATTTTAGTAAGTGATTTATAGGAGCCTTCTTAACACCAGATTGCTAAGAATTGTCCTATCAGTTCTAATGTAAGTGCACTAACAGGATGCACCTTAAAACTCGTCCACATTGGACACCAAACTCCAGGTGTAGACATACCCATAGTGCTCCCTGGATGCATCTGTTGTGACTTGCAAGTGTCAGTGACCACATTCTAGAATAGTAGTGTACCAACCTGAAATGTTTCCTACTCAGTTGGTGAGAGCCCCTCAGGTAACACCAAGTGTATTTCATTATGCCCAGGTCTCCCCTAAGAGCAGCTTTTTCTTCCTTTAATATTTTCTGGTATAGGAATGGCAGAATTCTACCAGCTGTGTATTTGACAGATTGATACCAGAAATTATAACCAACTTTCAATTTTAAGAAAGCAAAAAGCCCTATTTTTATCCACAGTGGGCAGAGAGGCTGTTAGCATTTTCCCCAAAAGACAGGATACAAAAAGGATGGAGCAAGTCCAAATTTGAACTTCTTATATGGGAATGTAAAGGTAGGCAATGATCAGAGTAAGCCAGGAAAAAAACAAGCTCCTTCTCATCTGTGAGGCAGTGAAAGCAAAATATTAGTAATAATTTTAACAGAATTGGAAGGGGGTGGCAGAAAGCTGCGTTGTTCCTGGTGCCTGATCTGTTTTTCCTCCAACTGCACAGACAGCATAGGCAACATGGGCATGGGCTGTGGGCAATGGGAAGACATAGCCTGCTCCAGCATGTGCACGGTGGTGGGGAAGGAGCAGCAACTCCAGCAGACAGCGAGGATGGAACGTATGATTACTGAACTTTTGGAAATTTGCTTTTTTCTCTCCTGGAGTATAAGCAAAATCCTGTTAAAACGGCAGTGTAAACCACACCACCTTAATCTTACCCGCTAACCCAGGCCAGGCCCCTTGGTCAGCCCTGCCCAAGCCTTTCCACCATCCCGACCGTACCTACACCTGCACAGCTCGCACCCCGCACCTCGCACCTCGCATCCCGCACCCCTCATCCCGCACCCCGCACACGCACCCCGCACTCAGCACCCTGCATCCCGCATCCCGCACCCCGCACCCCGCATCCCGCACCCGCTGCAGCTGCGCTCCCCCGGCGCGGCCCCGCCCCGCCGCAGCCCCTCGGGCGGGCGCGCGCGGGAACATGGCCGGGCAGGGCGGGAGCAGCGCTGGAGGCCGCGGCGTTGTGGTAAATGCGGAGCGCGGCCCGGCTCGCTCGCCCCGCGCCGGCCGCGGTCCCTCCCCGCTTCCCCGCTGCCCCCCGGCGCTTTGTGCTGAAGCCCCCACCCTCCCCTTCCCTTCCCTTCCCCCGCTCGCTCCGGGCCCCCCGGCCGGCGCTTGGGCCGCGTCCCCTCACCCTGCGCCGGTTCCGCCACGCCCGCCGGCCCCGGCCCCGCTGCGGCTGCCGGAGGGGGGCGGGA
>VZTE01004030.1:422755-479845 GCA_013397775.1 Eulacestoma nigropectus | reverse complement strand
GGGCGCGTCGGGCTGCGCCGCGCTTTCGGCTTCCGCCGTGAAAACACGGTCCGGAATCACCCCGAGCGGCTCCTGTGGCCGTGGCTGTGCTTCCCCAGGCTCCTTGAGTAACGGGGATGAGGACCCCCGGGGATCCCGAGGTGTCTTTCGCCCACCGGAACTCTGAGAGGCCCCTGGGGGTCTGCGGGCGCTGTGAAAGCAGGTTGGGTTGCCCATGTTCTGCTGGGGTGGGGATGGATATATGATGGAAAATGAATGAATGTGAGCCATATTCTGATAGACACACCAGATTCTCCTATGAAGCAAATGGCATCACTGCCACGACCTTAAGTATGTTCTTATTTTAATGTGGCATTAGGATTTTAACGGAAGATTCATAGGACAGCTGCCCAGATCATGGCCCAGAGCCCTCTGTGTAGGCAGCGATCACGCTCTCTCCACTCCAACGTCCCCTCCATCCCCCTTCCGAAGGACCCATCTCTGTGTTCGAGCTCTGTCTGAAAACATCGCACATTCATCACCTCTCCTGACACCTGTGTAATAAATTACATTCTTAAAGTGGGTGACTGTGTATCACCAAAGCAACATGAGGTTATTGCAAAGAAGGACATGAATGTGCATGACCATCTTCTGCTGCACTGGTTTAATTTTTTATGCTCAACTCCCTGAAAACCCAACCAGCAGTAAGTCCAGTGCAGCATAATTTAAGTTACAAAAGCAGGACTTTCTTGATGCTCGCTTGGAACTCAGGGCTGTGCTCAAACTTCACTTGTGCTCACTTTGCCAGACAACAAAATTAGTAACATTCTTCCAAAGGTGTTGCAATTGAATGTCTTCAGCTTCTCTCTTAGGCCTCAAGGGAACACTTTTGGATATTGCCATGTATTTGTATTCCTTTTTGTATCCATTCACATCAACTTTTTAAAGACTTATTGAAGAATATCTGCTAGGCTATTCAAACATGCAAAGCCTGAACTTTAAAAGTAGGTCTTTCTTTCACTGTAGGACTTTTTTTACGCACAAGTGTGCCAATGTATTTAGAATATTTGTTTACTTGTCTAGTTGAATATTGCTTTTTTTCTGAAAAAATCAGAATTTTTTCCTTCATATTTTCAAGGTCTTTTTAAATTCTCAAACAGAATAGTAATAAGAATTTACAGTTACTTGAAAATTGTCTTATAGCATAACACTGTGACTGGTTTTAGGATAAATGAGAATTTCTAAGACTAGTTGTTGGGAAGTGCCTGTTTAAAAGACAGAAGAATATGAAACAGGCTTATTATATTAGACAAATAGTTAATTTGAAAGTACATGTGAATTTCATCTATGCCAGCAAGCACTTGTAAACCAGAACTTCAATATTATTGCAGAGTTGTGCTGTTTATACTCTGCTATTCTAGAGAACCAGAAGGATAAATGGGAGAATCAAAATTTCGTCCTGATCTTATTTCATAAAGGAATTACTGTAACTTAAGTAAAAGTTATTGGTTTGTATGAATTCTGAAGCAGTTTCTATCTATTTAATTTGATGTTTTGCATCACACTGAAACCTTGCAATTTGGCAAGAACGCAGAAGTTAGCCACACTGGCAGGGGTTGCTACTGGGTGTTTGTAATACTTAATGAAATTGTTTCAGTTTGCATTAAAATGCTTGAACAGACCGTTCATTGCTACAAAATGCTTAAAAAGTTTCAGCCCCTCCATGCACTGAAAAAGTAGATGGGAAAATAGTCTTTCCAGGCTGACTACAGCAGTGTTTTTGGAGCAAGATTTGCCTCTAATTAAAAACCTCGCCAAGGAGGATATTTATAATCTCCTGTTTCTATGGAAATGAGGAACACAACTAAGTAACTTTTTTTCTTTTGTGTAGTTTCAAGGCTTGTGTAAGTCAGGGGGAAATCTTTCATTGATTCCAGCGATCTCCCAGTCATGCCCTTCGTGGGCAAATATTCAGTAGCCAACGAATAACATTTTTTGATGCAGAAATTTTGGGATAGAGTTAAGAAAACATACAAGTCAAGGCATCTGTAGCTGTCAATGAATATGCAAAAAAAGCCCCCCAGCAAACCAAAATCCACAAGGCAGAACAGTGTTTCAGTACAGCGTGAGGCAGGGCTGTGTCTGAGTTAAAGAAGAGTGGATGTGGAGGAACAGCTCTACATCAAATATGTTATCTTAGCCAAAACATTTGTGAGAACCAGTTTATTGCTCTACTGTAAAACGGTAAGCAGAGGTTAGTTTCAGTGATGGTCCTTTAAGGACTACCTGTGAGAAAAATGCCATTAAGACACGCACTGCACAATGGCAAGTTTGTTACCATTTCTCCTTTTACTCAAGATTCCTGCAGCCAAGCTGAAGAAAGACAATATGTGACTTGAGGAATACGATTGTAAAGAAAACCTATTAGGTGTCGCTTTTTATCCCAGTATTGAAGAAAAGCTTTGTAATGATTTCAAGATACCTTGTGAACCTGCAGATCTTGTCTTTCATAAGGAATAGGGAAAAATTTTGTTTTGGAGTTTGTTTAGTTTTTGTGTTGGTGACTTTGCATTTCATAGCTTTTTGAAGCCTTCAACTGTTGGCTAATTTTTGACCTTAATCTCTACTACCATTGTATGCTGTGGGATCTAATCTTTGTATTCTGATACTTACAAAATCAGTGTGTATTAAGTCTGTAAAATATTTTTTTCTGTAAATATATGGATTTACAGACTAGTTTCATAGGTGAGATGCAAACATTTTGTAATCACTTGTCTTTGATGACATCTAAATTAGGAACCTCACCTTTGGCAAGAACTACAGTTTTTCACTGATTTGTACAGATGTCCATGAACCACAAATTATTCTCCATGTGTGCTGTTTCATCTGTAGAAAATTTATTTATTTATTTATTACTTTTAAGTAATTCTAAACTAGAAATGTACAATTTTAATATAGAATTTTATGACTTTTAATTCCACTGTCTGAGTCTCCCATTGGAGAATCCCTTCTTACTGGCATTTTGAGTTTGAAAGTTCTTAGAAACTTACTTTTGCCACTAGTTTAGTGTTAAATATTTCCTTTGTCCATCTAGTTGTTTGTAATTTCAGGTGAAATTTCCCACATTCTATGGGGAAAATACTGTAGAATTTGATTTCTGAGATATACTGAGAAGCAAATAATTAATGGGAAAAGCAAAATAGTAAATTGTAACTGGAAGAAATTATGGCATACGATGAATTCATCCAATAGAGTGTACTAGAATGCTGATTTTGTATCAGTTACACAGTGTCAAAGACCATGAAGTGTTCTTGACAGTACTATTTGATATTCAGATTTCAGACGATTGGCCTGGATACAGTCTGGATTTGTTCACTTATCCTCAGCACTACTATGGAGATCTGGAATACGTGCTCATACCTCACGGCATTATTGTTGACAGGTATGTGTAGTTTGAATGTCACTAAATAAATTGTTTGGTCAGTAGTACTATCTGTTTTTCTAAAGGCTGTCATCCCTGTACAGTGTGTGTATAATCTTTGTCCTAAAATATTATAGGTTAAAAACTTGGATATTTTAATTTAGAAATTTAAATTAGTACATTTTTATCAGTGCTGGAGTTCATACACTTTTAACATACAAATGGAATTCTTGGAAATTTTGGCTCCAAACAATCTGGGGAATAATATAAAAAATGAAAATTCATGACAGAAATGTTTCTTAATGAGAAGTTTTCCCCATTATTTTCAGACTTGATAAAAGATGATAAAAGACTATTTTATTAATCTTCAGTAAAGTAAGTGATCCTCATTCTTACAACACTAAAAGGAATTATATATTTCAGATCAAATGAGATGATCTAATATTTCTAATATCTTCTATTTCTCAAATCAAAATATACTAATTATTGCTATATGGAGTTTATTAGAGCATTAAAAATACAAAGATGTGGAAATGAAGCAACAGCAGTTTCTCATACTTAGTATATTATCTTCAGTCTAGAGTTTATTCTTCTCTGCTACATGCACACATCTCAGTAAATTTCAATCAATGTATTTATGTAGTGGCAAATTGATTTCTGTATTACAGTCGGTAGAGAAAGAAAAAACCAGCCAAACCTGAAAAATGTAATAATGAGAGACATGGGATAAATGATAGGATTATTTAATAAATTGTATCCTGTCAACAAGTCCACTCTCATTAAAACTAATAATTTAGTTCAGAGAGCTATCAAAGAATTTTCATGTGTGTTTACAGAATATAATGCACTGAGCTGTTTTTCCTCAAAACATCAAATGACATTGTTAAGGTTTCTGTTGATACTGCATTACATCTAGAAATGACCCAGTACCCTATTGTAGGTCTAGAAATGCTACCTTTAAGGTTAATATTTATTATTTATATTTATTATTAAGATTCATATTTATTATTTTTATCTTGAAAATTTATGTAGCATTGCATGGCAGAAATGTGTCTTTTGCTTCCAATCATCTGCCATATTGTGTTTGCAACGCAGAATTGTCAAAGGGAAGACAGGTTGGGTTGGGAACCCCACAATTGCGGGTTCATTGGAGCATTTGCTCGATTATTTGCCTGTGTGTGACCTTGAACAAGTCACTGAAGCTCTTTGAGCTCTTCATTTCTGCTGTATAAAACAGTGAGCTGTACAAAATAGTGATAATATACATTCTTTATAAGATTTTGACTGATGCTGTATTTCTTTCTAGTATTTATGTATATTTTTATTAAAATTGTAGGGGTAGCATCTTCCAAAGCCAATCAGCGTGAAATATTTCAGATAATTCTCTTCCCTCTCTTTCACTTAATTTGTTGTTCTTGTGCAGTAACTAACATAACTAGTTTGGGGTTTGTACAGGTATATTTTATACTGATAATTCCTGTGAGTTAAAATGGAAGGCTAGCTCACATTCTTTTCTCTTGAGTCTCTGACATATTTATGAGCCCAAAATATGCTGAGATGTGTAGCTCCCGTTTGTATTGCTGGGGAATTTATGCATTTAAGGTTAATCAGATTCAAGTGCTTTGCATCTTCATCCATCACTTTGTATCTGCCTTCTGTGAGCTGGATCCAAACCCAGTCAAGCATTGGAATGGACTGTCCCAGAAGGTGGTAGAATCACCATTCCTGGAGGTGTTCACGAAATGACTGGACATGGCACTTACTGTTATGGTCTAGATGACATTGTGGTGATCAGTCAAAGGGTGGACTTGATGATCTTGAAGGTCTTTTCTGACCTAAATGACTGTGTGATTCTGTGAAGTCAAGATACTTGAACGATGTCAGTCAAGCTTTATACTCACCACAGTGTTTGTTTGTAAAGCATACCATGAACTTAGAGCATCTGCATCTAATGTTACTTTGTCCTTAATTTTTTTTTTTGCCCAGGACAGAACGACTGGCCAAAGATATTATGCAAGACATCGGAGACAATGATATTGTGGTTCTCTGTGTCCTCAAAGGTGGCTACAAGTTCTGTGCTGATCTTGTGGAGCACATTAAAAATCTTAGCAGAAATTCAGAAAGATTCATCTCCATGAAAGTCGATTTTGTTAGACTGAAAAGTTACCACGTAAGTCAACAACTGATTTATGTAGATTCTGGTTGAATGTCATAATAAATAGTTGACTTTTGCATATGAGATCTCCACCTCCAATTATAAGAAAAACTATGTGAAAAGTATTTTTGTTGGAAAACCTTGTGATGTTTTCTTTAAAAACTCATATTACTTATACTTTATAGATAGTATGAATGAGGATATGAAGCATCCTTGAGCTCTATTGTTTTATTTAGTCTGTCTTTTACTTCTGGACAGAGAAATATTCAAATTTCGTTCATGTAAATTGTTGACATCTTGTTTGTTCTCAGAATCCTCAGCAGTTTTGTCAAGTTAATTTCATGCTACTGCATTTTCCACCCCCACGTAGTTTGGCATAACTGCAAGGTGGTGAATGTATGTCTTCTTCTAAATGTTTAATGCTAAGTAAATGAAATGCTTTCATCTTCATAGCATGCAGTTTACATAGTAGCAAAATATACCACCAGATGATGATAGTGTTCTACAAGAAAATGAAACAAGCCATTGAATCAAATCCAGTGTTGAAATAATCATCAAGATCTCCTGTTATCTTCAGAGGAAATTATGCAATAATAATTCATCTGTGTCAGTGCGGATATGATAGTGAGATGACCAGCATTTTTTAGAACCTCTAATTACAATTTCTTATTGTATAAGTTATAAATCTATATTCTACCTTGCATGCATTTTTCATAGTGAGGCAGCATTTCTGTAAGTTATTGTAGAAAGGTCTGAGGAAGTACACTAAATAAATGGAGTGACAAAACATGCAGAAATGCAACCTGCTTTGTCCAGTAGTTCCCACAACTCTACATCCTTTCCACAGTTTGTTGGCTGGCATTTTCTTCTGACCCCAGTGACTATAAACTTTTCCTAACTTTCACAGATCCAGTCTGACTTCTTTTCAGTGTGGAAAAAAAGTGAATAAGAACCTTTCATAGCCATTTGGTTAGGATTTGGTCCTGGGACTTCTCTCTCAAGAATTAGTTTGTTCTATGAAGCACATGTGAAATACTAATATTAGCTATTTTCTAGGTATTCAGCAGTATTACAGAAATAATTAATAAATTGTAATGTTTATCTCACAAAATGGCACATGGAAATTTTGCTCAAGTTTTTTTTTGTATAGTTATGATAGCACTTCAGTAACACTGCTGAGCAAATAGTGGAATTACTTAAATTGGGTTTTATTTGGCAGCTGGCATATAGGTAATGCACGTGCTTTTCCTATAGGGTTATCTTTTATCCAGTATGAAGGTATCCTGGTTCTAAAATGTCTTTTCTTGGGGTCAAATCTTATTGGCCATACTAACCCATAACCAATGAGTGGCAGAAAATGTGTTCTGCAAAAGTGTGGAAATCTTCACATCTTTAGCTTAGGAAATAATTTAAAAGCATGTTATATCAAGCTGAAACAGCATGAAGAATTTTATTATGCAAAGGTGCAATTACCAATACTAAGTGGTAGGTGATCTTAGCATTTAGTGACTGTGCATACTTTGGGTCCTAACCTCATGCTGTATCAGAAAGGTAGCTCCTTCCCAAGAACTGGTGCCTGCATCTGGTTTTTTGAAAATATATTCTTTTTTCTTATATGTACTTCCAAATAGGTGTCATGTATTTAGAGGCTGAAGCTGTCCTTGATTTAGTGCTTGGATCAGTGCTTGATACCTGTCTGATCTTCAGAAGCTGAATGACACTGCAGTGGAAATTTGAAATTACATTAATGTTGGTAGATGCAGTCCGTGAGATATGCGTAAATGGAATGCTGACCAAAGTACCAGTATCACTACCTGCCATCCTGAGTTACTGTTGTGTCCTGTGCAATTGCAGGTTTTGGAGAATGTTCCCTTGTAGACCTAGCTGGGCTCAGAACACTTGAGGAACTCGCTGTACCTAGTCTGAGTGACTCTTTATCCCAGCCTTATATGAAACTCCCAAATCTCCCATGTTAGTTTATTCTGTAGTAGCATATCTTTCTCAGTGTTTCACACTTTAATCAGAGGTAATAATTACAGCTTTAGAGATAAGACTACTTAAAATCTTGGAGCATCACCAATTCCACTCCTTTGCTTTCCTTTGTGTTTTCTGTTCTACTTTCTAGTAAGACTTATTACTGCTCTCTCTTTTTATCCCTTTTTCATTTTATAGACACTGTTCTTCCCACATTATTTATCCTGCCTCCTTTTACTAACTCTTCTCTCTTTTTCTCCTGAAGGGAGTCCTGCTGCTCTCAATATGCTTACTTCAGACATGTCTCCCTTCCCGCCTCCAGCTGTTTAAATCCAGCAACTAATTTCAGCTCAAACTCATGGGATTTTTGTATTGTCTCATTGCAGCTTCAATATTGAAAGGTTAGTTGATTTTTAGGGGTTCTAATTCAAAGCGGGATTTCTTGGTTCAATAGGACAGCAAAAATGGGCTGTAATTGTGACCCAGAGTCAGATCTTGGCATCAGTGAAAGTACACCTTAATTACCAAGTATCAGTGGGAAATGTTGTACTTTGCTGGTTGCCCTACAGACATGATTACAGGAAAAGGAGATTGCAAATATGACCAGTTTTATATGGCTCTTTGTTTTTGAAACCTGTCATAATATTACAGAATTTAGGCTTTAGAATTTAGACTTAATTAGTATGTTAGGATCTGTTTTCAGATTAAGTAGCTGAAAGCTGGGCATGTATCTTCTTTGTTAGATTTCTTCATGCAAATGAATTGATTTTAAAAAAAAAAAGCATAGTACATTTAGATTCTCTGGATATTAATGAGATGCGTGGCTACTTGTACTTCCATAATCAGAATGATTTTATCTGGCTTGCAAAATATTGTCATATGTGCCTGAACATTTTTACATTTTTGTGAGAGAATTTCCTGTATTTTACAAGGGGCAGGTTAAAAGAAAGCATCAAGATGAGAGTTAGAAAATATGATTTCAGGAGTAAAAAGATAGGAAGCATCATGTAGAGTTAAGGATAAGAGTCAGGAAGTAGATGGAGAGGAAAATCGAATCCATTCTCCCGGTGGAAATCTGAATGAGAAGCAGCAGCTCTGAGTTTTAAGAGGCAGAGAAGGGAAAACATACACTTTTTTGAATGAACTCGCGTAGCAAGACAAGAAGTATAGTGGGTAGAGCAAGAAACACTACAATAGTCCTCATGTGAAATATGATGAATATATAGAAAGACAGAAGCCGAGTTTTAGGAGAAAACTCTGTATTCTGGGAACACTGGCATGAGAACTGATAGAATTTAGCAGCTTTTTAGATATTAAGTTCTAAGATATCAGATTTTAATATAAGTCAGGAACAGTGGAATTGACTGCTGAGATTTTTGGATTTAAAACTGAATAATAAAGTTTACTCTATATTTTTACCATACTGAATTTTTTCCTAAGTGATTGTTCCTCCACAGGGAACCAGAGTTCTGAAGTTGAAAAGGGGTGAGGGTTTCAGATTGAAAGGAGAATTCAAAATTCTTTTCAGAAGCATGGTATGTTGAAGTCAAGGATGAAAATTCGTGGTGGAAGAAGTTGAGTTGGGGAATGTCATCTCAGGATAATGTGACCCTATCAGGAGAGATGGTGGATCCAGAAATTCTGTAATATGTTTGTGATACCGATAACTTTAGGAGATTAAAAAGCTAATTAGGGAGAATTCAGAGGGAAGTACAACAGAGAAATTAGGAAGATGTTTTACTAGGGTGTTTTGAAGTAAATGATAGGACTAGAAAAGAATGAATGCTCAAGAATGAACCGAAAGAGAGAGTGAACAAAGAAGTAGAAGAATGTGGATGTCATAAAGAGAAGGGCTGAATAGGATATGTTTTAGTAAAAAAATGTTCTATAAGAAGTGTAGCAGAAGAGTAGACTGTTTGTAAACAATAATTAGATCTTCTCTCTGTTCAGTGTGGAAGAGGCAATTTAGGACAAGCTGAAAAGGTAAAGGTTGAATTACAGCTTGAGACAGAAGAGGATGTTCTGGCTTAGCAAGTCTAATCCCCTACTAAGAGATGCAACAATATCACCTGATCCTGTTCCATGGCTATGCCAAATGTGATTTTTGAGTCAAACTTCAATTTTTAAATGGAATTGAAAAAATTAAGAATTAGACGAAGTATGCAGACTTTCTTGAGAAGTTCTCAGCAACCTCTTAATAGAAGAGAAGGTAAATGCATGGGAATTAAGACTTCTTTAGTGGATAGATGATGGAAGCTAAAAAGAGAAGGAATCATAAGAGTCATTGTTGAATCTGGTGGTGGGGACTGATGGAAGAGAGGAGGAACACCACACACTTTTATTAGGCAGACCAGTGTGCTTTCTACATGCATTGCTACCTGTTCTTGTGAAATGTTTAGTATTCCCATATGGTTATCCATAGATATTTATCTAATTCTCCTAATGACTATATTTTATAAAATAGGCATGATAGTAAAGCTCACGTCTTGGAGAAGGGCAAGTGACTCTTGGTGGCATAACCTTTTTTCACTGAAAACCATGGAGAGGTAAACTAGGAATGAGATTGTTATTTTTACTTAAGTCTTTTGTGATTTCTTTGGTTATATGTGTGGACTAAAGTGGCAGAAGACCAGCCATCTCTGTTATTTTGAAATTACATTGTTATAACAAACTCTGTTATTTTGAGTAACTTGGGGGCCCTACCTGGAGTACTGCATCCAGCTCTGGTGTCCTCTGTACAGCAAAGACATGGGTCTGTTCGAGGGAGTCTGGAGGAGGGCTACGTAGATGATCACAGTTCTGGAGCCCCTCTCCTAGGAAGACAGGCTGATTCAGTTGAGGTTGTTCAGCCTGGAGAAGAGAAGGCTTTGGAGACACCTTAGAGCGGATGGCCAGTACCTCAAAGGGACCTACAAGAAAGGTGAAGAGGGATATTTACAAGGCCATGGAATGATAGGACAAGGGGAAATGCCTTTAAATTGAAAGAGGATAGGTTTAGACTAGATATAAGGGAGATTTTTTTAATGATTAAATTGGTGAGGCACTGGAACAGCTTGCCCAGAGATGTGTTTGATGCTTCAAATATGAATGAACTTCCAGAGGATTATGTGGATTTGGTCAAATATAATTCTTTAAAATGAGTACATTATTTATGGTTTCTAGGACATAACAAATAAAGAGAATATAAAAATGTGACTGCTGAATTGTAATCCATGCACAATGGCTGCATTGAATTCTGTTCACAAACAAATACATTGATATGATCTGTTTCCTCTTCAGCCTTCAGTTGTTTGAAACATATTTACAGCTGTTTGTTATTAGTTTTGGCATAAACTATTAGTGCTGCAAGAATCTGAAAACAAGCAACAAAATGATCATTGTTTAGTAGAAATCTGAATGTTTTTGCTATATGAAGCCATCTCAGTAAATAGTTTTGCTAAATCTCTCTACTGCAGGAGTAAGGAAACAGTGGGATTTTATAATGAGCAAGTTGAAAGCTTGGTAAATGTAGTAAAACAATTTATTTTTCTGCCATTCACATTTTCTTCTTATACACCAAATGAGTGTACTTAATTCCTAAAAGACTCAACAGCATGGAACATCAGACTATAATCAGAGTAGTATCAAATGTACAGTCCTGCTTTTCATAATAGCCTATTCTTATTCAGTATAATTTTATTGTATGTAACTTGACTTTTTTAAGATCACTGTGAACTTTGCATTTAAAAATAATATGTTACAATCATGACCCTGAAAAAGCAAGTAACCTCAAAATGGTTGTATTAATTTAACAAAACAGAAGAAAAAACTGCCTTGCTTGCATTTAGTGATTTACGTCTATACCCAGACTCTACACCAGTGTTACAATGATTGTTTATCTCCATTGCTTTGTCACACAGGAAAACACAACTTATGATCTCCTGAGAAAAACGTACATCCTGAGATGAAAGAGAATTCACATTAGTTTTTGTACTAACAGGTTTTCTCTTGGGCAGGTTGTGAGTTCTCTTTATTTTGCTTCATGTACACAGTTTAGCTGATGACTGCATCATCTTCTTGATGCTGATTAGCCATGGAAGAATTACAAATTGGAGCCTACCTGACAGAATGAATTCCTGTCAACTTTAAAGCCGAGTTCTACCATAATTTCACAGGACTGAACTCCAAATTATCTGTGAATTATAAATTGGACATGCAAATAAATAACTTCAGTGTAGGCAAAATGTGGTTTAATTTGAAAATTAGTAATTTGTTGTTTATTGAATTTGGAGAGAGATTGTGTGTGTACTAGACATTCAAAAACTAAAATATGCTCAACTTTTTTCAGGTGTATGTGTTGCAGTCAGCACTGTAGACAGTGAACAACTTTACAGAGAACTTTGCAGCATGATATAGTTTTAGATGCTAATGGGAAGCAGGAACGTGACATAATTTAGTCCATAGAAGCTACCAGTGTCAAGGATCTAGACCTAGAAGTTGTTGCTGTTCTGAGAAATATGTTCTGTTGATTGTAGATGGTGCTGTCAGAGAGATGTCTTATGGGCAAGTTAATAATGAGGGATTTGGGAAATCTCCTAGAATTGCCAAAGGGATCTTATCTCTGTGCACTTTACATGTCTATGAATGGACAAAATGGCATTTACATCTCAAAGCAGTAGTATCTTTTAGAGTGAAAGTTCCATGAGATGCTCAAACCTGCTAAAACAAGTGAGTAAAAGGTCTTTTACAGCTCCAAGCCAAAGACACTCCCAAATCTTAAGCAGGCATTGATGCTCTTTCTATCTCTCTTATGCTTCAGGTATTTTCTGAAACTTAGACTTGAGATGGTTAAGAAGGTGATGAACAGTGGAAACAGATCATATTTTTTGTGAATTGAATGTTTGGAGATGCTACAATTCACAGTTCTCCAAACTGTGTCCAAATGTTCCTTTTCCAAGTGTTAAGACTAGTTTAAAAATAGAATATTTTTCATGAAAGAAACAAAAAACCACATCAACACGCAGCAGTGTCTTACTGCAAAATATCAGCCTCAGAGACACTCAAACTTTTCAGAGAAGTAGCCGAAAATGTGTTAGTAGTGGAAGTCATCCCCAAAGCTTATTCTTGCAGCTAGCTGATGAACCTTTAAAACAAATTCACAAAAATGTAATGAGAAGAATGACAGTCTCTTTGGTTAAATTGTGGTGGTGTTACAAGAGTAGCAGCACAATTCAGGCACTTTGGGAGTAAACTCTCCTGCCAGATCAATCTGTACATCAGGTACAGTCAGTGGCTTGGTGTGAAAACTCAGACACTGGAGGTGGGTCTCTTTTCTGATTGCATCTGCACTGGCTGGAGCAGTGACCGTCTCCAGTTCATTCTTCGGGGACTGCAGTGTCCTCCAGGCAGTCACACGGGCCGGCTCAGCTGCTTCTGAGCACTCTCTGTTTCAGCCCAGATGACACCACTTATGAGAGACTTTCTATTTGGACCGCTTGAGCTTACTGGATTCATTTTTAGTGACCCAGATGCACACATGCATCTCAGTAACCCCTGCCAGAGGGAGACTTACAAGCAGCTGGGGACAGCTTGTGGGCAGTAACTTCTTTAGTCAGCACAGTTCTTGCTGGAAAAAGGAGTCTACCCATAGTCAAGAAATCCTTACTACCATGTGTGCAAGCCTCAGGCTCACCTTCTGCTTTACCTGAGAGATGCTCCTCAAAGGTATCAGAAGGAGTGTGGATCTTTCAACCCTAGTTACTTTCGTGAACCAGCCTAGTTTTCACTATTCTGAGATAAACTGAAGAAGGTCATACTATATGGAATAAAACGTGAACTTAAAAGTCAGAGTCTTGAAACTTCTTAGGTCTGGAGGCAGATGGTCTCCTTTCACCTACACGGCATCTACAGCTTCCATTTAACGTGATGGCAGAGTTGTGAGATATGAGAGCTTTGATTCATTTCTTGCTCAAATAAAGTGTTTTATTTAAAATAAAACACAGAATATTTTGCTGTTGGACACTGATTAGGGGCTTGGGATGCTACTTCTAAGGTAAGTAGGAGTTAATTTTTGGGCATAGTTCAGGAGATATCATAATAAGTCTGTCATACAGTCAGTTTATCAAGTATATCTCTAATGTAAAACTTACTCATAGAGGATGATCTTTGTAACTGTATGCATCAGATAACACACCTACACATCACTTGAATATGTTAACACCATCTGAATTCTTAGTGATTTTTTTAAAGTATGAGTAAGTGTTTCAGTGAGTCACATATGAAAGATTTGGGGGAACCAAACAACTCAGCCGAGGGAGAACTGAGTAGGAAGCGGCCTGATTGCTATGGGGACAGAACTAGAGCAGATGTGGCAGTGAAGGCAGAGTGATACTGAGCTGTCCTACAGCTTCTCAGAAATATCAAAGTATTGTTTTAAAGCATTTATGGGGCATATTAAAGCAAGTAGCTACATGCTTTTTCAAGATACTTTTAATTTTTATCTATTGTTTCCAGCTTAGGTATTACCTTCCTTTGTGGAGGGCTGTGAGCCCTCAAGGCAGGAACCTTTTGCACTCCCCTGGAGTAGTCAGAGATAAGCAACCTTCCTCAGGGTCATGGTGGCCTCCCAACATGCTTTGTTTCTTCATGGTAATAGCCTGTACCCTGTTGGCTAATGGGTTTCCACCCCACCCCCTGTTTTTCCCATATAAACCCCTGCTTATACCCCTGACAACAGGGAGTTCTCGTCCCTGGCCTCCGCTTCGCAGGGTGGCTGGACAATAAAGGCCACTTCTGTGGAACTGCCACACGAGGCTCCTGTCTCTCTGTCCCCGAGTTTGCCTTGGGTGATTTCACAAAGAGCTGAATCACAAGAGCTGGAATCACTTGTAGCTGAGAGATTGCTACACTTGGTGAAATCACCCGTCGCCCAGGGAGGCTGCCAGTGCCCCTGGAAGGGCTGTTCCCTGCGGGACGCTCTCTCTAGGAAGGTCACGGCGTACCGGTGCTGACCAGCACCGGACCCCCTGCAGCATTCCTTCATACTGATATATGTTTTTTAGCCATGGAATTATTTTTTTTAAATGAAAAAAAATTAGTTTTCCTATATTGTGGGTTGGTACTGTGTTCTTCTGGATTTCAGATCTAATGTAAACTCCATAGAGGTATTTTCTAATATTTTTTGAGAAATTTGTCTCCCCCAGGATCACGTTTTTCTTACAAACTGTAATGTTTTCTTTTGAAAAACATCTTCTAATGTGAAAAAAGTGTCTTGGATTACGGTATATTACATAGGGTGCAGCTACTATGTATAAATGGAGTTTTAGATCTGAAGTCCCTTTTTCTTAAGGTTTTTTAATATAGGGGGGTTTTGTGAGCTTAAATCTTTGGTATTTTTAAGCAATCTAGGTTCCTGGAACATCTTAACATTTAAGACTGTAGATGTTGTTAAATTGGTCACTTTTAGAACAGATTCAAAGCATCAAGGGATTTTATTAGAAGTGTCCAACTGTTCATGTTTTCAAAGAATTAGATTCGCCTGGATACAATATTTGTTGTAAAGCAGTGGTTTCTTATAAAGCCTAAAAAATTGAAGTTTAGTTTTAGTAAAATGTTTTGTTTCATATTCTGCCAAAAATACACTAAGCTACTACTGAGTTATGGCATTTGCAGGTATACAATATGTTATACTGCTTCACAGATTTTACAGTGACAGGGAGATAGGATCTTACATGTAAGAAAGGTCCAGAACTAAATGGTTGTATATCTTGTTGTAGAAATAAGATCTGATGGGTTTGAAAGTACTGTGACATGTTTATGCATTGGAAAAATATCACATTATTTGGATGCTAGCAGTACCATTTAATATGTGAGTTTTTCATATTAAGATCGGAAATGGGGCAAAATTAATTAAAAGAAGCCAGAGGGTTCTAATTTTTCTCAAAGAATTTGATGACTCCCTTTTACTGGCATCTTAAATGCTGTTTTTTAAAGTAGATCATAACATGTGCAGTGTTCATGGAATGTCACATCCCAGTGGGGCTGTAAGGCATAAACCGGAAGGGTTACTCTAAAGGAATATGGCAATAACAGGAACTCCTCTGTAATTCCAGTGCTGATCTGTGTGACAGATACAAAATTCTTTTCCCTCCTCATTTGATAGACAGAAGTTTAACGGAAGTTAAAATATTTAAAGGAAGAAGGGACACTATAAAACAACCTTGCAAGAAAATTCACAAAGAATATGTGTGCTGTTAAAAGTTTCCAAGGGACTAAACACATGTCATTAGCCAAGGGACTAAACACATGGTATGGAAGAGAGTGCTACTGAGTTATGAGAGTCAATGATACACTAAGCTCCAGATTGCTGGAAGGGACTAAGCATTTGAGGTTTTTATCAGAATTTTTATCTGCACCTATTTATCTGTTTTCTTAGCCTGTGGCTATTTTATAAACTTCAAGATTTTTCTTCTATCTCCCTTTTATCACCAGATCCTAGGAACCAATGATAGTCAGGGTCAGAAGGTTAGCACTTTGTGCTTATTCTAGAGAAAGCTGTTTTCTCTTGTTCTTGCAGAATCCCTAAGTGGACAGGGTTTTTAGTACAGAGCTACAAACTCACTATATGATTTTTCACAATTTTCATGCACTTTTGATCATTAATTTACAACACAGTTTAAAAAGCGGGGTAAGATCATACATGTGGATCTAGTAGTGTCCCAGCTGGCATGCTAAGATCCTCTGTTGAGGCTGGGAAACATGACTTCTAGTTCCACTGCAGAAATGTTCGTGCATTTAATGCTAAACAATAATTGGGAAAAAGACAGATACTCCAGTTATTGTGGACTTGAATCTAAAATGACCAAAGTTTCCTACCCGAGTCCAGTATAGTTAGCCATAGCATGATTTATGACCTTAATGATTTTTGCATTACCATAGCAGGAGGAAGATTTTCCATACACTCTTTAGCTTATGGAGCTGAGGAGGAAAAGCATCCCAAGTCTGCTATTCCAAGAAGTGTGGGCTAGTATTACGTTATTATCACAAAAGGTAGACACCCTTAGCAATGCCTCCTGGCAGCCCAAAAGGAGTGCCTGAGTAGGATTATGGCAGTTCTGGAGGGTATGCTTCCTAAATTTTTCTTTTACCTGTAAGTTTTAAAACTTACTTGCTTCCCATCTCTGTAGAAAAATTATGTGATGTGAACCTTACCTTACATGACTGAAGAGCCCTGTAAAATTGTTAGTACTTTTTCTCATCCTGGAACATACACAGATTAAATTTCTATGTTTTAAATATTATCTTAGAGAATAAAATTAAGTTAGAGTACAAGGAAATCTCAGACTACAGTCTGTGGAAACTAACCTGAGTTTTGAGAATTTATTGTGTTTCTGATACACATACAAGTCAAAACCTTTGTCATCATATGTTCTTGATTTCAGTTCTTGCTGATCTTTTTGAGTGTCCGGGTGCCATTTGTGCCATATGGTTATATGTAGTGCTGCAATCTTACTGCCTCATTCTTAAACAAAATAACCCATTTAACCAATGCTAAGCAAGTATATAAAATTTAATTGCTAAATCAGAAATCTAAAAATGAAATAAGTTATTGTCTATAATCCTTAATAGCCAAGTTAACTGGTCTGAATTCTACTTCAATTTATGACAGTTTGGCCCTTTTTAAAGATACCTTACCTTGCTTGGATTAAATACAGAGAAGGCATGCAGGAGTCCTGGTACACAAAAAATTACTGAGTGTCTGAAGATGATTGCAAACAATTCCATTTATTAAGTTTAATAACTTACTATTTCCCAGAGTGTTGTTTAAGCTGAATGACCTGCCTTGCTTTTACAGTAGGGAAGAAACATACCTAAGTGTTACCACAGGTCAGCTGATAAGGAGTACCTTGCTGTCAGTAAGTTCATTGTTTGTCTTTCTCTGTCCAAAGCCAACTTCCTCATTGCAAAACTCTGGCCTTCCCTGGAACTGGATAGACTAGCCTGAATCTGAAGCAGTTCCAAACCTCAGTAGTGGAGCTTTTAGTTAAGGAATAACAATAAGGAAGAAATAGAATAAAAAATAAGTAAATCTTCAAATGAGTTATGCTGTAGATCTACCCCTACAGAAGTAAAATATGTCTTACACTGTGGTAACTAGAACTCTGCTAGATATACACCGACACCAGTTTAAAATTTGCTATCATCTGTTATCCTGGCAACAGCAATAAGGCCAGTCTCAGTGCAGCACAGTCAGTGGTGTGGTCAGCTCAGGAAGGCCGCTTTAAAGCTTTCAGAGATGTACGAAGCTGTCAGTGCTTCAGTGCACATGTACTTGTACTTCCCTGCAGGAAAGGGGATGTTCTGGCAGTGGGTGTGTGCCAGTTTACTGGATTCGATTCTCAGTTGGCTCAGCATTGTTGGATTGTTTGCAAGGTATTCAAGGCACCTCTTAAAAATACATCAACGACCTGGCACTTGACTGTTTTGAATGTGGGTGTATCCCGGAGGCTGCAGTCTGGCCTTTGGTATACATTTGATTCTGGGGAAGGGAAGGCAAACTTACCAGTCTTTACTGGGAAGTGATCCATATCATTCCCACTCATTTGCACAAGTCTCCAGCTTAACATTACTTACTAGTTGCCCTCTGAATGTTGCTACTTAAGCCTGGATAGTCCTTTTGGCTGCCTGCCATGAAGTCTGTGACAGCTCATGTTCTATACCCTTGAGGTCTTTTGTGCTTAGCTGTTGTTCTTGAGAGAAGAAACCCAAAACTGTATTGATTCAAGTGTACTGTTGCTTCTAAGTACAACATCTTATGTATTACCACTCGACTTCTGCTGATTCACTGAGGATATTTCATGGCCTATACTTTATATATCAGTTTGACTTTACCTATTAGCCAAAATAGGTTAACAGATCATGTATATGCCATCCTGATATTTCCCCAACCAACATATTCATATTTTGAAGTATTTCTCAGGAGGAAGGTTGCAAAGCAATTTAGTTTCGTACTAGGATCCAAGGGACAACTGAATGGTCTGTCATTGACTTCTTTTTGGTCAAAACCTTCCTGGAAAACCCAGTTGTAGGAGGTGGAATGAAGGTGTGAAGTGAAAGAGCTGTTCTAATGGGAATTCTTAAGCTGGAGGATCTGCTGTATCACCCGAGGAGACAAAAGCAACATAGAACAGGCCTGATAGTCACGTTCTTCTTTGTTTTGAGTTTCCCTGATGAATTTTGGGAGAAAAAGGTAACCACTTTTTTTTAAGAAATTCCATATGAACTCTGCAGACTGTAGTAATTAGATGTGTGATAATGACCTTGTGTTCATATTTCATAATGTAGTTATGCATTTAAACTGTTCTGTTAAAGCTACTTTTTTGCTATGATTAAAGAATCTTTGTTTCACTGAGCCCACTGTTAATGTATTCCAGATTCTGTTTCTTCAGAAGAGTAACAGATGTTCACAGTTTGGTGCAATTTTCAGATGAGCAATGCTGTTTATAATGAATTTTCCTGAGACCACCCAACTCATTTCACTTGTAACTTGAACTATGTCCAAGTGTTGATCTCAGGAGATGTAAAAGAGATGTAATAATTCTGTGCCCCACCCAGTTCAAAACACATGACTTAGTATAGATGGAATTTAAATATGTATGCTTCCAATCTACATAGAAAGCAAAAGTTTTATCTTGTATGCCATGAAAAATGGTGGTGGAAATAACATTCTTGCTTTAATTCATCAAGTATTCCTGGAATTAAATAAAATTATACAACAAAGATGAACAAGTGAAAAACCGCAACACAGCAACTAAAACCAAAGAAATTGAGATTTATTCTGGAAAATGCAGATTTACTAAGCACAGAAAAAAAAATAGAAATGTAGTATTAAATATAGCTTGGGATGAGGTGTGGGGATGTGACACAACACATTGCATCTTGTCAGAAACAACTGCAATAAATTTTGTGCTGCGTTAACCAAAACATACTGTAATTTAGAGCTGTCTCTATCCAAGCCAATATATTTAGTGTCAAATATTTAAAAAAAAAAAAAAAAAAAAAAGAGTTGATAGGGTTTAGGGATTTTAGAAAGCAAGTATTGAGGAACTTTGGGTGACAGAAAGTGAAGCTTCAATTCATATTTCTATACTTATAAGAAATCTCAGAGACTCAATTATATCAGTTGGAACAACTCCCAAAGGAAGAAAGAAGTTCTGAATGACTTAAGACCATGAAAATTAAACAAACACTTCTGAATTGACATTAATTGCTACTGAATGAAACAGATTTTTTCTTTCCTGACATCCATTGTACTTTATACTTAACATTTAGTGCAGTGTTATTTTGAGATTATAAAATGAGAACTCAGAAATATGCACTGAGAGGTTCCCATGGTAACCATAGTGTGCAAATTATCTATGTGAACATTATGATCAGGGTAATGTCACACCATGGTATTGAGCCTTGCTGTTTGGCAGGTATGTATTTTACAACATGAGTTAAGTGATGAATGTAGATAGTTATAAATGGCATTAAAATCAATGATCTGAATTTATTTTTTTTTAGCAAGAGAATTGCTCTCCAGTATGATGCAAGAAATTTCTGTAATTTTTTTGAAAATAGCGTGGCTGGAGGGTTCTGAGCTGTGTATAGAAAAACCATATAGAAAATGATATGGTTTTTAGGCACCATGGATACTCAGCCTTGTCCTCTGACAGCACTTGTTCTCCAGTCAGAACACCAGGATTTTCATAAATGTGTGCAGTTGTGTCCCAACAGCCATGTGTGAATGCAGAGATTGACGGGATGCTGTGATCCCCCTGCTCTCGATGGCTTTTGTGTTTGCTTAGCTGCTTGCCAGCAATGAAGATGCTATTTCAACATCTTCCTTTCAGCTGAAGCCAGAAATACCAAATGCAAAGGAAACAGTGCTGCTGTTGAAAGAGAGGGGTTTTTTTTTAGTGAAAAATAAATAAATTCATTAATCATTGCACCTCACTGTTATCTTCTTTCTCTTTTTCAACTAGCAGCTAAGGGCAAACTGCCTCTTCAGTAATTCTTGTGTGCTGGTTGCTAATGAAATTCTACACTTTCTCATTTGAAAATGAAAAAATATTTTGTCAGTGCCTTGGTTACACATGCTGTGGTAGATATTAGAAACAATCTGCTTTTTATAGTCTTGTAATAGTCTTGACTTGAATACATCCCTGACTTTTGAAGAGTGACCTGTCTTGCTTTACAACAAAAGACTTATGCTTTTAAGCCTGAACTTAAAATCTTCTCAATATCCACTTTTTATTTAGTTTTAAAATAATCTTGTGAGGAAATCAGTTGCTTGCTTTGTTGTTGTTTGGGCTTTTTTTCTGTTTTTCTTTACAAAAGTAAAAGAAATATTTAAACTTGTATTAGAAAATGTATGGGATGTAACCCTTCATTGCTGCTCTAGCTGTTTCCCAGGAAACGGATCAGAGCAGCATGAAATTTATCTAAAGCTCCCAGTTCCGGTGCAGAAAAAGTGAAGGCAGGTCTAAAATCTGTCTTTTAAAGCAATGACTGCTAAGGACCTCTTACAAAGCTGTGGTGTGAGGGTTTTGTGGAGAGTGGAGTCTGAGTAAAAGTCAGGGAGCCTTTTGGTGGGGCTGCAGAATGCAAACTTGGAGAAATTCTCATCTGGGCAATTCTACAACCTTTACTTACAGTTACTCAGGAAGGCTGTATTAACTTAGACAATCCATTCCCATGAGGACCACGAATAGTTCCTGGGGTTGCCAGGATTGCTTGTGATCAAGTATCTGCAAAGGTGCTTGAAGTGCCTGAACTTCTGCCACCTAGGCTCTGAGCGTGGGCAGGTGTGGTTCCATCTGCACAGGGGGCAGCTCTGACCCTCTGAGTGCTGCCTCCGCTTGTCCTGCTTTGGGAGGGGAAGAAGAAGAGCTATAAACCCCTTAGTCCAGTAGGTCTTTACCTACCTTTAAAGTCCTGATGTCCACTATTTACCTGTGGAAAAACATTTGACTTCAGAGCACTGGATTTATGAAACAAAAGCAGAGTATTCAAGTATTGTGTTGTTGTCAGTTGTTGTAATGATGAAGCTTCCTGGTGTTACCAGTAAACCAGAGTGTCACATTGTGGTACTGCAACTATTATTAAAATTGGACTAATGCTATCTTCCTATGGGTAGGAAGATTAGATTAGCACACGCATCAATTTGGCAAAAAACCCACATGAACTATACTTACTTCTGCTCTTGCTTTTTCTGAAAAGTTCATATAGCCTGGCCATGACCATGTATTTTTTTAATTTGCCGCCTTCTTTAAGGCGTCTTTTGTCTTGCCTTAAAAGTAGGGCTTCTACGTGTCTCCCTTATGTGATCTTAACTCTGTGTTCTGCTGATAATGAATTGGAGCTAGAGCTGGTTGAGAATTTTCCGTCAGAAAGAATTTCAACTAGAAATGTCTGTAAAACAAATCCAGCAAAAAAAAAAAATTCTGATTTTTTTTTAAAAATACCTTTTTTAATAGGAAAATCAAAATGTATTATTCTGTTGCATTTAGTTCAACCTGATTGGCCATATTTAAGTAATTGACCTCAAGGATTTTATCTTTGAGCCAGTTGAAAAAGAATAAACAAAGCTCTGGAAACTGTATGACACACTGAAAATATTTTTGATAGTCAGTGATAGATTTTGCAAAACTTTTTTTCCCTTGAAAAAAATGGAGTGAATGCCTCCAGAAAGAGCTGAGATGTAAGCACATTTAGCCTGTGTTTCCAAAAACTGTTCCAAAGCAAGAATGTGTTTACAGGTGTTTGGTCAAGTGTTGAGATGCTCCTGTACTCCCATTTTGAAAGGGAAAAATATGTTACTCAACACTTGTCGTATTAGGAAATAGCAAGCAAGGGACCACTATTTTAAAAAGAAAGCTGCAACCTTTTCTAGTCCTGTAAAGCCTAGAATTTGATGTTAGCTTAAAAACAACCAGGAGATGAAGGAAGCCGCAGGAAGCCACAAGAAGAAATGAGAGTGTGGTTTTCATGTACACCAATACCAACAAGCATTAGAAAATATTCATAACCAAGACTAGTAATCAAGATTTTTAAAAAAAGATAACGTTTATATTTTTATTTTATACAGTTATAACCAATATCAAAGTTTTATCTTTCTTCTTTCAGAATGATCAGTCTATGCAAGATATGCAGATAATGGGAGGAGATGATCTTTCGAAGCTGACTGGCAAGGTTTGTTAATTTTGAATTTAAGAAAGAAAATAAATTCACTAAAAATACTTGAGAAAAGCTATATAATTTTTGTCAGATACTAATACTGGAATAAAAAATATTTATTCTTCTGTATTAAATTGCTGTGAAGCCATTGCTTTCAGATTGCAGATGCCCAGAAAGGTCAGAATGTAGCCTCTCCATCCTTGTGTAGGGATTTCCCTATAGTTATATAAGTACTACCAGTGAGATTGTGGGCAAAATTTGTGCTGTAATGTTTCCCCTGAGCTTGTTTATGTCATGGAGCCTTGTTTTTTCTGCCTTCAGTGGGTGCATACAAGCAAACTGCACAGTGCATATCCCTGTTGAATTCAGCAGATGAGTTTAATACCATTTTGCCTACTGCACAAAATTCAGTCATGGAACCTTTCACTCAGAAAATCAAATGGGGTTTTTCATTTCAGCATGAGGCTGGCTGTATGACTGAATCTGCACTATGCTTGGGCATTGTGGTAAGGAGAGAGAGTGGTTTGAGGCAATGAAAAGGCTATTTTCATCCAACCATGGTAATACAAAGCAGTACTTTGAAGAGGAAGGAAGGCTGATTTCATTAGGCAAATGGTCTGTGTGGCAAATGGTCAGAAAATGGATTCTTTACTTATGCATTAAGGCAACATAATACTTATCTTGTTATTTGTACTGTATGTGCAGTCACTGTTTTATTAGGAGGTTCTAGATAATATCGGTTTCTTCATAGCACTCAAATGGAGCACTAGCAAACTCATTTGTTTTGTTGTATTATAGCACACAAGAAAAAGAAGGGAAAAACTTAACTTTAAATATTTCATTAATACTAAATAGCTTTTGATGCAACTAGAACTGAAATTAAAAAAATGTTGTTATACTCAGAATATTTTAGTGATATATATGTACTCAATTGACACTTCTAAATACTCCTGCTGGGTGTTGTTTCCAAATTACCAGTAAAGCGTTAATCATATTCTAGGGAAATACTAATTCTAGAAGTAATTTGCTACTTTCTAATATTCAAACACTGGAGTTACCTGTTTTTCTATGATGATTTTGCATATATTTCTCTACCTCAGAGGCAGAACTGGCAGTGCACCTATTCATCTTACTTAACATGTCTCTTTCCCAGATAGTCCAAACACTTTCTAAACTACCAGACCCAGCTGTCCTTCCCCATCTTCCAATCCCAAATTTTCTTGATTAATGGTTGCAGATATTAATATTATTTCCAGACATAAATTTGCAGTATCATTTGAATTCACTGGGCAAAACATTTTTTGCATTACTTTTGTGTATTTATCTGAGTCCACATATGTATGAGGGAGAAGGAAGATTTCACCCTATTTAGTCCTGCTCTTTCCAAAAATTAAGTAAATTGTTTTCTTACAATGAAAATCCTGGTAATCTTTTTCTCAGTGGCATGGCTCTCCTGTTCCCAGGTATGAAATGGGACACAGAATTTGGCTGTTGGGAGGCTAGGAGATACTTGGGGAGAAGACTGAGCAGCAACATAGTTAAAGATTGCTGTGCAAGGAGGCCGGGCTCTTGGGTAGGTGTGAAGCGGCTGGTTTGGGAATAAAGGCGGTTGCTGCTCAGGAAGGGAGCCGGGTGCTGGAAGCTGGGTGTGGAGGCTGGAGCAGGGCAGGAAGGGAGAGCTGGGACTGCCAGGGGAGCAGACGCTCAAAGGGCCTATTTGGCGTTTGCTTGTGTGTGGGGCTGTCTGGGACACAGCTGATGTATGAATAATGAAATCGCATTTTCACTATAACACGTGAGAACAGGGTTCCCTTAAGACTTATTTTACTGTTTGAAAAGCTGGAATGCAAAGCTTAGGCTCAAATGCTCATGCTGACATATCTAAAGTTGGATATATGAAGGAGTGGCCTTATGTCCACAGATGCCAGCTCCTCCATCTGTTGCTGACTTCAGCAGTTAGTGAAAGTATTCAGCACATTTTACTAATCAGCCATTTGTGGGCTGATTCAGAGCCTCCTACAGGCCATGTAAATCTTTGCTTGAAGTGTTTTTTAGTACCTTGCTTTAGCTGCTGGCTTTTAAAACTGATGGTTCAGTAACCATCCAACGTCACTGAGTGAATTAGTTGAAGACTTACTCATAGAATTCAACTTCCCTGCTATCGAGCAAGCTCTGTTCTTCCTCTGCCTGCTTGGAATACTTAATAAGAAAAGATTGTAATTATACTGAAAAATTAATATACCGAGTGAAATCCCATTAATTTACTGATCATGGAAGGTGTTTTCAAAAGCACCAGCGTGGGTTTGGAATATAAGTTCCATTAAGTTTCTGTGAAGTTGAAAAGCATCAATAAATGTAAACAGTTTTGAAACTTACAGACAGAAAATTCTGAGATTTTAATGTTGGATTGCCTTTCGTTAAGTAATAATACCTGGAACCTCAGCCTATAATCTGAGTGAAGAACTAAGTCACGTTCATGCTTTGCTGGTTATTGGAAAAACAGATTACTGACTAAACATGCTGGTATATAACTTTCTTTTGCTGAGAAAGCTTAAAGAAAGCAAAAAATTTTAAAAGCTAATTTAAAAGAGGCTGTTAAGGATAATAACTATTCAGAATAATATCTCCTCTGTACTTCTCTACAAAATGCTTTTGTTTATAAAAATATTTTAAGCCTGGCAAAAATGTATAATGACCCAAACCACGAAAAAGAGAAATATTATGAGAGTCAGCATACAGGCCCGAATTGTTACCTGAAGAAAATCATCCCCCATTTGAAATTATTCTTCTGTGAAGAAGGTCACTGAGGCAAGAATGAAGTTTTCCACGGCATGAATCATTAATTAAGGTACTTGGAGAATGAATCCTGATATAGCTTAATAGTGTAATGCTTTGTAACCATTTATATCCAGAAAAATAAAATTTAAAAATCTCTCCTTTAAACATGTAAATAGTGAACATAAAATTCCTCAGTACCTTATTTCATAATTAAGTAGTTACTTAGTTTTCAATTACTTTAAAGCTGAAATGATCACTAGGGTAAAATTTATCATTAATGTTTGTAAAGAGGAAAACATTTTGAAAAGGGGAGATAATTAATTACTGTTCAGAAATCTGTTTCACAGCAAGATGGCAATGAAAATGTATGAAGATGAGGTGAAAGAACAAACAATATAACCCTGCTTAGTATCAATACTGTAACCATACTGTATAATACTGTAAAAATTCCTAACATATTTTCAAGTATTTCTGACATTTGGACAAAGTAAATTTTAAAGCATTGAGAATATTCAGTAGGTTCAGCTGCACCAGAGTTGTGAGCATCACTGCCATTTATCTCTTATATTTGTATGTATGTATATTTCGTCTGAAGAGCTTTGGAGCTGGTTTTGTAGTCCAAAGTCTCCACTGACAGGAATCATTCTGTATATCACTCCATATGCAAAATATGTCCTGTAACCTTTCAAAAAGATCCTATACCACTTTGACTTGTCTCTTTGCAAATGAGACAAGTTAGATGAATCTTAAATTCAAAGTTTATATCATTTTGCAATTAAATACTTATTACAGTTGTATAATATATTTGATGTCAAAATCAGATCCATATATTACTGTCATTGCCCCTATTTCAATATAGCATAGAATGTGAGCAAAAATAATCATTATTAATTTTTAAGTTAATAAGAGCTTCAAATTAAAACAGAGTAGTTTTACACTTAGTACGATACAATTACGGAGCCAGTGAATTTCTGAAATTCTGTTAATGCTTATGTTCTGTATGAATTTCCCTTGTTCATATTAAGTACATCTTGTTGACAGCCAGTGGTTTTGTCATTTTCAGAGAAGTGTAGAAGGTAATAAATAGTCATCAAGAAAAAAAAAAAGTATTTGTGTTTTCTCTGCACTTCATTGTGTTAGTTTGAGCACTCCACCACCACACTTGTGGTCTCCTAAAATGACTGATCAGCTCATCTGAAAAAGAAGTTTCACTCAGAAGATATCCTCCATGCAGCACTCCTCACTTCCTTCTGTCAGGATTTCTGCTGTAAAATCTCCGAACTTCCTTTATATGTCTTGCCTAAATCAGTTTATCCACTGTCTACCATTTTCTTGCCCAGCTTGTCACGTGGGAGGATGTTCCAGGAACATAAAGCATTCTTACTTTCTTTTCTTATGCCTCTCATTTCATTCCTATTTTACTGAAACATTTTCTATGCATGTCATAGGCTCCAGCAACAGTTCTGAGAGCTGTTTCTCTATCATTCTCCTAACTATGTTAGCACTTCACTATTTAATAAACCATACATGTGGTAACTGTCTAACACAATGTTTTATTCTCTAGATTAATATACATATTATCCTCACCATTTCAAGTTTGTTTCTCAGAATTCTATTTGTTCTATACTTTTTATATTCTCTCCATCAGTATTCACTGCCTTGACTAATGTTGTGATTTCTCCCCCTATATGCATTTCTTTCCGGAGTAACATCCATAAATTTGCAGAAACAATAATGTCATCCTCTTTAGAACATTATGTATGTAAGAGACAGTTTATATGACAATAAAGGTGTGCAAAATTCACTATACACTTTGGAAATAGTCATGTCCCACACTCACCTCAACATCTTACTTTATTCCTATCAGACATGCAGCCTTGCCTTTTCATCTTTTCAAAAGTTGATTTTATGTGTCTTGAAGCATTGCACGTCTTCAGTACCTCTGCTTAACTGCCATCGTTAGTCGCTTCTGTTGCTCTGCATTTTTTCTTAATTAGATTTGATACTGTCTATTCTTCTGACAGTTGCCATCCTTAACTTTTTTTTCCAAAGCAAAAGACACTATTTTTTCCTTCTCCAAAGTCAATCACTTTTCTTTGCACTTCTTTCTTAGGCAATCTGTTCTACTGTTCATCATTGTTTTCTTTTGTTGTTGTTGTTCTTCTGGAGGAAGGAAATTATAAAAAACCTTTATAGCCGTCCTAGCCCATTTTTCACATGGGCTCTGCTCAGCCGCTGTCTGCCTGCTTCTACATCATACGTGTTCATAATCCTATTTCACCTATGTCCAGAAATTCCTCATCCAGATCTAGATGATCAGAAGACTGTACTTTTTCATGCAAGTGAGAAAATGGAGACATGAGGCATTCCTGCATTACCTTTAGATTAATTATTGTAGTTTGTTCTACTTTTTATGCACAACAGAAGGAGGCTGCGAAGATGGCTGCAAGTAGAACATGAGTGCGCACAGCATTTGACACAATGCTCTCTAAGAACAAAGCATCAGGTCCCCCATTATGTCCACCCCTCTGTTAACTCTCGGAGATTCTGAACTTGTTTGACACAATTTAAATAGCTGAAGTTTGTATACATGGACTCATAACACATTAACCAATTTGCTCCCACCAGGATCTGCTACTGACCAAAACAAATGTCTGAAAAAATAACATTTTTGATATATCGTATCTGTCCTTCCAAGTATGCCATAAGATGTGGATGAGCCCAGCAGAAAAGATTAAAATCAGACATATGTGACCTTTTCTAGAACCCCGTAGAAAGTTCCTAGTTAGATGCCTCATTTTACAAAACTCTTTCATATTATTTTCTGACATTGTGATGAAGTGTTAATATCTGGGGATTTCATTCCTGTGTGCATAACATGAAATGATTCCACTTCTCACAAGAGTCCTTGTAGCTTCCTTCAAACCTCTTCACTGAAATTCGATGCATTTTTCTTTAATTTTTATTTGATGGTGATTCTTCGGCTCTATGGCACTGTCATAAAATGTCTTGTGGTACCTGAGGTTCCCCAAATACAATGCTAAAAAAGCAAGTACTGCATGTGTGATGAGTAAACTGATAAACCATTAAAAATTTAGTTTGAAGAATCATATTATCAATTTATGTATTTCTGATGATATGGAGTACACATGAAAAGGTGTCTTCAGAAAGAATCTAACTGAAAATGCAGACTACTGAATGGAAATTTAACTAAAGAGAATGAAAATACACTATATTGTTGCTTTTTATCCCCTTACCCCCATAAAACAAAACAAAAAAGGAAATAGAGATTGGTGAAAAAGAGATTTTGTGTGGGGAAGGTGCTGGGAGTTTTGGGTTTTTTTACAAATATGCTTTCACTCGTAGAACTGGACAAATAAAAGAAATCACCCTTTCCTGCAACTGTGTATTCACGTGTACTTTGCAAGCTGGTATAACTAACAATATGTTACAAGTACTCCCAAATAGTTTAAGAATATTTCTATCCAAGAGAGAGACAGGAAGGAACTCAGGGTATCAATGGGGACTTGAAGATAAAAGTATTTCCATCCGTCCAAATTCTGCCAATCTTGCCACATTAAGGTTCATTTTTTTCCCTTTCTTTTTTTCCTTCCTAGGGCAGTTAATTGGCCTGATCACAAACAGAGCTTTGTTTAGAGGTTCCTTTATCTTAAGGCCCAAAAGCATCTTGTCTGAACTTCTGAGTGATTAGAATGAAGGGTCCCAAATGATAATTTCTTCATTGTACCTACAGTGTATCTTTTGAACTACCAACAATATTGATTTAGAGACTTGATGGAGAAGCCACCATATATCAGGCATGTTATACCAATAGTCAACTGTCATCACTGCTAAAATGGTGAACCTAATTTTCTCTTCTGAATGTGCACAGTTTTTTGTCTTTTGCTGCTACCTTTTTTAATACCTTTGCCTACTGGATTGAGCAGTTTGCCATTATCGAATTTATATTGCCACATGGTTGCATATTTGCCTACCACACAGTCATTACTTAAGCTTCTTTTAGATAAACTAATCAATTGGGAGGCTGCTGTACAGTACTGGCATACTGTAGGACGTAAATGAGACAAGGTCTGAAGGTGGAATTAACAACAGGAAATTAATAGTAGGGAACTGATATAGTTGGATGAAACGAAATTTCAAGCATGCAGATCCTTCTGTTGGTCTGAATAGAATCAGTGAACTTCAAGCTAAGTACAGACTGGAAGAAACTCCTAATTTTAACCTAATGTGGTAATCAGACAATTTGGGATAAGAAAAGCGATTGCCCTACATAATCACCTGCCCTGTGACCAGAGGGGCAGATAAAAATGTTAAGAATTCCTCTGAGCTAAAATAAGAGAGGAAATTATCAGCTGTGGAACACTGATAAATGAGTTGAAGGGCAGCTGCAGTGGAGGATTATAATGTGCTGTAAAGCCAGTATTTTATTCAGTCCATGATTTTGAGTGCATACAGCACTTCTGAATTTTTGTTCCCAGGCTCAGCTGTTGAAGGTATTTTATGTTCTCTCTGAGGTTGTGGGCTGAAAGGTCAAAGTTCTTTTGTGAAAAATGTTCCCCCACTGGGAAATGGACTGTTAATTAAATAAAAGCTGTTACTTCCTGCTACAAACCTTACTTCACTCTAAGACATTTTTTTCAGGTCTCAAATTATTTTTCTTTTCTCAGTTTTAAGTTCTTTCTGTTCTTTTCTTTCTATTAAAGAAAAAAATGTGTGTGCATGCTGTTCTGCTGATTTTATGCTGAAACATTCAAGGAGAAAATATCTTTATGTACCTACCTGATTTTCTTGCTATACATGTGAGGGCTGAGTTTGTCCTCTTAGCTGTAGTATTGCATTAAATACAGTTGTTTATTTGATTACTTAAGTATAGTTTCAGCTTTCAAGGAAATACTTCTCTCTAAATGTGCAACTTAGAATTTTTACCTTGTTAAAATTTCACATTTTATATTAATTCAAAGACAGTTTTCCTCAAAGTCTTATTTAGTGCTAACTTCAAAGTACCACTATTTCATAGCAATTTTCCTTTGAAAACAGTCTTCTGAATGGAACATAAAATCCAAGTCTAGAAAAAAAATTGTTATTCTTTTCCAGGAAGATCAAAAATAATTTCTGTAGCACTTACTGCTGTTAGGCAGGAGGCATACATGCTCTCCTTACGCTGCTTGGTCTTGTTAGCTGACATTGTTCCATTTATTACTGACCTGTGAGAAGGTAAACAATAGTGCTGAAGTAGTTTTCATCTTATTTTAAGTCAGGATTTTTTTTGCATGTACTGTAAAAACAACCTACTTTCTTGCAGTGTATAAACTTGTGTGACTTTAAAAAGCAGTAAATGACAGATTTTCAATTTTTGCATGTTTTCTACTCATTATTAAAAAAATTAAAATTCACAGAGAATTCTCTTTAGCATGAGAGACAAATTCACATGCTATACATGGATTAAAAATTGTTTCTTCTTTATTTTACATAGTACTAGTATTATCAAAAACCTCCTTCTTTTTCCAGATGACCCAAGATGTGCTGCTATGGGCCGTTTTTACTACTGTCTAGAAATGAAGATGGAAGTGCAAGTTTTATTTTTGTGCAGATCCAGCTCACACCACAAATATTATTTCTGCTCAGTTCAAATGTTCATGTGCAGAGTTGCAAGTTGTGTGTGCCCTGATCACTCAAAACTGGACAGTTTTTAACTTCACAGCACTCCTTTGCATTCAAAACCACAGAGGACAATTTAGGGCCACTGCTCTTTAATGTTTTTATAAATGGACTGGACTCAGAAACTGAACATACATTAAGAAAGTTTGCCAATGATGCTAATGCAGGAGGAGCTGTGGACTCCCTCGAATGCAGAAGGGCCTTATAGAGAAATCTGCATAGGCTGGAGAGCTGGGCAGTCACCAGTCGTATGGAATTTAACAAGATTCTCCACCTGGGACAGGGTAATCCCTGTTTTACATACAGATTGGGAGATGAGAGGCTGGACAGCAACACCATGTAAAGGGACCTGGGGGTCCTGGTCCATGGCAAGTTGAACATGAGCCAGCAGTGCCCTGGCAACCAGGAGGGCCAAGTGTGTCCTGGGGGGGCATCAGGCACAGCATCTCCAGCGAGGCAAGGGAGGGGATTGTCCCACTCTGCTCTGCACTGGGGCGGCCTCTCCTCGGGTGCAGGGGGCAGTTCTGGGTGCCACAATGCAAGGAGGACTTCTGACTATCAGAGTACATCCAGAAGAGGACAACCCAGTTGGTGCAAGGGCTCAAGGGCAAGACTTCTAAAGAGTGGCTGAGGTCACTTGGATTGTCCAGCTCGGGGAAGTGAAGGCTGAGGGGTGCCCTCATCACAGCCTACAACTTCCTCAAGGTGGGCAGTGCACAGGGTGCTCTAGTGGCCAGCAACAGGACATGAGGAAATGTAATGACACCATGTCAGGGGAAGTTCAGATTGGACAATAAGAAAAGGTTCTTCACTGAAAAGGTGGTCCGTCACTGGAACAGGCGCCCCAGGGAAGTGGTCAGGGTCTGAAGCAGGTCAGAGTTCCAAGAAGCGCCTGGTCAATGTTCTGAGTCATATGGTTTAGTTTTAGGTAGTCCTGCAAAGAGTAGGGAGTTGGACTTGACGGTCCTTATGAGTCCCTTCCAACTTGAGATATTCTATGACTCTATATTGCACCAGCCTACCTTCTGCCAGCTACCTGGTAAAAAAAGGTGTAAACACAGAATGAATTACAATCATCCAAATCTATCAGCTCCCATCCATCCTTCTGATTCATCAGCAATGGAAGCTGATTGTTTTGCAATGTTGATTCTTTTGCAGTGACTCAATAGGAAGGTGTTTCTTTCTCTGAGACCCAGCATCCCTTTTTATTTGGACTATGTATGAAGTCTTTCCAGGACATATTTTAAAAAACTGACTGTACTCTGTCTCACTATAAGATATATTAGCACCATTATTAGATTTCTGGATGTACTTCAGAGATTGCATTGGTGAAGATGGCTCTACTCAGAAATTAAGCCATCCTTAGTCTAGTCAACATGTCAGTAAATATTCCTATTTCCTGTTCTCTGAGTTTCGAAAGTAGATAGAATCCAGAAGGCTGGATTAGTTTTCTTTTCATGTGGTTTCCTTCTTTGTAATTGCCTCAACCATATCTGAAAGAACAAAACAGTCTTGATCTATGTGGTACAGGAGCTCCAAACACACATACTTGAGAAAAGATATTTTCTTAGTGTCCTTTAGCTTCCTCTTTGTCCAGCTATCAGTTACTGCTGCAGCACCACAAGCTGATGAGTTTTACCAGTCTCCTGTGCACCAGCTCACACGTGGATTTCACAGTGAAGCTGAATAAGGTCTCCCACATAACTGACCTTTCACGAGAGATGCTGGATGCAGCCAGTTGTGCTTTTAGGATGATGGTGACACTACTGATAACATACTAATTTGTTGTATCCATTGCATTCTTCTTTCATCCTCTGCTATCCATCTGATCAAGGATAAGTGAATCTATTTCGACCAGTTTTAGTTAGACATCACCACTGTCTAGTCTTGGACACTGTCTATCAAAACATTTCTTGACGGTTTGTAGCTTGTTCCTCTACTACTCTGCTATTCCATCCCTTTTCTGAAATCTTCTATCTGTAGACTGCTTCAGCAGTAGAAAGGCAGGGGATAGGCAGCAAGACAGCCAGTTTCCCAGCATATCACATTATTTTGTAGGAGAGGGTTTGTGGTACCAGAGGATGGGAAACCACTCTGAATGCCTTCGGTTGTAAGCAGCAGTTAACGACTGAAAAGTATGGTGACTTTAGACACAGCAACCCTGAATAGTGAAAACAGAGATTAAAGTATCACTCTGAACAGTTAGGATGCCTGCTTACTTATAGTTACAGAATGTTTTCATATCTAAATATTTTATAGTGGCTTTTCCACTACAAAGTCCTTACATACAGGATTTCTCCATAGTACAGAAAATCCTCATCAGTGTTTTGGAAATAATGAGATGTGCATAATACAAAACAGCATCTGTATTTTCTGGCCTAGACAACTTATAGGAACTTAAAAGGACCAAATCTCCCAATGTATATGATTTGCAACTGTTGCACTCCTTGACTCTATGGACGAGAAACAGAGTCCACCAAAATCCTTCCTTCTCAAGTTAGTCAGTAAATATGAGATCTTACACTTCAGCTGAAGTGATGTGCAGGTGACTGTCACTCCTGTAGCCAGACAAACCTTTCAGGCATGTCTGGATCCACGTTAATCCTATTCCCTTCATATGAGTCATTTGTGATAAGGAAACACAGACAAGATTAAATTTCTATTAGACAGATGTATAACTGGTTGGAAAGCTGTTCTCAAGAAACAGTTAATTATGCTTCACTGTCAGATGAGATCCATTAAAGCACACTCTCCAAGGACTATACAATATTTAATTCATAATTGAAAAGATGGAATTAGCATTTAATGGGACTCATACTACCTGAAAAAATACTACAAGATATTATGATCTTAAGAAATTATTTTAAGAATTTGGTTCAAAGAATGACATGTAACTACAATAAAGATGAATACCAACTTCTCTGTTTATACAGAAGTAATATTTTGCATAAATGCGAGTGAGGGAGGACTGACTCAGCAACAGCCCTGGAGACAATAGGTGGATCACAAGTTGCACATGAGACACCAGCAGATTTTTATAAAGGATGTAACTGTCATACTGGATATATAGAAAGGAGGATTATTTATAAAGCATATAAAGTGGTTCTTTTATTCCTCTCGGCTCTGGAAAAGACTTTTTTCTGGTTTGGAACACCACAACTGGAGAAGGATTCTGACAAACTGGACAGATTCCAGAGGAGAACAAAAGAGTGATCAGAAAGCTAGGAAATATAACTTGTGAGAAAATGTTGAATAAATAGAGGTTGTTTAACCTGAAGAAGAGGAAACTGAGGAAATATGTCTTTCAAATATAGAAGAAAAAAGAGAAGAAAACAAAGCTTTTTCCATGTTCTCTTCAAAACAAGTTCAGGCCAAATATCAAGAGACATTTTCTAATTGTATTTTTGCTCTTAGATAATGAGGTATTAAGACACATTCCCTGGGGAGGTTCTGAAGTAGTCATCATGTTCTAGAAGAGGTAAATCAGATATCTGTGAGGGATAGTTTAAAATTTCTTCTGTAGGCCAACAGAAGATGATCTTTCATGGTCTCTTCAGACCCATTTTCTATTAATGTCTGTGGTTTTTTTTCTCACAAGTTAAATAGTAAGGTTTACTGCTCCCTGTTGGTTAACCCAAATTCCATGGTCAGGAAGGCTGCTCCCCTCATTCTATCCAACTTTGTGATTTCCACACATAAGCAAGCAAGAGAATCCCTACTCCTGATCTTGACAGAATAGCTGAAGCAACTGTGATAGAAAAAAAACCTTTTTGTCTGACAGTGAAATATCCCAGGACTTCGCTTTTCTCTCCATCTGTCACAGCGCACTAATAGGTGCACTAATAGATGCTAATGGCCATAACCTGTGTCCTTTGGGGCCTCTAATCACACCTGTGGGCACAGGAACACCAGCTCAGACCTGGGCTCTTAGTCCGTGCCTGATCTGTGCTGTGTGGGTAGTGACCTTCAGCTCAGCTACAGCCAAACCTGTACATTACTGAAAACATTGACCCAGACCCTGACTCATAGACTAACTTTGTTGAACCTGTCTCATCGCCTTGGATCTGCCTGGAGATCTGTGGGCTGTGTTTGATCATGGGCCTGGTACTAAAAGAGTTAATTTCCATCTTTAGTTCTGGTGAGGTTCTTTCCTTGTCAACTCTTTTGCTCTCTCCCTATATCGTGCATGTGTGTGTGCATGCCTGCGCGTGTGCGTGTGTGTAAACACATCAATATTTATGTATATCACCAGCTGCACAAGTTCCGTGGGGGTGGTTAAGCCATTACTCCTGCACATTATCTTCAGGTGTCCACTGACTGAATCAAGTGATTTCCTTATGCCTCAGATCCAGGTGTCCTGAGTTAGTCTTCAGAAGTGTTTTTCCTACTTATGACTTCATACAGGAAGCCAGATAAGAACCAAATTGATTTTGGATCCAAATGGCTTCCTTCAAAAAAATGTGTTCCTACACACCTGTCATAAGATTCTCCTGAACATGGTTTTGGTCTCTTCGTCTTACCTAGACAACTGACATACTTCCATTCTCTCTTGAAGGGAGAAGTTTCTAGAGGAAGGTGTCTTCAGACTTTTGTTGTTTAGAGGCCTTTAACTTTTTGCCTTCGCAGGACTAGGTGTTTGAGATCCAAAGTTGTTTGTGTCAGCAGCTGAGAGGCTGAAAGTCAGGAGTGCCAAGCAAGGTAACCACCAGTGAAACCTGTTATGAAAACACCAAAAAGGAGCCTCCCTCCAAGATTAATATACATTCCACCAGAGCTCAGTCTAAATTAGTGGCTTTGAGTGGAATCTCCATTGCTGACATTTGCTCCACTGCACTGGGAGTTCCCTCCACACCTTTACCAAGTGTTTTGCCGTTTCAGAAGCATCCAGGTATAATACAGTGTGTGGTAACATGTTTCTTCAGTGCTTGATGCATGAAGTATGCCATGTCTCCCTACCAAGCACTGTGACTGTTAGGAAGAGCTGCAGTATGAACATAAATATGAATAATCTATATTAAAAATTTCTGGTTTGAAGATTAAAAATTATTTACATATCGGTTAATGAAGCTGTTAAAGGTGTGCTGGTTGTGAGCATGCTCCCTTCACACACTCCTTCTCCGTGTGTTTGAGTCTCTCTTACAACTCTCAGCCTTGGGTTTCTGTTATGGAACAGGAAGTTAGACAGTCTCCATGTTATGTATGTAGCAAAGCCAACAAGCCTGATAGAAAGGAAATGGAATGTAAACTAGGCTGGTGGATACTGCATGGATACGAAACTATGTGGTCTCGAGGTTTTGCAGGACACAGTGTGCACATGCATCTAAGATGTATACATTGGTAGATAGATAAAGGTATTTGTGAAAAAACTTTTCTCTTGCTACTGCAGGTTTCACTTCAGAAAGTAGATCTTAATGCAAGATTGTAAGAGTCCATCCTTTTGATCACGTGTATGATCATGCCTACTTATAAACAGATTTTTATTTCTTCTAATAAGGACATAACATCTTATTATTGCTTTTAGTAGAAGAACAGAAGTCTCCTTAGACATCGTAATTCCTGGAAGAGTGATGAACCATTTCAGCAAAAAGATTCAGCCTGTGTGATGATACTGTCATAAAGCTTGACATCACTGCTCTTGTCTGGACCATTCCCCTTCCCTTCAAATAATACTTATTTCAACAGCAGTATCTGAAGAGAAAGAGGGTGCTTCACAGTTTGAGTGGGTGTTACAACTTAGCCTGTAATTCTTTACTGTGAGGTTGCTGGGGTGTGGGTGGAGGGAGGAAGAGCATTTATTTCAGAGAAAGAATATTATTGCTGTATTCTCATATTAACATTGGAAATAGTATTTAGTGAACTATAGGGTACACTGTAGTACACAGCTAGAGACACTAGAATGAAGTGAAGCTCATCCTATTTGGACTTCTTCCATCTAATTTTATTTTCCAAAGCTACATCTGTTCTTGGACAAAGAGGATGATCTAGACAGAGCTGAATTAAGTTGTGGTCCCTGACTGCAGGGCTTGCTCTTATGGCTGGCTCTTTTTCAGGGCACAAAAATGAAACAGGAAAACTCCTTGTGTCCTACTCTGTTGTACATATGCACATCGACCTATCTTCATTTCCCTTTTTTAAACATTTGTTTCTTTTACTATATGAATATTGTGTAATTGTATTCCTTTTTGTTTGTTTCTTCCAGAATGTTCTAATTGTGGAGGTAAGCTGGGTGCTTATGTCATATTGTACTTAGATAAAGTCACACAGTCAAATCATGATGGGCTGTTCAGTTTCTAAATCCTGTCTGTGTTTACACTTCTTTTGCTGGGAGGTGGTAAAGAGGGAGAGGGGTTGATTTGCTTAATGGCCTCTCTTTGCAATTGCACGACAGATCAAACTACGTTGCTGTCACTTTAACTGGTGCTCTGCCTTGCGATACCCAGGAGTCTTTGTTTCTGTATCATTTGATTTGTTCTTTCTATGGTTTCATCAACTCCTGTTCTGCAAGTTGTTCTGTTCTTTGGAGGACAAGGAATCAACTGCAGTGATCCCCTGCGTTTCTCAGGTGCATGACTTTGAAATAGTGGCTCTGCATATGCTTTACAGCCCCAGGGTTGTTCACAGTCTGGTTGGGAGTGTCAGTCATTCCCTCAAGTCCCCCTGACTCCTGCATTCAACTCTCCACCCAGCAGTGTCCCTGGGGGACAGCCCATCACAGAGCTGCAGCTGATGTAAGTCAACAGTGTTCAGTTGTAGAGGGAAAGAATGTGTCACCTCACTGGTGCTCCAAATTCTCATACAATTAATAAAGGAGATTCTCTTTGAAAATGTTGGGTAAGCAACTGGGACAGCTAAAGAGCACATTAGGATCTGCCTGGCATTTCAGACCCAGCCTGCTTGTGTGGGAAGTAAGCTGGACAGTGTAATGAACTGTATAATGTTGGAATTTCTTTTCTTAGCAAAGGATGGAAAAAAAGCCATCAGCCACAGAGATGGCTGGTTACCTGAATAGCTGCTAAGAGCTCCATATTTACTTATTCTAACTGCTTTAACAGAAATTAAAAATGTCCACAGCAAATTTTCTTAATGCTATTAAACAGAGACAAGGTGTTGCTAATCCACCCCCAGAGTTCAGCATCAACAGCTGCTCTTCATGGTCAGTTTTGTAGCCAGGTACCTACTGATCTCATTTAGATGATATTGGGTATGGCAGCTCTGGAGAAATCACATTTGTACTGTACTAATAAAACAACAAATAGGGCAGACTTAGTCCCGACATGGAGACATGTTGACATACTGTGATCTTGAGCATCATATGAAAAGTCTAATCCTTGCATCCTTGCAGTGCCCAGTAGAGTCATCTCCAGTCCCATGTTACATCCCAAGTACTTGCAACATAGCTATTTTCAAGAGGAAGTGGACAGTCCTTGAACTGATAATTTTATGAATAGAAAGTGCTTGCTTCAAAGAGTGTAAGCTCAATTATAACCTTTTTTGGATGTGGTTTACAATGCACTGGAAAAATAAATCATCTCTACAAAATAAGAATGTGGAACTGCTCAGTCATTGTCCAGATTTCCTCCTTTCAGCTTTCCTTTGTGTTTTACTTACTTTATTTTTCTTGTTTTATAAGGATATTGTTGGAACTGGAAGGACCATGAAGGTTCTGCTTAACAATATAGAAAAATACAAGCCCAAAATGATTAAAGTGGCAAGGTGAGTAAAACGATCACAAAACTTAGTAATTAATTAGTCTAGTCCAGCATATTTTTCAGTGTAGGTTCCCATTCAGAGATCCTGCTTTAATTTGTTGCTGCAGTATCAAGGAGAGCTGCGCAGAGGAGCTGCCTGAGTCACTATGGGGAGGGTGAAGGAAAGGAGGGGAAATGCTTTTGTATTGTTCTGTCTTGGCGATGACCCTCCAGCCATTTCAAGACTGGCACTGGTGGACTTGGGAGGGGAATACACCCACCTCTTCTCTGCAATCAGGATGTTGTCAGGAAGAGAAGCAGAACAAGAACAGGGATTCACATGGCTCAGAAGATTTTTGATAAAGAGAATAGTTTTTATGTGTGTTATTCAGTTACAGATCTAGATTTAAGTGGGGTTTATTTTATTTTTAATTACAGTTTGTTGGTGAAAAGGACATCTCGGCCTGATGGGTACAGACCAGATTGTAAGTGTTCTGAAAATCTCTACTTGACAATAGAAGGTTACCACTACTTTGTCACTTGCCTTTCATAACATTCTATGGACTGCTAGAAGCATTGTAAAATACCAAGTTGTCAATGACCTAGTTGTCAATGGGTCTATGGGATGCAATGGAAGGATTTGTATAATTGTCATTAGGAAAGCCTACCTACTTAGGTTTTCTGCAGAATACTAACTTTACTGGGAAATTTTGAAAGAGTTTAATTTTATCAGTGAAATGTGCGTGTTGTATCTTCTGTCTCTGACAAACAATATCAAAGAGAATGTCCATTTCTTCTTTTTCCTTCCTCATTGCATCTCTCTGGAGGAGCTGCAGGAGTCCATCTGAGCATGAAAGGTGTTTTATTGTGACTAAGTTTTAACAAGTTTAACATTTTTTTATTCAGAAAAGCACTCTAATTATTTTTTTTAAGTATTATTGTTCAAAGGGAAAACACTGATATTATAATTAAATCCCACCCCCTAAAAAGCAGAAGATAAATTGGGCTTTTTAAACTTCCTCCTGCTGCTCAGTTTGTACCACATCAGCACCACTTCTCTCTAAATTATTGGTCCTTATACTGTGTTATGATGAAGCTGTAAATGGACCTATACCAAGCTATTGTCATTTTAGACTTACTTAGAATACATGATGTAATAACAGGTATGTGGCTAAATATGAAAAGAATAGATCCACCTAGAAGAGAACGACCAGTATTTGCTACTGAAGAAGGCTCTGGTCAGCTGAGCTGGGGAGGAGGGTAGAAGGAGAGTAGGCAGGTGAGTACCTGGAGGCAGCATGAAGGGTCTTGATCTGGGATGTGGGAGAGAGGGAAAATTTATGAAGCAAAAGTTACTTAAATGTTGGGCACGGCCCTGACATTTTAGCCCTGTAATCTGAACTATGATCCAAACATTTTGTTGTACAACTTTTTATACAGTGGAGTGGTATTTTTAACATTTAGAATTTAATCCAGTAAATTAAGGCATATATTTGAATGGATTCACTAATGTTAAACATATAAAAGAAGCAATAAAATTACTTCATGAAGGGTAGCTTTATATTTTTATGTATTAACTTTTAAATGAAACAAGTTTTATCCTTGTTTATTCAGAGTGTGTTGAATTTTATAAAACATCAGAGATCTCTTTTGTAAATCACTGACAGTGCTGTATCATTTCCTCACCCAAGTTTACAATTCCAAAGCACCTATTACTCCCAGTCTTAAACAACTGAATAAATTCCTTACCTGAATACCTGTAGAATTTGTTATGTGGACTTATTTTTGTGTCTGTAAGATTGGGGTTTCCTCTAGTTATTTAGAGAACAATTTGGAAAGAGTCTAACTTGTTTTATATAGTGCTGATACTGCACAGACCTTCACACTCAAAAAGATGCACGTCTGTGCTTAGCTTGAGGTGTCTGAGTTGTATAATTGAGGTGCACTGCATGCATTTAATTTGTTAAGCATGTGCTTGAATCTTCATAAGGTTGGGGCTTTAATTTAAGAAGCATTTGACATGTTTTGGTAGCATAAAACACAAGATAGATTTTGCTATTCTTAGCAGAAAATATATAGATCTCTGAAAGTTACTTCTGATTTAACATTCTACATTTTCCTGTCATTACTGTGATACAGGACAGTAGTCTTCACACATATATACCAATGGAGCTTCCAAATATACCAATGGAGCTTCCAAATGCATGCAGAATTTTCCACAATGTGCCAGTGATAATTTTATACAACTCTTCTCTCCTCTGACTATTCACATCCCTGTCACAAGTACTCTGTGACTGGGAATTGGTTATGGGGCTACTGCTGACCATGATGTCTCAGATTCAAAAGTAACACAGCCCCAACTGACTACATGTATACAGTTTGCTTGTTGAGAACCACACATGAATTTAAGGGCTTATAACTGCCACTGATCTTGTATTGATGGTGTTTGTTATTTGTCTCAATACAGATTACGGATTCGAAATTCCAGATTTATTTGTGGTAGGTTATGCCTTAGACTACAATGAGCACTTCAGAGATCTAAATGTAAGTTTCTTACTAAAAGAATAGTTTAAAAAGTCACTGATCTACTTTTCCCGTATTTATTCCCATAAATATCCCATAATTTGTCTCCTTGGGGCCCTGTGGAGGTATGTCTTTGACGTGGTTGGGATTTGTGATCCTTTCAGTGAGTGCAGAACTCCCTGCAAGACTTGAAATAATCCAAAGGAGTCCTTGCTCAGCACTGTGAACAGTTCCCTTCCCCCAAGAGTTCCCTAAATTTCCATCTTCTGTGAGCCTAGGACTTCTCAGGTCCACCATTGCCAGTATGTGCAGAGACAGCAGCAAAAGCGAAACATAGCCACAGGTCAGACAGGTTGTCTGAATGCTGTGTTGCCTGTCCCTTTTCTCAGAGAGGTGAGGATGGATAAAAGGTGCAAATCTTGCCTTTGCTTCTTGTGGTATTCCCAGGGGTGCACCTCAAAGCTGGGAATTCCAAGTGGGAAAACTTGCTGTAGCTAGAAAATGAAATCTGAATTCACTTCCAGATGTCTGGAAAGGAAATAAGATCACTGGATTGGCCAAGCCAAAGAATTTCTGAACAATTAATTAATAATTAATAATGTACTCAACCATGTCCAACCATGTGCAATCTGTTCTGGTTTTTTCAGCACATATGTGTTATCAATGATCATGGCAAAACAAAATACAGAGTCTGAAGCAGTAACATCCACACCTGAATATTTCTGTGAAGCAGAAATTTGACTACACTCCCTCAAGCATCTCCCAGAAGAGTGATTCAACTGACTTGTATGTCTTTCAACTCAGTATAATAAGGGGTTTACTCTAGAGATACTGATGAATATTACACAAGCTCCTATCTAAAATGTGAAGCATAGGACTTTTACAGTTACTACCTTTATTAAGTATTAAAATTACCACCTAAGATGCCTTTTGACTAATAACTTGTCTGCCTCAGGTCTCATTGTGAACTCATCTTTTCTTTGCTCAGTCCCTCATTCCACCTATTGCAATTCATGTACTTCACTGTGTTGTGTAAGATTGTTCAAAAGTGCCATTCTATGAATGAAGATTATTTTACAAGATTTTATTGACTTCATCATCCCTTTAGTCTTGGTCAGATATGCTGCTACCAAATGGAAAGCATTATTTTGATTTAATTCCACAACTCAGAAGTTTCAGCTGAAGTTCTGTGTTGTGTTGCAGTTCATTACCCACTCTTCCAAAGTTTTAGCTCTCAGAATGCGCTGAATTAGAGCGCAGGTCAAAATGAACCTTTGCAAGACACTGTCGATCTGAAATTGGAAGATACTGTGGTTCTAGAATGTCATGTAGCCATAGATCTGACCTGTTTAATGTGCTGAATTTTAATCAAGACAAACCAATGCCAGGCAGGTTTGAATTTCTGCATGGTATCCCTTTCTTTTGTAGGACACAAACAAGTATAAAAATTAACAGTGTTCTCCTGAGCTTATATTCTTAACTAAACCTCATTAAACACAGAAGTTTAATGTTAGTCAGACAGTTATTCAGTTACGATTTGATTTTTGTAGAATGTCTAAGTTGAGACTTTTTGTAACCATCTGTAGTCTTCGAGAACACATATCTGACAATGCTGAAGAAGACTTGTGTAGAAAAAAAGGAAAAAATGTACAGGACAACACAGAAAACCAGTTAATGCATGAGGGCTGTAGACTCTAAATTCCTTCATTTATAGATCGTGTTTGAAGAAGTTTGTGAATTTACATACTGTATTAACTGCTAAAAGTTTAATTCTGTATTGAATATAAGTGTCCTTAACAACTTCCCTAGGGAAACCAATGACAAGTAAGTAGCTGTGTATCAGTAGCTTTGCTCTGAACTGTGAGAAGCAGATTGTTACTAGCTGCAGATTCCTATAAACTAATAAAGAAACATTAAGAATACTTGTTACATTGCACAGTTGTTTGTTTTCCCACTTTAAGTTTCCATAAAATCTTTTTAAAAATATGCATTTACCTGGTGATCTAAACATACCGTATGTATGTATACTGTAGCTGATAAGCTATTGTTACTTGGATAAAATCCATGATGTTAAGGGAATGAAAAAGATCAAAGAATTATGGTGATTGCTAGAGAAATGCCTTAGCTCTTTTCTACTCCTTTAACTTGTATTTTAAAAGAGTTCTGTTGAAAAGCTTTCCCTCAGAGTAAATTTCTTCCGTTTTGGAGAATAATGCATACCCTTACAGGACCTGGAAGAAGCTGCTGAAGAATTTAATCACTTTTTGTTTTATGAGAGTGGTGAAGTTTTTTCTTAATGGTTCTGACTACTATGGATTTAGTAGTAATGACACACTGCATAGACTGACATGCTTAGGCTTAGGCTTAGGCTTAGTCCAAGACATCCATTAGGTTATTTCCTTTTTTCCCTCTCTTCTTAAAAAATCACAGTGCAATTCACCTTGCTACATTGATCAGCTTTCAGCAACAACAGCAATGTAGTGCGTTAGTGTAAAATTAGTGTGAAAATATGAAGTACTGTAGATACACCTACTTCAGACTGCTAAAATTGTTTAATTGGAAGACTCAGATTATTAAAATCTACAGGCTTAATAGAAAAGACCAGATTTCTAGAAAATATGAGAACTAGAATGTTTCTTCAAATTCCATTTCCTCCTGTTATCATATTTTTAACACCGTGAAAGCACACCATACAGGTTTCACCAGTGAATTTGGATGTGGAATTACACAGTGAATAAGGGGGGTGTTCTCTTCTAATGCCATATTTGAATTTTGTACCTATATGTATCTGAGCATCTCCAGGCGTCTCAGCTGCCATCCACGTTACTCTTTGCTTGAAGCACTTCCACCTGAAAAATTAGCTTTCAATTACTTTAACAATCAGACTCCAAAATATCATTAGTGTAACTGAGGGAACAGGTAATCATGCATATATGACTGATTAATATTTGGCTTAGTCTCTTTGGTGTGCTTAGAGAATTTATTGCCTTGTGTTTTGGTAATAGTGTTGATTCCACTCCTTTAACTAAAAGGCCACTAAATATTTTTTCAGTTGTAGTTGCACACTACAACCCACAAAGCTATGTTTGGGTTTTTTTAATCAGTTCAGCAACATCTGTTACTTAAGAGAAGATGTTCTTTAAAATCCATTATTTTCCTTGGACGTTGTGTTTATGGGGGGGGCTTCCTTTTTTATCTCAGTTTTTCTTCTTGTACACTTAACACCAGCATCTTTTCCCCACCTGTTGAATACAAATTAGCATGGACAGTAATTTTGTTTAAAGTGACATAAATACTTATCAGCCATCAGGTTTTAGACTTTATTCAGTCCATTTATGTCCAATTCCAAAATATCCAGAAATGATTTTCTGGAGAGAAGGTCAAAGTAGGAAGAATAATTCCTGCACCTTGGTTGACTGAATATAACTTAGGATTTCATGTTGCAAACCATAGATATGGTCTGAATATCTACTAATTTCTGCCTAAAAAATAGAATTTAAATAGTCTAAAATGTCTGTAATTAAGATACTTTTTCAATTGAATCAGCTGCTGCACTCTTCTAGTTAGAGCTGAACAAAGTAGAAAATAGTGTCTGTTTGATTGCTTACTATTAGTGTTCTATTTCTTGACCATGTTATGTCAATCCTCAAAGTGTTATTAATAAATTTGTATAATGTAAAATTCCAACATTTCCCCCTAAAATACAATACTAACTGTATGTGATATTCAGCTGCAGAACAGTTTCTGATCTGTGAAAGAGTTAAATCATCACAGTGTATACACAGTAAAATGATTAACTTTGAGATGTACTTATGTCATGAGTCATCATTATTGCTCAGTGGTAAGAATAAGATTTATTTAAATACAAATATTGGGAATTCTAAATTTTAATATTTCTTTATACTAAAGAAGATAAAGGCTGAATCAGCTTCTCTGCATATCTTGCATTTTGATTTTCTCAGATAACATAGCAGTGAACACCCCTATTGTAATCAAACGTGTAACACATTCAAACTGTAATTGATTCTAGCTACCTTGAGAACATTAATTTTCAGTTTCAGTTAAAAATGAGAGTCTCAAAAGAAAACCATTACAGGGTTGTGTAGCAAGAGACAGAGGGATTCCTTGCCGTTTTGCAAAACCATCAAATTTGAGGATGCTTTTTCCTTCTTTTACCTTTTTAAATGTTTTCCAAAACCTCTCATAGTCTAAATATAAAGATCTAAGATGAATGTGGTATCTCAGTGTACTGGGAAAGGTATCTTAAATTCTTTTTCTCCTTAAGTTGAAGGGAGAAATGTAGATATATAAGTTAATGTAGGTGTGGGTTACCAGTTCAGTCTTCCAAAAGTTAGCTCTGGCTGTACTCTCCAGATGACTAAAGGGCTGAGTCAGCCTCCTCCTGTGCTTGTCTCAGTGTCCCCATTTGAAACCTTGTAGGTGAGAGACGCAGGGTGTCTGGTGCTTTAGCCATCCTTTTAAAAAATTGAAAATACAGTGGGGGGAAAAGAAAGGCTTCTATCCTAATTTCATACACTTTTCACAGTTTTTTCACGGTTACTTTTTTAATGCCACTTGCCTTCCTCTGGGAAGGCAGCCATGTACAGCTATCCCAGTACCTGGCTGAAATGTTTGTACCACTAGGGAATGACTGCTGTGCTTGCCAGGGATATTCAGAGCAGTGACAGCACCACAGCAACACTTGGCCAGCTAGAAAAGTTTGATCACAAGCCATGAACTATACTGTGGGATTATTTTGTAGTGTTAAAAGGGTAACGATTTGTTATTATAATTATTATGCACTTATAAATGATTAGAAGGGAAAGACACCTCAAATAAAGAAGGCAGTACAAACATAGTGAGGAAAGGTTGTCCTTTATTTTGCAGAAATCATACAAAATTTTTTAGAAGGGAAAAAAGGAGACATCAGTTCTGGGTGAGGCTCCGTAAGCCCTTTGAAGGCTGTCAGCTGTAGTTTGGATGCTTGTGCTGTTACGCAGAACTGGCTGACCCTGCCTTCCTTTCTCTCAATAAACCAGTGCTTGGTTTCTTTGTACCTTCACATGAACACATGCGTATCCGCAGCTGAACTTTTCACTGCTGCCAGCAGTTGTTTTGGAACACCAAGGGGTTTCCAAATGCAGAAATTTAGACTCAATTAGTTAAATACTTGCTGTCAAGCCTTGTTCCTTCTGCTGCTGCATGGAGCAATGAACTACTGACAAACTATTGGAGTCTGCAGTACAGCGATTTATGTCTAATACTAAGTTTTGGATACTGTTCAGAGGATGACCTTTAGTTTGTTTCTGGAGTGGCATGAAAGTTTTCCTCTGTTTTTCCATAGCAGAAAGAGACAAAAATTACTTGCAGTACTGTATTTCTAGAAGTTTGTCTTCAATCTGCATGATTGGGCCTTTGATAATGGTAAGAAAGTCTTGTTTTTAATCATGCCACAAAATTTGATTAAATAACTCATTATTACATGTGTTCAAAAATCCATTGTTCCTACTGTTAGTAGAGCTTTGTAAATTTATCAGTGCTGCTAAGTCATGAGTTTACACAAGGGATGTCTATTGCTGGAAAACATATGTTATGCCTTCATAGCTATTGAATTTCCATAGAAAACACTGGAATTTAGCTAAGATGTTTTGGAAGCAATGCCAGAAAACAGAGTTATCTTGAAGTGCCTTTTCTCAGCAATCTTCCGTTTTCCTAAACTTCTAGAAGTATTAATCTCTTTTCTTCAGATTTCTTATCTCCAGTTACACCCTGGTTTTATGCTCTATTCTATCACAATGTCTTTTAACCAAATCCTTGCCAGTCCCATAGTTTTCAAGGACACTCACAAATGCTTGTTGTTTACCAGGAAAGTTAAGCCCTTTTCCTGAAACATTCGAAAGCAGATTTTCAAAGGTGCTTATGCATCTAAGGAAATTTTATGGGATTTCACCTGCTTGGGGAGGTGCCTAGCTGCATCCTTCAGTGACCATGTACCTTTGAAAATATGTTTCTTGCCTAATCTGGATAGACTGGGAAAATAGTCAGTAACATAACTTGGAATGAAAACAGGAGGATATCACAACAGAAAGGAGAGGCAAGTACAATTGTGCTATTCTTTGATGTGGGCATGAATATCTCTTTGTCTTTCTGAATCATGCAATTGTTTAATTGATTTATTTGTTTGGGTTTTCATGAGAATTATTAAAGTAGTGTTTCTGCTCTTTATTAGGAAATTTGGAATGAAGTGAGAGTGCTCAAAATTTAGCTTTTGGAAATAATAACTCAGCATAAACATTAGCACAGAGAGACAGAAAATAGATCAGCTACAAAGAAATATTCAACAACAGTGGCAGAAGAGTCAAGGAGAGTAAAAAATGAAGTGTCATAAAAAATCCTTTATCTGTAGAATTTTGATTGGAATGGATCCACCAGTGGGTGTACAGGCAAGATGTTAAAATTGGTTAAATATGACCTTCTGAATGAGTGTGGAGATGGAAGCTTTCTGCTGAGAGCCAGTTTGGTCCTGGGCCCATTTGTGCCATATGGGAAAGAAAACCATAATAAACTGAAATTGTTTATCTTCCTCCAGAAGCATTTCACATAATAACATGATGCTATTAACTGCGTTCAAACTTTTAACTACAAACACCCAAATGAAGCTTCCAGTACTATTTTGCCTAAGCTGTAGACAAGACAATCTCAGCCCTGTAAAGTCAATCTCAATCTCTCTGTCTTTAATTTAATCAAGTATTAGACACCTATGTTACTCCATCTATATAGATCTCAGTGTTGTTCCTCACAGCCTCTCTGTCTTATTTTCTGAGATTTTAAGGTCTTTCCATCTAAGCTTTACCCCTATTCCTTACATCTTAATTTCTCCCAGTTCCTCTTAGCCTATTAGCCAATTTACAAGCTCACAGGTGCTGGGAGAGAGGTGAACGATGATATGGAGACAGACCCTGCTGAGTTTGCAACCCTAAGAGAAAACAAAACCCACAAAGTGCTGAGATACTCTGCTGAGTGGCAGTCACTGGTCTTTCATGGGAGATTTTAAGAAAACTAGTAAACATTTAAATTTAGGGGGAAAAGGGAGGTGACTGGCTTGTGAGGCATGGAGGACAGATTTTGTGCCACCACCATCATCCAGTGTGGTTTCGTTTGCTCCCAGAGCTTAGGCAGCAGCTGGGGCTGGAGGAGGAATCCAGCCATTGAGACACAAATCAGCACAACAAACATCCTCCTTTGCTGCAGCTTTTCTAGCTCCAGTACTCAGACAAATACAGAATAGGGTTTATCCCGGTCACGTCTGGCACACTGTTGATTCTTTCAGGCCTCAGCCATATCTCACAGCAGTCTAGCCAAAATATGCCTCAAAGTATTTTAATATTTTCCCCACACAAGTCACAAGCTGGAGTCCAAAGCTAGCAAGTGTTTTCCTGATTATGGTGTGTTTATTTACAGAAAAAGAGTCAAACATAAGAACACGTTTCCTATGCAGAAGGGAAGAAGGGAATCAAGGCACATCATGGCACTCCCCCAGGGAGATCTGAAGTCTTTGGCTAGGAACAGATTTACCAGGGTTATTTTCCGTCCCCTAAACTGTGTTTAGACTGTCTCAACTTCAGCAGTCTCTGAGACATGTAAATTTTTTTATGCAGAAGGACAACAGTATTTTGTGAAGCCAAAATAGGTTGTGAAAACTGTATGTAAAGCAACTCAAGAAAGACTGCATGCTCTTTGTATTTGAATGGCACACTCACTCCACACATAGAAAGCCCCATTCCTACAGAGGAACAGAGACCAAGTGACTACCATTGCTCACACATCCCAAGTTCAGCTCTTACGGAGTCTGAGCAAGATCAGAGCCACAGATTTTTGTTAGTATAGGTGTACACATAAAAATAGTATAATTTTCAATATGGATGCTATTCCAAACAGTCCTTTTGCCTCCTTCAATATAATGGCATCAGCCTAAAATTAGGAATGGTTGTACTGTTGTTAACTACAAGAATGTAAACATCGGGCACAAAATTTAATACATCACGAAATATGACAGGAAAGCAGCCGTGCAGTTTGAAGTAAGGCTCACCACAGGTTTATCCACCAGTGTGCTCTGGAAGTCTCTGCTGTTGAGGTAGATTTTCATTACCTGAGGAGACAAAGGCACATTGTAGCTGTTCTCAGCTATCATTAGGCAGACTTTCCAAATTCATAATAATTTACAAGGCCCATTTCTAGTAAAACAAAAAGAGTAGAATATAAACTCTTTTTTATGAATCATAACAATCATCACAGCAGCAGCACAGCTGCTTTATTCTGCTCTTTAGTTCACCTGCCCATGAATTCCAAGGCCTTCTCCCTTGAGGCTCCTCAAGACCAACCTGGCCTGCCTAAAGCCACGGTTTCATCCACAGTCATTATCCTGACAGAGCAGGCAGAACCTCTGCGTCTTCTACCTTAATCTGCTAAGAGAAACCCTTTCCCAGCCAAAGCACTAAACTATGTAAAATTATTATCAGTTATGTAGCGCAGGAGTGGCCACAAAATACTGGGTATTAGCACAGCCTATGGGGTAACAGGCTTGGATTGAACTGGGATGGGGATAGTGGCATTTTACCCTGCCATTTTTGGAAGGGCTGGGCTGGGGGGATGAGAAGGACAACCACAGTCTTTGATTTATGCAGCAGCCAGAGCACCTCGTAAGAAGCACAGTGCTGCCTCAGGGCTCAGAGCCTCTTGTAGCAGCTCCCAATGCCAAGTCCAGCACCCTGCTGAGGTCTCCTGGTATTTTCCAAGCTCAGCTCCCAGTGTTAGAGCAGATGGGATCGCAGTTTAAAACTGTAATGGTGTAGGAGTTAGCTTTTCACCAAGAACAAGCTCTAAATAAAAAAATGTCATCTTGCTACCTTTATAAACATCCCTGCCCTTCTCCCGAGGGGTTGTGCTGCTCTTCCCACCTGCCGGTGCTACCTTGGTTCAGCTTCTTTCCAGAACCTTTCTCACCCTCCACTGGCTCTCGCTCTTGCCTGAGACTGCTTCATAAACATGTGTTTTACAGTTCAATATTACCATTCCTGACCTACCACTCCCTTCGCTACCCGTGGCTACAACCGAAATAATAGGGTGAGTGGGAAAAAGTTATTTTGAAAATCAAGAAAGTAGGTGATTTCCATGTTTAGGTTTAATCAAAATTATAGTACCAAGATACGTGAAACACTAAGGCAACAAGGCCTGGCTGATGTTCTCTGCTGCTGTTGAAAGAAGTTGCTGCCTTCACTCCTTCAGACAGTTTTGATATATAGGGAAATGTAGTGTCCTAGTAAGTAATACTGTATTTATCATAAAAACTAAGAGCTAACAGATAAAGATCTCCAAACTTGTAAATAATTATTTAACAATTTAGAGTTTGGAGAGGCTTTGGCTTTTTAAAAAGTTTTCCCTGACACACTTTGCTAAAGTCCCTCGCCAGCTTATTTTCAAAAGTCTTCTAATTAGTCATTCCAGGGAAAAAAGCATTTGTGATTTGTTCTTTTGTCTATATGTTCACCTAAGGTGAAAAATCTTGGGAAGTTGCCATCACTCTTCTGAGTTAATTCATACCAAATTTGCTCTAAAAGTTAATTTTAAAATAGGCAATTAAGCATACAGGTATCACTATCTGCATTAATTGCTTTCTGAAAGACAAAAAAAAAATTCTTATTTATGTATAAGGTTCCTATAATAATAATTGTTAGTAGAAATGTGGACATAGAAAAACAGCTCAAAATAAAAATCAGTTTTTTCTATCCCTGTTTTGATAGTCTCAGCTAAAAGGTATTTTTCTATTTCTCATATTCTCAGTAATTTTCCAGAATTCTACCAGAACTTCTGTGTTCAATGTTTTAAGTCAGTAAATTTAAGTCACAGAATTCCTGCCTCATTGCATATTGAGTGTGCTTCATTAGCTCTATTTTACTGACTTTAGAAATTCCATTTAAGGGAACCCTCACAAGTCTGGTCTTAACTTAGGATGCTCACTTTCCCTCCTTCCAGCAAGTATATTCCAAAGGTGGCAATGCAGATTGCTCATCCAGCTTAACTTTCTTGTTGCCCTCTCTCGAGCTTTCCACAGCAGGTCAAGGCACCTTATTTCTCCAGATACATCTTGGGTGTGTTCATAGTGGATCACATTTAAGTTCTGAATTATCTCAGCAACTATGGAATTGTTTTCTCTTGCTCCAGTGACATTTTATGGCACAATAAGGCAGGCTTGATGTGAGAAAAACTGGCTTTAGAGGAATATCCTTCATCATTTCAGCCCTTCCAGCCATGACAATAGCATAGAATATATGCTAGGCCTCATCTGAGTTCCTGCCACAGATTTTTATGGCAATGCCAGCGAATGCTGATCTGCTTTTCCCAGTGCATTGCAATCAGTATCTATCTCTGCAACCCCAGGTTTGCTTTCACAGCTCTCTGGACTGGGCAGGCACCTGCACAAGCCTTACAGGCTGACGAGACCCCCACCTCACTCCCACCCTGAGAGCAAGGGACTGGTTCCACACACAGGCACAGCGTAATGCCGGATTACAGCCTGATGTCTTGGGCCTCTCCTACTAGATTTAATTATTTGCAACACCTGGAGAAACTTCTAGAAGCCCTGCTTCTGGATTTAGATTGCTTCACCCGTGTGCCAGCTTGTTCCTCTTTGTCTCTAAAGATCTGTCAGTCTTTTCAAAAACAAGAACTTTTTTCCTGACAAAGCCAGATCTTGGCACATTCTTCCAGCATTCCTTTGAATATCCAGTCAGCAAACAATATCACAAACACTTGCTTGCCCCCTCATTATTTCCTGACCCTGATTTACGAGAGGTCAGTGTGATAGATGTTTAAACTAACCACAGGCTCAGTTTATGCCAGACCATTCCATCTGAGCTTTCATGTTATATTAATTACAATTCCTTTAAATTCTATTGCAATTAAAATCAAAAGCAACAGCTGTATGCTTTCAGCTCCCGCCCAAATACCAGGTATTGCTGAAGGCCAGATTCCATCCCTCTTCTCCTTTCTGGATATCATCTTCCCTTCTGTATCTTCATATTTTCAGGTCAGTCTTGAAAAACATGGAAGCTCATCTAATCGAGTGGACAGCCAAGTGCAGTGACACCCAAGAGGAAAGTACTGCATTAGATAAGAGTGTTACAGGTTGGCCCTTTGCAGATATATCTGAGCTGGCTTTTACAGCACAAATAGGATGTGGGCAAGAACACAGATTTTCTGTTTCAAAAATCAAGAAGTTACAGGCCTGATTTTAGAGATACATATAAGCACTACTTTCAAGCTATTAGAGAGTGTGCCACAACAAATGAAACCAAGGTTCTGTAGCGGCTGAGGTGTCCCGGCTTTTCATCCCCAGCAGTGGCACTGCACATGTCAAAGTGTCCTGTTCAGCTGCAGCACCCTGAGGAGATGTCCCATCACAGGCCTGGGGCTTAGGGTGTGCTGGGGTTTAGCTAATTAGCCCCTTGCCCAACAGATCAACTGCTAGATAATACTCTGCTTGCAGCACCTTGGCCTCTTCCTAATACTACTCTATTTTCCCCCCACTGCATTCCTTTTATTGTCTTCTTTTATCTTTTGTTGTATTTCTAGCTCTGCTTTGTCTTAATTTTGCTGGAACCAGCAGCCTTCTGCTGGGCTCTCAGACTGAAGGATCTGCTGCACTTCCTTTCTGGTCTCGCAGGACTGCTGCTGAAGCTTCTGGCAGAATTTCTTTCTTGTAGCTTTTTTTCCCCCCCAGACTCTACTGAAATAGCTGTAGAGCTGAGATGCTGCATTACTACCAGGAGCAGGTGGTTCTTGTTTCAGAAATTCCTGTCAAGAAACTGAAGCATGTGACATCTTGTGAAACACAGATTCTTGCTGTCTGTCCTGACAGTTTCTCTTATCTTTCTGAGCTGAAGGCTGATCCTTAAAATGGATAAGTGATATTCCATACCATGCCACTACAGTCCAGCCAAATAATATCAAGACAAATGGCTTAGGTGTAGTCACTGCAAAATGCAGAATTAGAAAAGATCACTAGATGTTGGTCTAGACAAAACTTTTATATTTGTACTATTGCTTCCCAGATGAATTAAAAATTACATAGCCTTACAGCTCCTAAATGAGTTTAAAATCTCCTAACATCTTATAACCCCTGATTTATTATCTTCTTCAAAAAGTTCAACCTGAGATCTTATTTGCCATTTTGCAGCCTTTCTTTGTTCCTGCCTGACAATCAGAGTGCTGGTGACCCTAGCCAGCTACCAGGCAGTTCAGCTCGTTCCAGTGCAACTGAAAATGTACAACCTTAAACTGGGCAATCTGTCCAAAAAGAAAAAAAATGCATAAGGGAAAAAAGCAAGAGGTTATAGAGAAAACTAATTTTAAAATATGTATTACAGAAGGTTATCTATGGCAAGAGGGGATATTGGGTTTAAACTTCTAAAATTGAAAATCTGAATGTCATACATTTTTAAATGTATCTCTGGGCTCAGATGTCTCTGGCTAGGGTCTGTCTATTTGGCATTATCTGAACTGAGCTAGCTGAAAGGAGATTCTGCTGTCTCCAGACAAGTTCTTCCAGTTTCTATCACTAGCCATCACATAACAATAATAACTTTACACTTAGCTCATGATGATATGCCAGAGAATTTTCTTCCACACGTCGCTGTAGTCCAGATGGGCTGGAAGGCAATGCAGTGTCCTGGGAACAGCCATGCCTGAGCCCATAACTTTTTGTCCTACTTAGTATCTGAATGTTCTTGTTTTCACTTGTGTGCAAAGGACAAGGGCCTGGAGCTTGTGTGCGTGCTGTTGGAGTGGCCCCTGATAATGTCAGTGACATGGAGTTACAGTCATTATCCCTGATAAAAGCAATGTTCTTCTGCTGTCTCCTCAGTAGATTCATGGCAAAAGAGGAAATAGCATATTTGCAGGTACAAGGAGCAATGATTTCCAAGGATACTTTAGTCTCTCCCACCTTAAAATCCTGTCCTTGACTCCAGCTGTCCATCCAGGTGCTCTCTCCTCCTTGCTGGATGTCTGGTCTTTGAGCAGCACATGATTGCTCAGAGTTTTCTTCTTTGGTTCTGACCTAACTCTTCCCTGATTCAGCTTCTGCCACCTATGCTCCACTGAATCAGTGTACTTGGTTCATGACGTCCATAAAGTTCAGAACTGGAAGAAAGATGAGTCTTCCATTCTAATTTGAAACTGTCACTTTAAAAACATTTTAAACTGTTAAAATGTAAAAGTCAGGTATATTAAAGACAGGAGCTTGTGGGGGAAGGAGAAGGAATAGTGCATCTCTCTCAGCAGATTCCTTATGATGAGGGCAAAGCAGGAATGGACTGTTCTATTGATACTGCATTTCAGACCAAGCTTCCAGAAAGCCCAGCTGTCTGCTGAGGTTCCCACAAAAGCTTCTATTGATTTATTTCTAGCTAATACTACCTTCCTCCACTGATCTGTCTCCTACTTCTAAGGGATTTGCTCAGGTTACTCTCCATTCTTTCATTTAGCTTTCACGATTCTATTTCCACTTGCAGATTTTTAATCTTTCTTACAAGGTGTTAAGGGATCCTTATTCTCTTTTCAGCATTTTCTGCAAATTCAAGAAATAGCTGCATTCAATCACCTCTTCTTCCCTCTCTGTACTTTGCCTCTGAAGGATCTCATCATAAATACCATTTCGGCAGCTTTCTCCATGCTTATGATTCACCAGCCTTTCTACTTCCTATTTGTCACATTCAGATATTTTTGGTAATCTTTTAATGCCACTCCACTAAATACATTTTTCTCGCAACTCTTGGGCTTCTGTGTCCTCTTATAGCAACCTGATTTTGGTTTCTCACATCCGTTACTCCCACCTTGTATAACTTATGTTCCCATAGTTCTGTATGGGTAGGAAAGCGGTGATGGGTTTGTGTGGGGTCACCAGTCACTGTAACCTAAAAAACATGAGCAGGTCTCAGTGAGGTTTGGTGAATGGAAGTAGATTAATTCTTGAAAACATCCTTTAAGACTAACTTGTACTATCCTTTACTCATATTTTTTTTGTTTTTGTTTTTTCTCTTCATTTGAGAAGGTGGACAATACATAATTAAGCCTACTAGATTTTTCTAAAGACAACTGTATCCAACTGTGAAGGTGTACACAAAAAAGAGAGGGGGTGAGTGCTTGGCACTGACCGACAGGGAATAACTGGGAGTAATGAGATTAAACTGAACAAAGGAAAACCACTGAAGGTTGAACATCAGGAAAATATCCTGGCTGTGTCTATCAGACCATGGACTAATTTCCCACGGGAAGAGGTGGAAACTCCATCTCTTGAGTAATTTAAAATTAGAACAGATAAATCACTAAAATCCAGAGGGCTGGGAACAACCCAATTGGAATTGGAAGGGGATGAACAAAACGGTTTTGAAAGATGTTTTTAGTCTCAGTTTCTGTTCCCCTGAAATTAAATAACAAGCCTTGTTTAGGGTCTGGTCACGTGGGACTGACAAACCTGCAGCTGCATGTGTTCTACTCATTATGGCCAGGTTGAAATGCTAATGTGACTCTGTCTGATCAGTTTTCTGTGCTGTGGCCACATCACAGCTAAAGCCTGGCAGGGTCACCAGAGACGTCCTGTACAGGCCCTCCTCCTCCCCAAATCACTGGCCTGGTTGGGGACTGTCTTTGGATTTTTCTGCCAAAATCCTTTGTTTTCGATGGATTCCTTGTTATTTCCTATAGCACATACCCTGCTGGACTGAGCTCCCCTAGATGGCAGAGCTGAAGCAATTTACAATGCAAAATGCTTTACACAGCCCTGCTGGAACAGGGACTGCCATAGCCAGCCCTCTAATTTCTTCAGAGCTACTGGCTAGAAACAGCTTCTGTTGTCATGGGTCACTTTTTGCTGCAAGTGAGGTCCAACTCGATGTACAGTTAATGCAGTGTGGCCTTGACCCCAAAAGGATATTGTTTCTCATAAATGGTTCAAGTTTCCAGTTCTCAAAAACAACAAGCCAAAAAATTGGTTCATTTATGCTCGTGTGTTTAGCAAACCCCCAGGGTCCAGCCACACCGACTTCTTGAAAAAAATCAGCTATAATACAGTTGTGCAGATGCTTGGAAAAGCAACAAATGTGATGAGGCAAGTTCAGAGAAGATACAAGTGACCTTCTTGTCCATTTACACTTTCGCACCTTCTATTACGTAACAGGAGGGGTTATCCCGTCAGCAGCGTCACTCCACACAGGTCTGTTCTCAGTCCATACAGCTCTGCTCTCAGTCCCCACACAGCTCTGCTCTCAGTCCACACAGCACTGCTCTCAGTCCATACAGCACTGCTCTCAGTCCCCACACAGCTCTGCTCTCACTCCACACAGCCCTGCTCACAGTCCCCACACAGCCCTGCTCACAGTCCCCACACAGCACTGCTCACAGTCCATACAGCACTGCTCTCAGTCCACACAGCACTGCTCTCAGTCCCCACACAGCTCTGCTCACAGTCCCCACAGCACTGCTCTCACTCCACACAGCACTGCTCTGTCCCCACACAGCTCTGCTCTCAGTCCATACAGCACTGCTCTCGGTCCCCACAGCACTGCTCTGTCCCCACACAGCACTGCTCTCAGTCCCCACAGCACTGCTCTGTCCCCACACAGCACTGCTCTCAGTCC
>VZTE01004030.1:169445-422125 GCA_013397775.1 Eulacestoma nigropectus | reverse complement strand
CTCCTCTCAGTCCATACAGCACTGCTCTCAGTCCCCGCACAGCTCTGCTCTCTGTCCATACAGCACTGCTCTCAGTCCCCGCACAGCTCTGCTCTCAGTCCATACAGCACTGCTCTCAGTCCCCACACAGCACTGCTCTGTCCCCACAGCACTGCTCTCACTCCACACAGCCCTGCTCTCACTCCACACAGCCCTGCTCTCACTCCACACAGCTCTGCTCTCAGTCAACACAACACTGCTCTCTCTCCACACTCAGCTGTTCTTCCAACTCACTGAACTCTACTGCAATGCATTTTTTTGGGTTGAAGTGCTGAGGAAATCTGAATATAAACTGGGTCATATTTTGAGGATTTATTTTGAAATTAAATACATAACTTCAAGTTTAAGGATCTGATAAAAAAAAATACTTGAGTTCTGTTTTCTCCAGAACTGTCTTAATTTTCTATGGTTTGCTGAAGAGGACAATAGGTCAGGGACTTTTTGTGTGTGTTATTTCTTTTTCAGCTGAGCAGCTTCACATGGGCTGCTGCAATTCTCAGCTGGCAAAAGATTTTTTTTTTTAAACTGTTGTTGGATTAGCACGAAATGCCTGAGAGTTTCCCATCTTACAGTCAGAAACAAGGAAAATATACTGACAATGGCTGTGGTAGATCTATAGAGGGGAAGAGGGAACTACTTGGGAAATAAGAACATTGATCTGAACTATTTCATGGGTCTCCCTTTGTTACCTATCTGAGACTGTAAGTTTAGGTAATAAGACACAATCCAAATCAAGACCTGTGAGTACAACACAGCAAAAAACCCCACAACTATCTGTGTTGATAAGTGATCAGTACAGAATCAGGCTAACCTTTTTAGCTCTGAATTTGTATAGCTTTACAGTTCCAGAAGAATTTATTTCTCATATAATAATTATTCTGTTTGCATCCAGTCTTTTATTGATCATTTCCATGTTACTCACTCTGTTATATATTCCATTATTTTAATCTGTTTTTTACTGAGTTTTGTAATTTATATTTTACTCATCTTTGATTATCTACAGCTCACTTCACATTTATTTTACCAATTTTGTCAATTTTTGCTTCCTCCCTGTATCTGTCTTATCTTTATAATCTCTGTGTGGTTTTTTTGATTTTCAACAGTGCAGCTTCCCAGTATCAAATACTCATGTGGCAAAATTTCCCCTCATATAAAGATCAACAATAAGCTAGCTGGAAGTCATCCGTATTTCATTATATTTGGCACTGAGAAGTGCAGCTTTTAAAGAGCCTCCACCCTACAGCTGCATCACATCATTGATCCATTTAAATGCATTAATCTAGCCAAAAAGCCAATGTTTCCCATTACAACCTGTCTCTAAGTGACATCTATGTGCTAGTTTAGGAATAGATCTTCATAACAGAACTACTTTGGAGGTAAACCAGGAAAAGATATTCTTCTGGTTCAGTGCTGAACACTTGCATGCTTTTAGCCTGAAATAAGTATGGAGCTGTGTAGTTCCATCCAGTCATGAAGTGGGTAAAATAAACATTGTGAGCGTAGCTCACTGAATACAAATTCTGCAATTATGGGTTGTGTGTATGACTATTTAGGTGACTAGAAATTGACTCCTACATTGGTAGGGATTTCTCCACATAAAAGGAAAATTATTAAAAACTCTGAGATTCACAAGGAACATAAGGGAGGAGATCTAACATGTGACTAATATCCCAAAGGTCCTCAGGTCTTTATAACAGTGATCATAACACTATAGCTTCATGAAAGGAGTAATGAGGCCTGATCTGCCCCCAGGCTAACACAGTAGTCTGTGAGATGGCTTCTAAGTTAGTTTGACTTTGTTGACATAGTTATAATACTGGAAATCCTGCTAATCAAGATGAAGGATCTTAAAAAAAAAAAAAAAGTGGGGTTTGCAAGTCCTGTGACAGAGGCACATTTTGATATCAGCCTGACAGAGAGATGAAAAAAGGGTTTCTTACAACAAAGAGGGAAAACACACAGTACACACAGTATATTCTATAGTATATTCATTATTTCAAATACGTTTAAGTTGAAATAATAATCAATATCCTGTGCAGATCTTCTTTCGGTGTGATGCTGCCTTCCTATACTTGCCAGGAGCTGGTGGGCTGCAGGACCCGCCCCCGGCACTGCTCCGCTCCAACAGCTGTCACAGGAGAACGAGAAGTTTTTATAACGAGAGAGTGGGTAACCGTAATTTTGGCACTCAGGAACTCGTGGGAGGCTGTTTCTTGACTCCAAAGGCAAGTAGATAAATGAGAATATACAGTGAGAGATGCACAGGCTTCCGAGCACTTTGCAGAAGCTGCTACCGGGCGATCCACGGGGGCCATACCCAGCTACTTATGTGTTCTGGCACCTTTAGAAATACTATGGTTTCTCCTGAAGGACCATCTTGCTGCCAAATGCTTTTTGCATGTGTTCAATGGATGCCTGAGTCATAGATTCTACAGTGCTAACACTCACAAAACTAAGTTTATTTTTGATCTCCTTCCCAAAACTTCTTTTCTAATTCATAACTGTAGTCAACAGCACCTTTGACCTCTGACATGCCTTCCCATATACTGAGCCTTAAGACAGACATACAGTTAAAGCCCTGAGTTGTATTTGCTTTCTAAATTGACATCCAGGCTGTGATAAATGTGGCAATGCTTGGATAACAAAGTTATTGTTTCATGATGTTTCCTGGCAGCATCAGAAGAATAACCACAGCGGTCTCAGTTCAAGTCACACGACTGAAAAGCATCCTGCTGTAGGGTGGCCTTCGTTCTCAATCCCAATTCCCTTAAAAGAACACATCTCCAGTCACTGTCTTGTTCAGGTGAACAAGATAAAGATTTAATCACTCCTTGCTACAGAGTAAAGAATATCTGTCCAGAAAGTCTTTCTATGACGCTGACATACAGATATACAATGAATAAAAAACCCCCAGCCCTCATGGGAGTGTGTACTTTGCAAAGAAAAGATTTGAATTTAGTTTTAATACATTTGGCACATAGTTTGTGATGTTTCTTCACCTTAAGAGAGGTCAATTATATCACGTTTCAATATTTTATTATTCTCTGGACTTACACATAAGTCAGTTGTGAAACGGACCTTCTAATAATTTCCTGTGGTAGGGGATACACTGCTCAGTTCTTTATTCCTATTAAATGGATCCAATTTCTATGTAAAAAAAAAGTGCATGTACAAAATAGTGTAGGTATATGGTTTCCAGGGTCACAAACATTCTCGGTATAGTTTGTGACAGCCAGACTGCTAAATTTTTTAACACAATGAACGAAATGAAACTGAAAATAAATATTTTCTTTTACAAAAGCTTTCAAAATGCAAGGCCTGGTACCTTGCTCACAGTAAAAAATTCTTCCTTGCTAAAGACAAACCTCTAGTAATACAGATCCTGCAGCATAATCACACTGTTGCTCTCACCCCACAAAATGGCATGACAATTTACAAAGCTAAAGAATTAGAAAATAACTAATTAACATAATTGAAATGTCTCAGTTAATATGCTTGGTTAACAGCAATGTTACCAAGAGAAAATTCTCCCTACACACTTGGATGAAAGCCTTGCTGTTACCTCATGTCATATTTATTTCTAAATATAGAAATAATTAATACTTTTATATGTGTAGTTACACAGAGCAGAATTGCACAGCTGTCCCTGGCTAGCCTGGCTAGCTGACAGCCAGGATGTGTTTCATATGCAAGGATAAATTGTTACTTTTTCTGTAATTCTCTCAATATGAGGGTGAACAAAAAGAAAGTGGGCAAATATGTCATTGCAGTTGCAGTAGTCTGGGCTTTCCCGGAAGTCACTGGAGAGAAATAAGAGCCCTGAGAGGTTGATGCAAGCCATCTTATGTGTGGTATGAACGTGTCTGGCCAGCTTCTTTGTCTCTTCTTTGACTGTTGAGGGAGCATAGCTGATCAGCTCAGATCAAATGAATAATTTATAGATGGGTAAAATCAGGTGTCATGAATACCATCCTCAGTATCTAGTGCATTTGGAGAGCACAAGGCAAGCAGAAAATTTCCCTTGTCTCAGGATATTAAGGGGTTGTGTTATTAAGCTCCCTGTTTGCCCAGAAAGGGAGTCCTATTGTAGCCAGGTTTGTAAGGATTTGCTTGCTCCTGGAATAAACAATAGTGGCTATGCAGGAACACCTATATCTGCAACAAGAGCTCTTCATTCTTGTCTTCACGTTGAGCTAAACTGAAGGTGAATAAGACATTCATATTTTTGAAGGAGAATACCCAGCATATACTTTGAGAATCCATTAATGTTTTCAATATTTCAGCAGTGCTCCTGCTCTGAACTGGAACCAAAAGACGTCATTTCATTAAAAAGAAGAGAGTATGAGATCCATTTAATTAAAGCTTTTCCAGCCAATACGCTAAGGAACATATAGATTCTGCAGGCATCTTATGTATAATCAATGGAAATTGCATGAGCAGAAACTGGAAAGGCTTGCAGGAAGCCAACGTAAAATGAGCAAAGACTACAACAGACTAGATCCCAGATTACAAGGCTCTGGCACTTATCAGAGAAGAACCAAAATATTTGACTACTAACTGGATCGCATCTGTTGAAGAGTGGCAGGTGAGCCCTGATATGGTTTAGAGCACCCTGCCAGTCTGCTCTGCACCGAGTGACACATTTGACAGGAATAAGGTGCTCCAGCAATGCTTCTGCAGAGGATGCTGCAAGGAGCATGATCATTGACCAGCACAATCCCATCACTCAGAAGAACCATTCTCCCTATAGCGGGCATCCCCTCCAGCTGGGTCAGTTTCTGTACCCTCTCTCAATGCAGAGCAGCATGAAAAGGAGGGGGGTGGGGGCACTATTTCATTAGTCCAGCAGTCTGTGAAACAACCATTTAGCTTCAGCTGCAGCTAAATCAGGCAGCTGTTTGAGGTAGCTGTCTTCAGGCGGCACTAACGTGGACCGTCCTTCCCAACGTCCTTCCCTATCCAAGCAACGTGCCTCACTCTCTGCTCTCATCTTTGTTCTTGTAAGAACAGTATTGTCATGAGCAAGAAGAGCATAATCCTCTGAGCTGGAGTCAGAAAACACATCTTGTAGGAGGAAAAGCCAAAAGATGACTGCTGTAGTGTTTCCACGTGGTTCACCCCTTCGCTAAAGCAGCTAACTATTGGAAGGGACTTGAGCACTGCACAGATGTTATTTACCTCTATTTTGAGATGCAGAAAGTTGCAGTAATCTGTTTATTTTTCTTTAACTCTTTTGTGTTTTGGAAGTATCACACAGTTCAAAAGGCAATATAACTAATTTTTAATAAAATTATTGAGCTGCCAGTGTTTTAACAATTGTTGTTTTATAAAAGAAAACAACAAATAAGGAAAAGCAGATTAAATAAACATAGAAGCTAAGAGCAGCACAAAAAAGTTTTAGTGAATAGAGAAGTTTGACAAATGACGACTGCTGCAAATCTTTGCTTTTTCTCTGGCTTTCATCAGGATTTCTCTAAAACTTAGAGGATGTCTCCTGAAGAGCAGCCTGACACATTGCAAATGGAATAGAACCTGTTGCTCCTGCAGCTGGTCCCACAGGGGATGAGAAGAGTAAACAGGAATATGTCATATCAAGGAGGAGGGTTTCCCCTTTGGATGTCTTTTTTATATTAATCAGATCCAGTTACTCAAGCTAATTACCTTTATAGAAGTTGTAAAATACTTGTGGCCCTCACCTCAGGTAGTCATGTAGTCTTGAAAGCTAATAGTCCATCCCTACCTGATCAAAAGGAAAAATCACTCTTAATATATCAAAAATATTAATCCCTGACCCTAGACATCAGGGAAAAATGCTTTGCATTACTGTGCTCAGAGTTTGTTTTGTATTTTGCTTAGGCCCTAAGGACCGCTATGAGAATTAAATTAACTTGGACTGCTTTTCCTTGCCTCCCTTGAAACTCTTTGGTCTAATCCTGCAAATGACCTTTGTGTGGACATACTTTGCATCCACATGGAGCCATTTGGAGTCTGGCGCATGTGAAACAGCACAATACTGCAGAGAAAGTTCAAGTATATCTAATGAGTTAAAATATTTGGCTGCTGCTTTTTTCTGGGAAAGCAGTTCTGAAATGAACATCTGAGGGTGTCTCAGCCGAAGACTGGGCTGAAAATATTCTGTAAACGTGGCTTTGTTCCTTAGCTCATTACTTTAATTTTGACTTCTCCCAACATTATGTTATTGCTGATCAGATTTTGGGATTGATTTTTGACTAGATTTGAAGCTCTAAGTCCATTGCCAAACAGGGACAAACTGGGGGAGGGTGCTGATGATTAATTTAGTCACACTAGAAACATGTTATGTTTAATGCTTTCTTCAGTCGGTTCAAAAGTATGTTTCTTCTTTCCATACTACAGTTTGCACAGGCAATCAACACAGCCTGTTTACAGAAAATTAATGAGCATTTCTGTTCATTAGTTGCAATAATTTACATTGCTGGATTCCTACGTTGGTTTTTTTTCTGCTAAGGCAGATGAACCACTTGGAACCTGAACCCAGTCCTGGGTGTCCCTAATTCCCACAGTTGTCTGTGTTGGTTCCTAAAGCTAGAGCAGAATCAGTCAATAGATAGTATCTCTAACTCCAAGCAGCTAGCATCTTCTGCAGCATTTGTTCAAAGGGTTTGTGAAACACTGAAAGAGAATGAATCCTGTACTTTCTTCTTGAAAGCAGCATTCATATACAATCCTTCCTCTGGAAGCAGGATGTAGCTTGCTGGGGAATTTATAATATTTCTTTCAGGAAGCTATAGTAAAAGTTTAGTTCTGTTACAATACCAAAGGTATTCCTAATCCAGTCTCTTCTGGAAAATTTATACCATACAGACATAAATACAATCCAGCTTGCCTCACATATTTGGTTTTTGGTTTGTTTGTTTTTCATTTTTCTTTTTTTGTGGGGATCATGCTTCCCTGGATGCTGTCTCCCCATTTTCCATCTCACGTTTTAAAAGCTTCAGCAGAAAGATGGGTGGTGGGAAAACAATGGGGAAACGAAACAAACAACAAATCCCCAACCAACCAACCAACCAACCAAAAAAAACCCCGCCCCAGTGTAATATCACTTTCAGAGCCTAGTCCCCATAAATAGTAATCAGCTTACAGGTTTAGACACCTTCTGGCCTTTGGATGACTCCTGCTATCCTAGAGAACATCTCTCGTGTCCCTTCAGTGAAAAGAGAGCTGAGCAGTGGTCAGTTGGCATAAATAGCAGCACATGAAGTCGGGTTTAGAAGCCAGTAAAAGCCAAGTATGTGGTTTCTACAGGGTATCTGGCAGTGAGGTTCTGATGAGCTCAAAGTGAAGTAAGAGCTCTTTAGACAGAGTAGGTAAAATCTGGGAGCAGCAACTGACACATTGCCTTTGGGTGGGCCACGTTGTTTTTGGAAGGAGGGAGGGTTTGAATGAAATCAACATATTCATGTGATATGTCTAATTTTTACTCTTGAGCTTTTCCTCAATGCCTGAAAGCTGTCTTGATCCAGCTCAGCTCTAGAGGAAGATCTGTTACATGGCAGAGCTCAGGAGAAAGCTACCACACTTCGTCCATCTAGAGGGAAGCTGTGGATAGTCAGAAAAAATACAAGATGGGTAGCCTGAATTTTGGAGATGGCTGTTAGAACCTCTGTGCTACTAAAACAAGGCTTCACTAATCAGCAGATCAAGCTGCTGATTATGTGATAAAGCAAGGAGAGAGTGATAACACTGTTGTCAATTCATCACCAGTTACTTCTACCTAAATTGTCAGTTCCGTAGTTCATCTAAACATTTTACAAAATAGGGCTGATTTATTACCTTCCAGTCAGAAGCACAGAACCAACACAGAGCTGTTATTTCAGTAGAGGAGCTAAGGTAACTCAAATTGTCATTTCACTTTTCTCTGCGATTCGAGCACTTAAACCTTTCCTGTCACGGCCGGTTTTAAATAGGTTGGATATTTATTGTGTTGAACTCTTAAACTGTGTGTGTGTGGGAGGGGAGGGTTTCTGAGTGAAAATGCTGCACATGTAATAGTCCCCGATGGCTTTCTAAAACAAGTTAACATTGTTTGACCTAAAGTGAATAAACCCTCAGCAGAACTGAGGCCGATGACTTTATCTGTTAGACTCTGGCTCCTCTAATTTAAAACAAATGAAAGAATGTAGATAGTTTAAGTGAATGCAGAAAAGATTGCAGTGATTTTTTTTCCCCTCGACCTTTAAAAAATTAGGAAATCCTCTGTAAACAGGCACAGCATCTTCAGAAACATTGTCACTGTTGTTATTCCACAGTGACAGTTTCCAACAGCAAAGCATGAAAAACAAGTTTTGCTTTGCTCATGGTTTCAGAGTGTGTCAGTAGATTTTCATTGCTAGGAACTCAAGTTAAAAATATTAAGTGAGTTCTGCTGGGCTCCTCCTAACCATAATCTTGCTTGCTCAAATTTTATACTGCAACCCATTCTCCTGGGCTCACTGAATTATACTTGAAAATGCTTTTGTCCCTGGCTAGATGATTGTAAATTCCTGCAGGCTTGAACAACTTTATATTTCCTTACAGAGTAGCAAATTTGTGGTCTGAGCTGAAATACTAATGCTACAAACCCACCAAAATGCATCCAACTCCAACAGACAGAACAGCAGGGATGATTAGTGTGAACAGCTGAGGCTTACTGCCGTAAAAGCTGTGCCAGCCTGCCTTAGTGCGCACTGGTAGCCTCACACAAACACCTCTGGGTCCAGCTCAGGAAGACTGGCGATGGATCAGAGATGCTGGCCAGGAGGAACAGTCATCTTGCTGTCCACTCCTGGCTTCTCTTTGTGCTTCGGACATTGCTGCCCTGTCCACATCAGGAGCAGCATCCTGACAGACACAGATCTCCCTTTACACTTCAGCTTTGTTATCTGAGAAGACTACTCTGAGGACTATAAGACACATCATCTGAGACACTGGTTTTCACAACATGGATAGGTGGTTCCCAAAAGTGGAGAACTGCCAGAAGCCAAATGTCTTCTTTCTCCCTACAGTGCAGCAGGATAAGAACTAGATGCCCAGACTTCCACCCAAGCTGCAATGTTACTCTCTGTTGGCACCCCCAGGCAGTGATTTTCCCTGAGAGTATTCTTGCAGAATACTCTATGCGCTTAAAATGGTGTTACTCCTAGGAGGTATTGCCTAACACCTTGTGACTGATGGAGATGGTTGACTGAAGCTTCAGGATGTCAAAATCCTGTCTTACTATGGACCCAGTGATAGGCCTTGCTGCAATTCTCTTTGGCAGTGTTCTGGAGCACTTTAAAAGCATCAGTATCTGGGGCCAAGCGAGGTAGGTGTGATCTCCTGTGAAGAGAAGATTGAAATAAAAGAAAGGAGACACATTTGTAAGGGTTCAGTGTAAAAGGGGAGGCAAGATGTAGGCATGGCAGCAATGACATTTATTTCTGTTTCCTGAGTGTTGGTGATAGGAACATCCATGAAATGAAAGGGGAATATTGTGGTACGGTTACCAAGAAAACAGCCATCTCTACTGATGTCTAGGATGAATACTGTACTAGTGCTGGACAGGAAACAGATGCCTGTATCATGACTGAATCACAGGAATTTCAATGCAGAAATCTGTAAAGCTAGTGCAGTTGCAGACAATGGTCACATTACTGTGTAGCTATAGTAATGATTTCATGGCCTTTACATGTCTAGGAGGGTCTGACTACTATCGGCAGTATCTTGGAAATACCAATGAATGAAAAATGTATGTGCAATCCACTCCTCAAACTCCCATGCTGGGGAGAATCTACTGAATCATTCTCGGGCACCTGTCAGCATCCTTGGGGAGTGGGAACGCTGTTAGGCTGATGCCAGTGGTGAAAAGTCTGTAGTCAGGCACACTACACGTGCTTACAAACACTTTCTGGGAGGCAGTAGCATTTCTTATGTCCAAAACAAAGAACATAGCAGAGGTGTCCAGGTTCAGCCTGAACCTCTCAAAGCAGGCCCTGATCGCGAGACTAAAGCCACTGGTGACTAGAGCAGAAACTCTTATCAGAATGATCATTACCTCAGCAGGTCCTACAAGTGACAGTTTCTGAGGGCAAACATCAATACAAATATCTACGTGCCTGAGGCGCATCTCCACCCATTCACTCTTCCTTTCATCCCTAAACTCAGGCCCTGTTAAACTTGGACCTTTTCCTACTTAACTTTTCAGACTTGTCCTTAGGAGAAGCCCTTATCCCAGCACAAAATACCCAAGATTTACTGCTATCTCCCACTGCTGCCTATCTAATCTATTTTACTCAGGTACTCCACAATAATCTAATCTAAAGAGTCCTGTAAAAAACCTGCTCTCACTTTAAGTTCCTTTTCTCTCAACTCCTGTTGTTGTCTAACCCAAAGGTTGGGCATTTGGGACTGGCTATGGCTGAGCCTCCTCAGTGCCTGTGGCACCTCAGGTCTGACATATCATGGTGGGCTGCAGCTGGTGAAAAATGAGAGAGCCTTCAAGATAGCAAAGACAACAGAACTGCTCGGCAAATTAGTTGCTTCACCTGGGTGCAGGTTACAGGTCTATACACTTGTGCATGTGAGAGAAAGGCATGCCCCTGTGCCCTGCCAGAGACAGGTGCTATGCACCATCTGGAAAGGAGGCAGGTACCTAAAACATATTTAGTGTACTGAAGATCATCCTCCAGTCCACCTGGCCAAGTGAATTTTGATGTCCACAAATTAGCCTCTGGAATATATATATTCTCAACACGTCAACACCTTCATTCAGCAAATGATAGTTTAAGAAGATAGAGCCCAATAATTGTGCCACCAGTGACCCAGCAGAATGGGCAGAACAGAATGACTGAGACTCCTGACTGCAGGACAGGCTTAACTCTGCCTACCTTGGCAATTTAAATTAGCTGCTATACTTTGCACTGAAGTGGCTGAGATGCGCTCAAAGATGTCTGGAGCAGCTCTCCTGTGGGGATGATACTCTTTAGCAAGGAGTGATAATAAACAGTAGGACGGTGCTAACACTTTAAGCTGCTGCAGCTGCTTGCTAAGTGAGTATGTGTCAACACCTTCAGACTGGAAGGTGAGAAAGTGAAACTATACCTTTCAGTTACCCTATTTCTGCTTTTGCAACCCCTTTTATTAAATCACTTTCAAGAACGATTAAGGGACTTAAAGGTTTGCTTGTGTGTTATGAATCCAAGATTTGGAGCACATTTCTGAAAGTTTGTGTCCTTCCTTAAGCTTTTATTGTAACTATGACACCATATTTACAATGAAAAATTACAGCAAGATAGTCTTATACAGGAAAGTCCTAAAAACACTCCAGTGTCTTGAACAAAAACATCTGCCACTAAAAAAATAGAACACTGTAATATGAGGAAGAAAATTAAGCACACAGTTTAACAAAGGTTTGCACAACCTGAATTTTCTTTTGATAATTACACAAATATAAATGTCTCAGAGTCAATAATGAGATCTAGTCCCTCAACCTAGCAATGAAGTAATATGTGATTCTAGGATCAAATTTTCCTGTGCGATATTTTCATCTCCCTGTTAAAGTTTGAAAGCTAAAGCTAGAGAAATTGATTGGCAATGTAAAAAAAGTAAAACTGGAAGATTTGTCTCTGTATTAATGTAGCTGTGCTGATACAGAGACTTGTTAGATACTATAGTCAGAGTCCACTTGTAGTTCATTCTCTCCAGGACAGTTTGTAAATGTGACAACATTCTATATGGGTATTAGTTATGATGCTAATTTAGATTTGGAATCAGTACTGCAGCTACTATACAAAAAAATACTATTACAAATACATGAACTGATTTTGTATACATCATAGATTCTTGATGGTGTTCTGCAGATTGGCATGATGACTCCTGTGCAGAGAACAGTAGGCAGCTGAGGACACAGCTACACTTCTTGGTTCTGTTTGATAACAGAGTCTCAACAGAAGTGCCCCAACTGTTGCCCTTCTCCACCCTCCAAAAATGTCAAGTGATTTTAATTCTGGTCTTTTCAACTTCTTGACAACCATTGTGCAAACTATATTATAACAGTTTTCTCTGGGTCTGGATGGCAAATTAATCTTTAAATGTTGTAGAAATTATTAGGGAGCTGGGCAGAACCCTCCTGTAGATTGCCAGCTGGACAGCAGTATGCTTATTCAAAATATCCATATGTAATCTCAGATCGGGTTCAGCCACAAAGTAGTCTTTAACATCAGAAATTTATGAGGAACTTAAATTCAGAAACTATCACACATTTTTAACTATCTATATGCCTAATGAAATCCACAGCTACACACAGTATTGTAGGCAAGCACCTGAATCAGTGCGACAGGCTGTGAGTTGTAACACCCTTTTAAACTTAGCAGATGTGACCTTGGTTGACAATAATTAGCATATAGGCCTTGAGACTTTTCCTCCAGCTACTAGAAGTAAGCTCGTTCCGCAGTTCTCCGGATACCAGTATTCATCCCTGCTGACGATGCAAGTTGCGGAGGGATAACCAGGGCAGTCACCTCTTCTCAGAGATTGCGATCTCATGGTCAAGGGTAGCACAGTAAAAAAACCATAACCCAAAACATTACTATTGTTTTCAGAACACAAAACTAGACACAACCTTTCCTTTCACTCAATTCTTTACAAATTCTTGCAAATGCTTTGTTTTGCTTTGTTCCCTTTTACAGAGACCCTACTTGTCTAGCCTCTACGCTGGAAAGCAGCATTCTAAAAACCGAAAAGAAATTAAAAATCACACACTCCGGTGATGATAAAGAATAGAAAATGTTTCCATTTACCGCCTTCGCGGCTACAACAAAACCAAGTCGCCCCCCCCCGCCACTCGCCCAGGGGCAGCCCAGGACTTCGGCCAGGACCGTCCAAAGCCAGCCGAGAGGCGGGCGCGGTCCCGGTCCTCCCGAAGCCAGGTGCAGGTGGAGCTGGCAGCAGAAGCACGAAATCCTGCATTAGGGCGGAAAGTCTGAGATCGCTGCTGTGTGATCACCCCCGAAAACGCCCAGGGAAGCAGCAGCAAACGCCGCCGCCCCAGGCCGTGCTGGCGGGCGGGGACCGGCGGGCCTGTGCGCTCCCCGGCCGCAGGGCGGGTGCCCTGGACGGCAGCCGGGAGCCAGTTCCTGCCCTCGCGGTGTCGTCTGAGAAGGTGGGTGGATTTTTGGAAGGAAGAGAAAGCACCGGCCGGGAGGCACGGGAAGGGGACATGCTCCCCACCGGCAGAGGCAGCGGGAGCCACCAGCGCCGAGAACGCCGCGGCGCGGGAAGAGGCAGGAGCCCCGCGGGCCGCCGAGTAAGAGGGGCCGGCTGGAGGGCCGTGGGGCGGCGCCGCGTTGCCGGCCCGGCGGGCTGGGGGCGGTGGTCACCCCTGTTCTTGGCAGCGCGGGGGCCGCCCGCGGCGCTGGGACGGATCCGGGGCCTGCCTGGGGATGGGTTGTAACGGGACGGGGCAGAAGGGGCGCCGTGCTAGGGCACGGGGGAGGCGGCACACCCGCGCACAGCCCTGCGCCTTCGGGAAGGCGCTGGCTGGAGTGCCCCGCCGCTCCCCCCCTGCCGAGCCAGGGCCGGTGCGCAGGTAGCTGGGGGAGCCCTGGGAGGAGCCCGGGGAGGGGCGCAGCTGGCGCGGCGCGATGGCCCCAGCGCCGAGACGCCCTAATTGCCGCCGGCGGGGCCGCAGCGGCCGCCGGCTGCCGCTGTCGAACCGAAGCAACGTCTGTGCGGGGGGAGGCCCGAGGGAGGGGCGCGGGCGGGGCGTGGGGCGCGGTGGTCTGATCGCGAACGGCTCCGGCTACGTAGTCGGGGGGAGGGAGCCGTTTGTGAGCGGGGCAGACCCGCGCAAGAGACAAAAGCCGGGCACGGCCTCGCTACTGCCGGAGGGATCTTTTGTTGCCGCTTCTTCGTCGGGGCTTGTGCGCTTTCTGCTGCCGCCCGCCGCCCCGGCACGCCGCTGGATACAGCCGGGGCGGGAATCGTGAGCAGGCGGCGGCTTCCGCCTGGCCCGGAGAGCGAGCGGCCCCTCGGCCCCCGGTCCCGTCTTCCTCCTCCACCAGTTGATCAAAGTTCGGCTGGGCCAAGGTGGGGAGCGGCCCTACCGCCCCGCCGGCCGGGGCTGCCCAGACAGCGCTGCTCCGTCCTCGCTCCCTCCGGCGGCGTGTAGCGAAGTAGGAGGGAGCGGACGCCTCCCGCCTCTCCCCGCTTGCCCTCTCCTCCCCGCGGCTGGGGCTCTGGATAGGAGGAGCCGGAGGAAGAGGAAGATGACGAGTGGGTGCAATTAGCCTAACAAGGGACGGGCGGCGGAGGCGGTGGCGGCCCCGCGCCGAGGCACTGACACATCTGCTCTCTCTCCTCCTCCAGCCATGAAGGCAGAAGTCGGGGAGCGTAGCTGAAGCCCAGGCTCGTTCCGGTGCTCTTCCCTATGGCAACAGCGTGAAGGGGCCGCCCCCCGTCCCCCGGCGGTGGGGCCGGGCTGGCCGAGCCTCGCCTGGTGTGCACGAGTGGCTCTGGCATTGGCTCTCCCCTCCCGTCCCTTCCTTTCCCCGATGTGGGCTCCAGAGGATTTGCGCCTCCTTTGTAACCGGGAATGAAATAATGGCGACCCGGTGGGCAGCGGGGCCACCCGGCGGAGATGGAGACAACGAGCCCCCCCCGGGCGGCGGCAGCGGCGCCGGCGGCCAGGTAGNGGCCCCCCCCCCGCCGCGGGGAACGGCTTGGCTGGAGCGGGCTTAATGGCCGCTCCCTCCCGCTCTCCCTCCCTCCAGTTCTCCCTCCCTCCCACTCTTCCTGCCCGCCCGCCCCGGAGTTGCTGGGAGTTGGACGCTGGGAGTGGTGCGGCTCCCCAGCAGCGGAGGGCAGGCAGCCGCCCGGCCGAGCGCTCGCACCGCACTCGGGGCACCGCTCCCCGGCCAGGAGGCGGCGGCACCTCCGCTGCCTCCCGGGCCGGGCGGCGGCTCCGCTTCCCGCCCCGTGGAGCCGCCGCCGCCCTGGCCCTCGGGACGGAGGTTTCCCCGGGGCCGCCCCCTGGGCCCCTCGCCCCCCGGCCGTGCGGGCAGAGCGTGGCGTGTCGCTCCCACGCCCAACCTGCCCGTCCTGGAGGAAGCGCTTCGCCGGGCGCTCAGGGGTACGGCTTCGTCCCTGTCACGTTTCTACCGTGGTGATTTTTAGTAGAAATAAGGGTCTGGCCTCTGTCTGCTTGTACCCTGTGCTTGCCACTCTCCTGTCTATCCAGAGCAGGTTATATTAAGGATATTTCTATCCATAGCAGTTGTTGCTGGAACGATCCTCTGTGTGTTTAGATCCGAAACTTAATAGCATGCCCTATGGTGGCACCATTGCATGTTTTGACTTGCAAGACAAAGTTTTTAATACAGAACCGTGTCTGATCCTTCTGTGCTCCCTATTAATAGTAATAAATGTCTCTTAAACAACTATTAACTTCAGATTCAACAAAATATATGTAACAGTTTCAGTAGACTTGTTTTAAGATTTGTCTTAAACTTTATTTACAAAGACAAACTTGATTTTTTATTTCTCAAAGTTAGAGTATGTATGTTGTGCTGAAGAAAAAGCTGATTTAAATCTCCATAGGGCTGTGAAATATATGCCCTTTATGCAGGTATTCCCCTTTTTGTTTGCTGAAGTTGAAATACAACTGAGTGATTTTTAAACATACAGAACTTTAATTTAAAAGTGTGAGTGATTTTTGGTTTGGTTGTGGGTTGGTTTTGTTTGTTTTCTGTTGCTGTTGGTTTGTTGTTGTTGTTGTTTGTTTGGGGTTTTTTTTGTTTTTTTTTTTTTTTCTGAGGACACTGGGTTTTAATTTACTGGTATCTTGAATTCACCCTTTTGCCTTGGTCTGAAAGTGTCACATATGGTATTGTAGGATTTTCCTTTCTGCTATCACCTCAATTAAGAGATTCACACAGTCTCTTAAAGCCAGGTGGGTTAGGTGAGGATAAAATCGGAGTCTTAAGTAAGAGCATAGAAGATGTTAAGAGTTTGTGATAAAATACAGCTGAAAAGCAGTGCCATGTTTGGAGAACCTGTTCTTCAATACTGTTCAGATAGTGTGGGAAGAAGGAGAAAACCACATGTCTAAGGGTAGTATCTGCTTCTTAATTCTGTTATATTGAAACTTCTGGTCTTTGGCACTGGCCCTTGTCATAATCTACCTCTCCCTGTGGTGGTAAGCCCTAACAAAGCCTGTGGCACTTTTGGAGCTCATCATGTTAAAGCTGTGTATTTGGGGACTACTAATAGGTGTGGAGTTGAAAAATGCTCTGCCTGTTGTTTTGCCAGGTACTTACATGTTGGAGTTAAAATGTAACTGGTAGAAAACAGGCGCTCAGACCGGTGATTGCCTTAATCACAGCAGGCCTGATGTAATCTTTGCTTGAACTTAGACAGCCGTGGTCAATGTCTGATCGAGGTTGTAGTGCGTTCTCCGTTGCCTTCGTGTAATATTGCTGCATGTCTTAAAAGTCAGTTTGTTTTCTTACAGCTTTATTTTCATAGATTTATGTTAAATGCCAAGAGAGTGAGGATTTGTGGCTTGCTGTCTGCTCCCTCAGTTCAGTTGATGGAGTAGTTACTGTGTACAGTGCTTCATGTGCTATATGTGAACAAATCTCTTTTAATTGAAGTCTCTCTTGTTTGTATTGAACAGTAAGAATGACTTTTCTGTCTAACAAATCAGAAAACACCTTTAATGAAAGACAGTTACTATTAAAAAAGGACTTCAGGTTTTAAAAAAAATTGCTGCAGTTGTAGGGGTTTGTAGTGTTCTAATACTGGTGTGCGAAGTATTAGCAATTTATGTTTTTGGGACACTGGATCCTGTATGGTGTTTATATTCTAATGCAGTAATTAAGTCATCCACATTTAATGTTTAGGTGTAGACCTATACAGACAGCAAGTTGTCACGAGAAAGACTCCAAGCATAGCTGTTGTTCACCACAGTCAAAGGAGTTGCAACAGAAATTAGGATTTTCAGTCAGTTTAAGGTTTTGGAAATGCACAACTGTAATCATCAAGGTTTGAGCAAAAACTGAAAAACTTTTCCTCTAGCTTCAAGATCAGCGGTCAGACTAAGGGGATGTCTGTCTGAGAAGTGGTGCTTCTGTGGGTCTTTGTGTACACAGGTAGGAGAATAGAGGACATGCGATTTGAGTCGTCTGGATACCACGTATGTTGGTCAATAATTGTGTTTTGTTTAGGACGCCTGCCTACTCTGAAATTAAGTTCTGTTCGGTCATGCCTTGCCATGTTTTCTGTTTTTATTTTCCCTTCATTTTTTTTTTGTTTTTCCCTTTGACACTGTACCTAGTGCTCTTTCTCCCTTCAGAGCCCCTTCACTGAAACGATTGTTGTGAACAAAGATTGCACATTCAGGCTTGCAGGCTCTGTCTGAACATGGAGCGCCTGTTCAAAGGGACAGGTCACGTATTCTGAGCTCCTGAGGGAGCTGGCAGAGAGGGCCAGGGACTCTCAGGGCTGTTTGCCGTTCTGTTTGAAATCTGACACACGTTTACAAATGGAAGAATTGCTGGGCTTATGTTCATAAGGACAGATAAGTGAGAGCGTGTTCTTTCTGGCTTTTAGATTAATAAGCATCGGCTCTCTCTGTTCCGTCAGGTTGTAGTGGTGTTTTGCTGGAGAGTTTAAGCCCTGCTGAGGTACAGCCAGTACTGCTTCAGTCATAACAACCCACCAGGCCTGTCCAGATTTGAGGCTGGAACCGGTGTCTTCATTAATGTAAATTTAATTTCCTGTCCTTTGCCTAGAAAGGCACAACAAAAAGTGCTTTTATTTTGGGGGATTTTTTACTTTTCTATTCCTACTGTTTTCCATTTAAAGAATTGCTGTGTCTCTTTGTGGTAAAGTTTACTGTTAATCTGTATTAAAATTACATTCAGAATATTAAATGCAGGTTGAAGAAAATACAAACTGCAGTGTGTGTGGCCTTAAAAGCCAAATTTTAATTCTTAACAATACCGTTTGCTCGGTTTATGAAAACTAAAATGAATCCTAAAAATACTTTATCAAATAATTTAATTAAGACTGGTATTTTTCTTTTGGTTTTGTGACATGTTTTTGTTTTGCTTAGCAGGTGAGTTGTTAGGAATAGTGAATGGTCTTTAGTGATTCCCTGGAGCTTCTGTATTTGTCGAAAGTTAGGAACACATTTCCAAAGACTTCTGTAAAAAAAAAAAGAGGTTTATCAGTACTTGCTTTGTAATCACAACTGGCTGGTTTCAGAGAAGAAGAAAACCCCACAATATTCTCACTCCTACACCTTATCAGAGAGAGCGCAACTGCGTAAACTGAGGAGAAGCATGTGCTGGGTCAGGAACCAGAGAAGGGCAATGATGGCACTAAAAATAGAAAATCATTTGCCTTCTCACTAACAATAATGATTAGATCGTTAACTGTTTTAACAGGTTGGGATGACATTGGTAAGCTTCAAGTGGTGACTCCCAGATGTTACATCTCTCCACTGTCGGAGCAGAATGTCAGTCTTTCTGTAATTATGCCTGTAAACATGTGAACTGTTCTGGAACTCTGTGTTGTTGAGTATTGGTGCTTTTTTTATGCCTGATACTCAGATGCTGGAAGGTTTAATTGAAATGTTAAAGATCAGACTTAGAGAAATCCATTTGTTAGATTTTATATGTCAAATAGTACACAATACTGGTTGTTAGAAGTGTACATTACTTACGTGATAGAGAATTCTGCGCAAAGCTTCTGGTAAATAATTTCAGTGTAAATACCAGCCTTACCAGGAGTTTTGGTTGAAGCTGTTCAAAAAGCTTGAGTCAAGTCCTGTTTAATCATGCAAGCATGACACTGACTTCTGCTCTGATTTATGTCAGCATAAGCCTAGGATAATTTGACAAAGCACGGCCCTCTTCCATGAGGAAATGTTACGTATTTGATAAGTGACAATGTGAAGCAGGAAGTAGTTCCTTCAAGGAAAGGAAGGTATCTGCCTTCCAATGTAGCTGCATTTGATATGTTTTTCTAAAGTGACTTCTTGCTTCCCAGTTATACAACTTTGTTGATTGTACCACTTTGGTGTAATTGGCTGAAAAAAATACTTTTGCAAGAGAAGCGCAATGGACTGAGAGTATCTTGAACTGTGTCTGTATGAAATAATTGCATTTATTGCATGTAGTATATGCATTATACAACTGAACCTTTTTCTTTAGCAGGTTTGACAGACATCAAAGCACTAAGTTGACTTTTTTCTCTGTATAAGCTATTTTTAATGATTTTTATAATTAAGATTCAAAAATAACGTCTGCTACTTCAGACATATTATTTAATGTCATTTGTATTTACTTACACACAAAACCAATTGAGAGAACAGTTGGGGAAGAGGAGGTATTTCATCTCACGCTGTATGCATTTGTGATCTTGTGCCTCTTGTATCTTTGAAAACGTCGTACTGTAGGTGGAAAACCAAATCATAACTGAATAGTATGGGCTCTGAAAAGAGTAAAAGCTGGTGGTTTTTTTTCTTTAATTCTCTGACTATGTATGTATGTGACTGTGTAGATGATGATTGTAATATAAACTTGTGCAACTTGTGAGCCTTACTAAAAGAAAAATATTACCTTTCTGAGGAAGTCTAAGTGGCACTCTTAGTCTAAGCTGTTAGGAATACATACTGGTCCTTTGAAGCTGGTGTTTTGGTTTTTTTCTCTGATAACAACTGGAAGAAAAAATTGACGTTTTATAGCATTCAGAGGTTGTGTGCTATTTTTTCTTGGAGTTGTTTGTGTGTTAAATTGCATAGAATAGGAAGCAGATATAAAAAATTATGAAATGATGTTAAATGAAAACAAGATTGATTTCTTGTGGTTAACAGGAGTCATTGTTTTTAAAAAAACATGGGTTAGCTCTGGTATAAATGTTGAGGCTTCTAAAATGAATTGAAACAGTCTGAATTGAGAGTATTCCAAAAGTCAGTCTGGTGGGCTGTTAGATACAATTCCATGATTGTGGAAGCTGTCAGAGCCTACAGTCTCTTCCAAACCTTGAACTTAGGGCCTTGCTACAGAGGAGGTGTTTGTCTGCCTGCCACAAAAGATAATGGATATGTACTAAAAATATGTTATGCTAAGCATAGTACACAGACAGTGGATGTGAGTTATGTTGTCTGGTCAGATTGATTTCTTTTTACAGGAATCTTGTAACACTTTGCCTATTTATAATACGAAATGCAGATTATTATAAATGCTGTGCATTTCTGCTGTCCAAATCCTTCTCATGTCTTGTAATTTTTATTATTTTTGCCTAGCCACTTCCATGGTATTTTTTGCCTATCACCCAGTAGTAGGCACACACAGTAGAAGTATAATGGGTGGAAGCAGTGACATCAAACAGGCTTTGATTGTGTTCATATCAGAGGCCTGACACATCTTGTAAACCTGAAAGTGCATAATCTTAGAGTTACAAGGTGGGATTAAGCTATTTTATGTATACAGTTCTTGAGTACATAAAGGATATTTAATGGGAAGGCTTCCTCTGTGGTGTGTTTTTTGTTTTGGTTTTGTTTTTTTTTTTTTTAAACCATGGTGAAATGCGTTCTTCATTTACTCTAGTTAGGTGGGAAATCTGGCTACTCCCTGAATTGTTGTTTACTTTGGTAACAGGGAAACAATTTTCAGAATTTACTGTTTGATGATTGCTGTTGGATTTGAAGAGAACTCTTCTGGGGAGGTGACATTAGAGTTTAGCGAATGGATCACTTGGTAATAGGATGGTAAAGATTAGGCAGAACTGTGTGCTTTGTTCTCTGCACATCTGTGCTGGGGGGCTAGATCTACTCTGTTTTTCTGAATTGGTGTGCCCTGTTCTATATGTCAGGGAATTGTGTTCAGCAGAAAGTGTTGCTGCTTTATATTTTCTCATTTAGATTTTTGCATTGAGAACTTGTAGATCAGAAGTGTAGATCAGAAGTGAACCCTTGGCATCTGTTGCTGCAGCTCTCTGTGTACCGCATGTTTGACAGAGCCTGATACAAATCACGTGAGTAAATATTTGGTGCTGGGCATGAGAGGTTCTGCTTGGGCATTCTGGAAAAATACTAACAGCTGTTTAGATTTTGACTCTGGCTTGCAACCATGAGTATGCACCTCTGAGAGTATAGGTAGTAGGCTTATTTTTGTTCTAAATTTCTTTATTTCCATTTGCCGGCAGCTGCTGCTTTGGTGAGAGTGAATGAGGTGCCTCCTTAGAGGACATGGCTAGTTACAGATTGTCTGCTGGTGGAGGGGGGCACTCTGAGATAGACATTTTCTTTTATGTGTGTGTCATTTGCATAATGTGTTAGGACACACAGTATGGACTGCATTAAGCATTAGCAAATGTGCTGTAGGGAATAATCTTGCACTGAGTTGGCTGGATAATATAATCTTCCGTATTTCAAATTTTGAGGTTTATATTTGTCTATTTGAAGGACCAGGGACAAAAAATCAAATAGAAAGCCATATAAACAGTATTGAGGAGAGAGATTTTAAATACTGATTAACAGTTGCAATTGGTACAAATAGGTTGAAAAGAGAAACCTGAACTTGGGATTTTGGTGTTTGTTTGTTGTGGGTTTTTGGTTTGTTGATTTGTTGGGGTTTTTTTGGGGGGGAGGGTGGTTTTTTTTGGTTGAGGTTTTTTTTTACCTAACAGAAATGGCAATGTGCCCTCTTATTCATATGTATGTATATCTCTTTGTACACTTTCTTGGAGTACTATTTCTTATTGAAGCTTTATTGCAAACCACTCAACCCTTTGAAAGACTGTATTTTGTTCTCTTCTAGTTTAGTTTTTCATCTAAATACTTGGGCTTTTTGTGTTACAAAGTTTGAGACATAAGAAAGTGAACAATCCTGTAATAAAAAAAGTTTTAAAAAAATCAAAGCTTCTTAAATTGCCTTAAATATTAGTGTTGACTGTATGTGTACTTCTCTTAGTCAAAGCGTGAGGGCAGAAAAGACTAAAATTCAAATGCTGATGCAATTTAAAACTTGGAGGTGAATAGGTGTCTTGGGTACAACTTGTTCTGTCCATGGGATGAGCTAAAAGAGACTCTTTTAAATTCTTAAGAATCCCTTACAGATCACTTGGCTTGTGGCAGATAGATACAGTATGCCCAGTGATACGTTCACAGCATTGCGGTAAACTCCTCAATTTTGAAAATTAAAACTGAGCTCAATCTACAACTTAAGTTGCAGTTTTATGTTGGAAAACTGCACATGGAGAGATGTTCAAAAGCTAGTTTATGGCACTAAAGTAATGTGGATTTCAAAGCCATAACACAATTCCAGTTATTTTTGAGGAAAACATGACAGTATAACTTGTTTAAGATCTGTCCTGATGTAATAGAATGTGGAAGTGGTTGATTTCCTAGGAAGCTTGACAGATACATAAATACAATTCTCTAATTAAATTCTCTTGTGGTTTAGACATGTTTAAATGTGTATGTCCTCAGTTCCATAATGTTTAAGAGTCCTAGAGGTCAGTCAGTGCTTGCAGGAGCATGCAAAGCTATCAAAATTACCTTTCAATGTAAGAATTGAGAACTGAAACATTTTGTTGTTGTTCTTTTTGGTTAGCAAAAGAAGCAGCAGGTTTAGTATGTGCTCCTCAAGCAGGTGACTCTTCTTACCTTTGAGTTCTGACCTGTTTTTTGTAAGATAAAGATCTGGTTAGGGTTATCTCCAAAAGAAATGCTGCAGTTTTCATGTAACAAGCTGTCCCATTGCACTTCATGCTTTTTATTGTTGCTGTGCTTTTCTTCTCAGCTCTCTAATTTTGATGCAACTTTAATAGGGAGCCTGTGACTCCAGTGAAAAGTATTCCCATGTATAGCCACAGACATTTCTTATTCATCAATGGCTGTAAAATCTGACTTGTTCCTTCTTGCATGCATTTTAAAATTTTATTATCCTCAATCACCATGGTAAAAGGTGAGTAAGTACACTTTGCCCAGAGTAATCAATTTTCATGGCAATTTTACAGGCCTTCTGCTCCATTCTCTGTTCTTGCACTTTTTTTTAATGGGTCTGTCTCAATACAGTCTCACATTTTCTGTATGCTTTAGTTATTTTCTTAAAAAATATGTTGGAGAAGTTGCTTTGGAGCTGCTTGTGAGGTGGGATTTAAACACGTTCTTTCCTTTCTTAAGGAAAGAAGAATGAATGGCTCGTGTGCTGCTCTGGAGTTTTAAAAGTTTCCCATCTTGCCAAATTAGCAATAATATGAAAGTTGGAAGAATAAAACAAGTGAACATGAATAACCTTCAGTATTACTCTCAATCTGTGCATCTGAATCAGATGCTGGAGTAATTCAGCAGCAGTAAGTAGTTTTGCAAGCTGGTGTTCTGATCCTGTCATGGAGGTGATCTTACAAGCTCATTGCTTGCATCTCTTTTGTTAGCATTTTAATTTTTTTAAAACATGAGGAGTAATATTCTGGCTTTTTAAAAGTACTGCATACAGAACCAAAATGGTCCTTGTAGCTGAGTCCGTGCAACAAAGGGTTTTTTTCTGTATGAAAGTGTTACGAAATATTATGTTGTATAATGGATGCTGGCCAATACAGGTAGCATTTCATAGCCCATGCCCTTTAGGTGTTGTTTTTTCTGAGTTCAAAACTGTAGATGGTTTTGAGTAATTCTCTCTCTATTTGCACTGTGACTGAGGCTGTGATTCAGCTGTATATCTGAATAGGTCTGGTAACTTTCTGCTATTTTCGTGAGTTAAATGGCAATGGAGCGGTAAAATGGTTATTTTTTTTTTTCTTTCTGTGTAGAGAACTTTTGCTTGCTGATAGTTATTCAGATTAGTGAAGGTGAATTGTCTGGGCAGAAATGCTGAAGGACCTTCTTCAACACTAGTTGATATAAAATGTGCGTAAATGTCGAAGTATTACGTCACATATAAAACGCTGAGAAGTAGTGATTAACCAGGAGCTCATGAGTGAAATCTTAAATGTTCTGCTAGGTAACTTCAAGGATTAAGCAGCAGCTTAATGCTTGGTATTGGTCAAAAGAGCAAATTGTCATCCATTTCCTAATAATTTTGAACAGTGTTCTCTGTTAGGCCTCAGTATGTAAATCCATAGTGCACTTGGAGCTTGTGTGTCTAGGTCCCATCTCCTTTCATTTTTCCCCATCTCAGAAACAATATAGTAGAGCTGGAAAACTTGGGGAGAAAGGCTAACTATGATAATTGAATATATGTAGTTGTTTCTGTATCAAAACCAAAAAAGGAAGCTAGGACTTGGCAATTTGGGAAGGAGGAGAATAGAGACAGACAGGTGATGTTGCGATGTTCTAGCTTTTTCCATCTCTGTCTTGAATTTCTATGGATCAGCTTATTACTATCTATACCAAGAACTTGGAGGTGTCAGATAAGCATGGTGGAGTGAGAACAAGCAAAAGGAGATGGTCCTTTGCATAAAAATTAAGCTTGTTACTCTACTCCATAATATTTTGGAAGCTAAAAGCATGTGTATAACCGAGATATATTTTTGAAAGAGCATTACTTTCAGAGTTACTTAGTACCCTTGCAGTGGAATGAATTATGGATTTGTGAATAATTAAAGCTGGGAGGACAGTGTAGTGATGCTTGTTTCTGTGTTCTTTCCTAATCACAGCTATCTGCATTTGGTCACTGTAAGAGCTGGGCTAGCTGAATCTTTGATCTGATCTACAGGTGTTCTTACATGTTGGAGTGCTGATTCCATAATAGCTCATCATTCCTTCTGCTTTTGGGAGGTTCTGTACCAATGAAACAAGGCAGCTGTTGGTGATCAGCAACAGGAAATGGAGTTTTTAAAATATTCAGGACTGGGCCTATTTTTGCTTCTTGAAGATACCACACTTATGTATTTGGTTTTACTCCCTTTTGGTAAAGTTGCATCATATGGGTCTAATGTTCTCCAGTTTTAATAAGCTAAAATGAAATGCACCATTGCCTGCTTTTGTTTTCACTCCATCTCTTCTCCATCCCCCCTTCTAGCTGAAGGAGAATGCAAGGTGGTTGGGGATTGTACACACAAGTTACATATGCTGTCATACTTTCATTTCTTTTCTACTTGTTTGCAGTCAGGCAAGTGCTTGTTTTGCCTGTAGAATAGTTTTCTGTGTCGCCTTTTTAGTGGACTGTATTACATTGCAGGACTTAATTTTTGATTCTAGGTCTTATTGCAGCAGCAAACCCAGTAAATCCCTTAGATCCTGTGGAAAACTTCTTTCTCTTTTTGTGGTGAATGATGCTGCTGGGACTTCTGTTTGCTGTAGAATAGCTACTCTTCTTTCACTCCATTTCTACAGCTTAAGGGAAGGAAGTAGCACTTTCAGAGGCTACACAGCAAGCTATTTAGCTCCAAAGGCATGGGACTGAGTGATGTATGGATAGGGAAAGGACTGGAGGGAGCAGCTCCATCTGGCAAAATGAAATTTCTCCCCTTCACCAGTCCTGAAAATCAGTTATCCAGAAGGTAAGGAAAAAAAAGGTAAGCTTCTACTGAAGCAACTGTGAAATGAGATGGCCGCAAAAAGTTTTGTTGAGTTGGGGTTTTTGTCTTTTGTGGGTGGGCAGACAAACAACCTCCACCCCCAAAAACTATTTTTAAAGCTAGATCTAAAATGTTAAAAGGCATTTGTGGCTAAGATGGTTTCTGCTCTTGTAATCAGTGATTCATGACTGAGAAACTAAATTCTTTAATGTGAGTGAGTAGACACAGTGGTAATATTAGACAGTTACTCAGCAAGGCGTGTTCAGGGTCAACAGTCCTCACTGGTAAGTTTGTAATTTTTTCCTTGTTTCATTTAGACTGGGGACTTGTATAAACTTAGGAAAAAATCTTGTATTCAGTTTAGAATTCAGTGATGCCTGTTTTTCACACTATCCCAGTGTGAATTTATTTGGGAAAAAGATTCTCCTTTGCAACTCCTTCAGCATGTTAACCTTTATACATTTCATGGCCAGCATTCAGCAGCTTAAATTTTGGATGGTGCAACATCATTAGTGATGTAATGGTTGTCTATAAGCTTCTTTGCAGTTCACAATGGGAGTCTGAAGTTTGGAAACAGATTTTTTCTGTGTTAGGTTCTGTGTCTGCTGTGAGGGAGGTGAAGCACAAACACCACAATCATCTTATTTTCGATAGTGCCAAAAAAGTGAATAATGATGTTTTATCATAGGGGTTTTTTTTTTGTGGTTATTTGGTATGTTTTTTGGTGGTCTGTTGCTGTGTGGGTGGTGGTTTGTTTGGTTGGTTTTTTTTTAATTATTGGATTTTTTAAAAAATTCAACCCATTAATGCTACCAAATTAGTTAAGGGGAAGGCGTTACGTGTGAGATTAAAATCAGGATTTGTGGGACTGACTTAACCTTAAATTCAGTTTAATACTGTGGTGACTTCCCCCACATGGATAATCTGGTCTGGCAGATTTCTCTTTCCTGTTTAGGACCCAAGTTACCTTCAGCTTTCATTCCTTGGAGAGTGCCTGTAGTCTTCCCTAATTTTTTAAGTGAGAAAGCTGGGATTACAAGAATATGTCCTCAAGTGAGTGTTACTCAGCTCATACAAGAATGTCACTCAGCTGAGTGTTTCAATGCATGAGGAGCAGTGGTTGTCCTTTCTCTGTGTTCTTTATCCCATGGTGCAGTTGTTTTTTGTGGAACTTGGTTTCTTTATTGCAAAGACACTTCTCATTTGGGACAGAAATACAACTAGTTGCATTTTAGAATGACTCATTACAGAAGGATCTTCCAATTTATTCTTACTGCATAATAAGGCCTTTCTGGCCTATGTGCACATTATTTTGCAAGCCTCTTTTTGTCTGTTACCTTATTTACAAATGACTGTTACAAAGTGGCAGTAGAGGCTTTAGTTTTCCATTATACTGTTCTGTACTTTTGAATTCCATTGAATTCTGAGATACTCCATTGTATTTATTGTTTTAAATGATTGAAGTCCAGACTATTTTTTAGTCTTAAGTGCAGATTTAAGTTAGATGATTTCAGAAATTATAAAAAAAAAAAGTCGGAAGATGTCTTGTGTTGTGTATGTTAATAAAAGTTTTTTAATAATTGGGAAAAACAGTATTTGTTCTAATTTAAAATAGTAAAATAGGGGGGAAATTACATTTATTCATACTTCAAAAATAGCCTGTGTAACTCCTTTAAGCTGAAGATGGTTCTGGGCTTCAGCAGGCTTTGGATCAGTGATTATAATAAATGAGCCTTTGAAAAAATCTTTAATTCTTTTGAAAATCAGTTGTGCCTATTCTGTTCTTTACACTGACTGCTTTTTGTATTATGTGCTAGAATATAAATAAATAACTTGAATTATATACTTTCTTCAAACCTTCTTTTGGAGAGATCCGTGTCAGGTTTAGGCAAAAATACCCCAAGCAACTAACATTTTCTTCAACTGTTAGAGTAAAAAGCTTACAAATACCAGTTCTTTGTATAATGCAAGACCTTATATGCTATAGGAAACCTGACATGCTGTTATATATGAAGTCACAACATGAAAATATGAAGAATGTAGTAAAAATAACTGTATTTTGAAGTTAAACACACAGTGGAAGTAGATAAATTTGTTTCAGGAACAAAAAGTTTATCTTTTTTTACAGCTCCTTTATTCTTACTCAAATTTAGAGGGCGAAAAAGCTTGTCCGTTTAAAGGAAATCTGTGAAGAATGAGGCCTGCTTTTTTGAATGTCTGCAGCTTGAAAGAGTTGTAGGTATGTCTCCAAAACCAGGCAAATAAGACTCTCTGCTGTAAAAGAAGTACAAGTTGTGAATTTAAAAAATGTAAATTTAATCTAAAAAAAAGAAAGCAAAGCTGAAAGAAATTCTTAAGCATCTTTCCATAGCAAGTCATGGACTGAAGTATAATTATACTTCATCTAGTATCTCCTTCCAGCATTAAAAAACTCTGCCTGTTTTAAGAGAATTTTGTCTTCATGGTGTGGTTTTGTTTTCTGTAGTTACCACAGGATTTTACCTGGAGCCTGGAAACCACTGCTATAGCTGCGGCAATCTCTCTTTGGTGTTAGCTCTATGACTTGAGAGTTTCTGGTACTCTTGAGATCAATATTGAGGTGAATTTGTTCTTCTCTTTCCTCCTTCCTTCCGTCTACACATGTGATTATGTAATTGTGTAAGTGGTTACTGAAGCCAGAAGTTTTAGAAAATGATGGTAATTGCATGTATAACATTGTTTCAGTAAATTAAATGAGAATGGCAGAGAAGAAATGGATACACTTTTACGTTTACTTGCAAAGTCATATGTGCATGTTAGCAGAGGGTATTGCCATACTATATTGGCCATGATCAGGTAGAGAATGTTAGGGATTTGAGCTAGAATGTAGCACTTCGCCAAAAATAGTCTGAACCTGATTTGTCTGCAGCTGTGATTTGTGTAGCTGCTGTAAAATGCTTTCTCACCACTGAAAATATGGCACAGATTTAAAACCAGTTTTAACAGTATCAGTGAATAATTGAGGTTGGAAGACTCTTCCGAAGATCATTTAGTTCAGTAAACTGGAGCAGGCTGCCTAGTTGTCCAGGCTGGTTTTGACCACAAGTGTGGAGACTCATCATTTTTTCTGGCAACTTGTTTCAGTGTTTGATGATGCTTATAGTAAAATTTGGGGGGGTGGTGGAGGTGATGTTTAAATGGGTTTTCCTCTATTTCAGTTTGTTTCTGTGCCTCTTCTAATTTCATACTTGGCCTCCAGCTGGACCTCTTCCTGTTGTTCATAACCCCTTCAATTTCCAGTTCAGTTCACTGTCCATTTTTACCTGGCCCATACTTAATTACTTTGTCCATAAAAGAACATAATGGGAGATGGTGTCAAAAACCTTCCTAATGCCAGGGTAAAAAATACCTGCTGCTCTTCTCTCATCCACCAAGCCAGTCAACTCTTTACAAATGGCCATCAGGCTGATTAAGTACGTTTTATTCTTGATTAATCCACCTTCTTGTCCTTTGTATGTTTGGAAGCCTTTCTTGTTGCCCTTCATGTCCTGTACCAGATGGAAATCCAAGTGGATTTTGGCTTTCACATGAGCTTTGGCTTTCCTAACCCCTATCACTGCATGCTCAGACAGGGTCTTTGTTTTTTCTGGATCACCTGGGTCATGCTTGTGATCCTTGTACACTCCCTTTTACGTTTGAGTTCAGTCAGAATCTTCTTGTTTGTCCTGCCACCTTCGCTTGATTCTTTGCACACTGGTAAGGACCATTCTTGAGCTTGTAGGAGGAGATAGATGAAAATCAGCCAGCTCTCCTGGACCCCTCTTCTCTCTAGGACAGCCTCTTTTTAAAATTCTTCCAAGCTGATCACTGAGCAGTCCTGTTCTGCAGAAGTCCAGGCTGTGATGCTGTTACTTGGCTTTGCTGTCTGCTCTGAGGATCCTGAACCTTGTTGTTCACAGTCACTGTAGCCAAGGGTGCCCCTGAACTTCATGCTCCCAAGAATTCTTCCTTTTCTGTAAATACAAGGTTTAGTACATTGCCTGTTCCTTTTTGGAATCTCAGTCACCTTTGTCAGAAAGTAACTGTTAGGAAACAGTTCATTTTGTGTAACATTCTGGAAACCTACTGGATTGCTTGTGTTCTGCTGTGATGTTAATAAAATTATTAAAAACAATACATTTTATTGCATATGTTTTTGTGAATACATTTTGAATTGGTCTTGTACAAGGTAAAGCCCTTACAGGCTGTTGGCCAGGAACTTGTACAGCGGAATTAAATGCAGAGAAGAGGAAGTTTCATTAGAGGATTAATCTGTTTCGTCATATGACTTAATTTGAAAGCTAGGATATACATTTGATAAGAAAAGCAGTGAAGAGGTTTGGAAAAGGACTGTTAAATAAAACTGAAACAACAGCTTGCATTCCTGCAGTTAAGCAATTTTTAGTTATTGTTCGATGTCGTTTCATTTTTGAAATCTGGTTGAAAATATTTTGGTAAATTGTGCTATCTTCATGTCTTGCTGCATGTTAGTGAAGTGCAGGTCTCCTATTGTCATTTGACACGTGATATTTCGTGCAAACACACCCAGGTCATGGAACTTCTGCTGTTTGACCTGAAGTATGGTGATTTTTAAAAAATAATTTCTCACTTGAAAGACAAGGTTAGGAAATACATTGTCCTTTTACAGACATAGTAAAAAATGAAAGCAAAAGCCTCCAGAAGAGAGACACTTCGCTAGTACCAAATATTTTTGCACTGTCCAATTACTGTCACTTATGTAATGAGGAGCTGGCCACGTGTGTAGTAGTTTGTGATTAATGGGTCACAGTGTATGTACTCACACTTGGGATAAGACTGGTAAAATACATTCCTGAGATATACTGTGAGGTTAATATGATGCTAGGTGAATTTTCTGTTAAGGATCAAGACCTGCTGCTGGCTGAAAAGAGGTTGTGGTGACACAAGGCAGACTTTCTGCTGAAATATAAGCAACTCTCGATTTAATTCATGTAACTTTGTTTGTTATGTAGTCAATAGTCAACCTGTAGTTTTCCTCCTGCTTGTTTCTTGGTTTCTGCTAGCGTGTTGCTTTTCCCTCTATTGTACACATTCAGCTATGCTTGTTTTTCTTTAATTTCTTTTTGAATGTTGTAGTTTTCTATAGCTTGTTTTGTAGGATTTTTTGGCTGTAATATTAGTACTCCTCTGAGTACTGACAGAAGTCGGATACCTGGTATCTTATGATTGATTTAGGACTTGCTTGTTAAAATGGTATGTTTTTCTTGAAATGGTAATTTCATTAAGTTTCACTGGCACATTAATTTCAGACTTTGAATGTAGCTCTCACAGACTGTCTTGAACTTGTTGATGACATTTTGTGTGGTGTGTTCTTTTGCATACAGAAAATGTATGGGTGGGTGAACAGTTTTTCAATCTGTTGGAATATACTGGCTCGGGTGGGTTCATGTACCATATCCTGGGTTTGTGCACCTGGATTTCTGGCTCAGATTGTTTGTTTCAGTCTTTAGTTATTAAAAGTTTCTTTGAGATTTTAAGTGCTAGTACATTTATTCCATATTTACTAAGAATCTTTAGAGTGGGAGTTTTTTACGTTTTTAATTAGTTCTGCCCTGTAGCCCTGAACTTTTCAGTTAAAAGAATAAAAAAAAATCTTTGACCCTTTATTCTATCCAGCTTTTTTAGAAAGGGAATCTGTTACTCATTAATGTACGTTGTGCTTCGTATTCAATATAGAGGTAAGTTTTTAATGTGTTACAGATTATTCATGTTCGGTTAAGCCTTTGTGTGCCTTTGTATGTTGTAAATCACACCTGCCATGCATCTTAAAAATGAGGACCACTTAATGCCCTCTCTTATCCCTTCTCATCCTATCTTCTTCCTACTGAACTGTTACTTCCTCCATTGCTGGGGTTTTCATTCCATCTCTCCGTGTGTGGCAAGACTTTGTCCTTTATGAGTAGAAGACTTGAGAAAGGCCAGGGAATTACATGCTGATTTTGCAGCTCTGGAGGTCATTGTTCAAACAATTCAGTGAGGGGAAAAAAATTATTATTAGTATGGGTAGTACTGGTGGTGTAATTGTTGTTGCTGTGCTTGTGTAGCATATCTGGTTGTTCGTAGTGTTCACAACATTTGTACTCCGTAATCTCAGGACGTGTTGGTGTCATTCCCCATCTGTTCTCTGTTGTGTTCCTCCCAGAAGACCCTGCCCAGTGTTCGGCCCTTGCTGCAGGACATGACAAACTGGAGAGAGGGAAGGCGTTCAGAGCCTGGAGCACCGGCCTGGATAGGAGCCCACTAAGACCAGCTTTGCTCAGCCTAAGGAAGCAGGGAGCGCTGCGGAGGCAGCTGGATGGGGCCTTCGGCCTCTTGGAAGGGCAGGGATGAGAGAACGGGTGCGGTAAGGGAAACTCCAGCTGAATCCAAAGAGAAAAAATTACCTTTCAGAGTGGTTAAACATTGGAACAGCTTGTGAGAGGTCCTGGAACCTTCCTCTTTGGAGACTTCTGGGACTTTACCACACGAACACCTCAGCAGCCTTTTAATCAGCAGTCTCCAGTGTCAGCGATAAGAGCTGTGTGTTTGTTCCTTTTTCTTGAAAAAAACCCTCTGGCCTGCTACACTGTAAAAAGTCTTACTGGCATATCCTTTCTAATAAAAAAATAGGTGTTTTTTAATGTAGTTATGTGAAAAAAAGGACACCTGTCTATGCCTGTAGAGTTCTTTAAAAAACTGGAATTAGATTCAATGCAAAACGCTGGTGTGGGGNTCCCCCCCCCCCCCCCGAGTCCCACCTATATAATACCTCATGAAGATTATGTTTTTGGTATAAAGTAGAGCTCAGTGAAATTGTGCTATTTTGGACTGGGCTGTTTTAGAGATAAAGGTGTTTTAGGAATAAGAAAAAACCAAACAGATGATGGATCTTGGTTTTAAGCCTGTCTCAAGAACTTCAGTGAGATGACTGCAGAGGGTGTGGCTTTTCATCATCCAGCATGAGTTTTTACTAGGGTGATGATTAGGTCAAATTTACAGTTCCTCTTTATTGCCTGACTTTGGAGGATGAAATTTTGGTAAAGAAAATGAGAATCAGGTCGACTTTCTTAAGAGTGTTTTGTCTCTGTGTTTCCTGTATTAACAACGTTTTTCAGGTTCAGTGCTCAGGAAAAATGAAGGTACAAATTTCCTTTCTAGAGCTTTCTTTCTTACTTTATCCTTACGTTGGAGAATTCCAGAGATTGCATTTTAAACTCAGTTCTTGGAAACCCTTTATATTTTTTTTCATTGTGTTTTAACTTCTTAGTGTAAACAGTTCTCTCTGTGAAGGTTGTGGGAATAAGGAGTAGAAAAGATGGATCTGAGATCAGTGTGCTTCTAAGACTGATAAATCTGAAGGAGATGGTGGAGTAATGGTTTAGGCCATTGTACCACAGCTACCTTGCTTGGCCTTTATTTACTAGTGAGATCAATGGATGCTATTACTGATCTCTAAATAACATCAGTTATGTGACTATTTGTGTGCAAGGTTGGAGATAGGCTTGTGAATAGCTCTTGACCTGGTGGGATGGAACCCTATTGGCCAGAGTTTTAGTGTGGCTCTGCTTATACCTTTTCATTAATAGTAAACACTCCAAAATATTTGTAAGCTAAAAAAATGAGATTTTGCACAGCTGTGTCCTGTATAGAAAGCTGAAAGGAAAACAAATATTTGATTGAGTTAGAAATTAGGAGAATAAATCTCCACTCCCTACTGACTAAAGCAGAGTAAGTCCTTGCTTCTAGAATTAGCTTCAGATGAGGCTTTTTATTTATTAATTTTCTGTTATGAATTGAGCAAAGATGATACTTCTCAGAAACTAGTTCCTTCTAGTTCATAGGAAGTTTTTCTCCCATCTCCTCTGAGGCCTGGCTGCACTTTCGGTGGCATTCTTAGCAGTCTCTGGCTGAAGTGGTTCACTGAAGGGGTAAGCAGTAAGCTGTTAGGCTAGCTGAGAGATCGTTTGGAAAGCGAAACTTACGTATTATTAGTTGGATATTTTGTGCCGATGAGTGGTAATGTGCTAATATGAGCAAACTTCTGTTTTTTAAGATGCCTCCTGCGTTTAGGAAAGCAAACATTCTCTTTGTGTTAACCTTTCAGAGGATGCCCTGACTTTTTTTCCAAGAGTTTTGGAATGATGAATTGTGCCACCAGCATAGTGAGGTTTAAGACCATAATTCAATACATCATTACTAAGATCTTACTTAGATACCATCCCTGCGGAGCTACGTGTGTTGAGTCTGTGGTTTTTTGCAATCAGGGTATTTCCCTTTAGTGGTAAGCACTAAAAATTACCCTGGGTTCACAGTGTAATTGAAATGTTGAGGCCAGAGGGTGAAGCTATTGACTTCCTCTGTAAGTGTAATGGGACAGTGCTTCTAGTTGATGTAAAACAGGTCTTTGCCAGTGCTACAGTAGTGTTTTGCATACTGTTTGTTTTTGTCATAAAAGTTCCTTTTATCCTGTGGTTAAGAAATAAAAAAGTTTTAAATTCCATTGTATGAAAGAATTATTAAGTATACAAAAGTATATAAAGCAAGTCTCTTTCATGCCACAAGTAATTTTGCCTGTTACATACAAACAAATTCAGACACCTGGCTTCTCTGCACCTTTTATCATGTAGACATGCATTGGAGTAATTTTACATAGTGCTTTTCACTCTTCATCTGCAAATACATTCCGTTGTCTGAGCTGTAAAAATAAGTGGGATTTTGGAGTACTCCTTTCTTCAGCATAATGCTGCTTTTAGTATCTGCCTGGTCTGAACTTCACTGTTCTGAATCTCCTAAGTAGATGCTTAGACCTGAAGCTATACCCTGTAAAGAGAAGTGCAACACTATCTTTGCTCTGCCTATATTTTGTGAATCTGAACTCTTGCTCCCAACAAAAACATGATCTTTAGCTCTACAGACATCCAGAAAATGAGGAAAGTGCAGTTTAATGTATTGGAAAAAGAATGTTGAACAGAAAAAAAAAGTTTATTGTTCTACCTGTACTCATGTAATTTTTTGCCAAGAATATGCCTGACTTCATAATTTTCAGTTAAGATATTTTTTTCCTAAAGAATGTATATAAGCATTATAGGATTGAAATGTATTAAAAGCAGTAGCTTATGGTTCTGCAAGTTTCTTCTTTTAGTCTTGATGAAAAGATCACAATATCTGCATTTCTGTAGGATAATTGCATGCTGAAATAGCAGAAGGCAGCACGGGTGAAAATGCAAGGCTCGTTTTCTTCAGGCAAAAGATAGTGTCAGAAGCAAGTGATGTAATGGAGTGAAGAAGTAAAAATTCTTGAATCTGATTTCTTTTGTTCATGGCATCAGTCTGCCCATCTCTTAGTTGCTCTGCAGTTGCTCTCAAGGTCCCTGGCCAATTTTGGTCAAATTTAAAGGCAGGAAGAAGGTCTCGGAGAGAATGAAGCGCATGGAAATTCAGAAATACCTACCCACTCAGTAGGTAGATGGAAGAGAAGCCCCGGTTAATGCCTCTCACTGAAGGTGAGGTGGGGGAGCTGTTGTGGCCAGTCAGCACGTGCATGACTGCCAAAGAAACATTATTTCCTTTACAGGGGATCTGACAGGACGAAAGAAGATGAGGGGGAGTTACAAGATGTATGAGACCGAAGTCAGTTCTACTACTCATGTAGCAACTTGATAAGTTTGTTTCTAAAATAAACGCTAAGCCTTCTTAGAATTCCAAAGCTCCCTGGAAAATATGTTAACTTCTTTTAAAGAGTATTTTCTTCCAAGTAAATCTTCCTTCGGATGAATGAAGACTTTAGGGAAAAGGTGGAAATTTGCACTATGGTGGGGAAGAGTTTTGATCAAGTCCACATATTTTATAAAACAAAAAATACTGGAAGTCATGAAAGTTAGTTTCAGATTGTGTCGCATGACTGATCTGATAACACTGTTCATGCAAAACTGGGCTTGTTCCTAACAGAAAAAAATTACAAAAAAACTGAAGGAAAATCTGAATCTTTGAATCTCTTCCAGTTATATAAATTGCCTGGAGAGATTACTAGATATTATAGAGATTAATCTCTGAGGTTTTTTTAAAAAGACTAGAGTTTAAGCCTCTGAAAACACAGCATATGGAAGCAGGGCTATAGGATCTAAACTAAAATTTTATTTGTAAACTTGATGTACAGGGAACAAGGGTGTTTGATTTTTGTTGCTTGTTTGCGGTACCTTATCTTCATTCAAAGTAACGAAAGCTTCAAGAGAGTTCTAGACAAGCCTCTGGCATTGTGCAAGTTAACAAAATTTGGAGACAGTCAGAAGAGAAAGCTAGGCATAAGTTACCAAGCTGTATTAGTTGACAAGCTGGTTTTATTTAACTCTCCTTCTCTTGGGAGTGACAAGTAGTGATACTTGTTTCTCTGCTGGGTTCTGTAGCTTGAGTGTGACAGGACTTCTCTGTACTGCATTATGGTGCCTGTAATCAATACAACAAATTGCCTGACAGATTTGAAAACCTAACCCGGAGTAGCTTTATTTGTAGCATATGTTTGCTAATATATTTACACTTTATCCTCTTACAAAAGGAAAGTAGAAGTGCAGGTGTGAAGAGTGTTACTCACTAGTAATCCAGTATCTTAAGAGTCTGTGTCCCCTGCCCATGCATCTGCAGGAAAAAATGTGCTAACAAAGGACTTCAGACCGCACTGAGTAATTCAGTGTAAATGACGTTTCTACGTGGCACCTTTCTCTGTAGCATTTGCATGACACTAACAATGTGGGAGTTCTACTCAAGCTTTACATTTGTGCGACCACAGGTGGGAACAGGAGAAAGGCATTTGGAAAGGCTCCTGTGAAGAGTGCTTCGAGATCTCTCTTGGTGTGGAGGTGAAGTGGCTGAGGAGGGTGTTCAAGATACACGGGCCTTGCCAGCTGGAGTGTAGCAGCCTTAAGCAAGTTTGCTCTAAGAGCTTAGGGCTCTTGCTGCTATGGGAAACCTATAGGGAGGTATTGAGGAATGTAATGTTCACTTACAAGTTTTTTTCTAGTGTTTTTAGGACATGTGTACAATGACTGATCATTACTTGAATTTCGGGAGAGCAATTCTAAAAGAAACTCACGTCATTCTGAAGTCTAAGACCTTGAAGAATTACTGCTGAGTTTGAAGCTTTTTGACTCTGATAGTGCAGATGGTAAAGTTTAAAATTATAGAGATTGCCAGCATGTAAGGGTAAGTTATCATTTAACAGAAACATATTTTCATTACTCATGGAAAAAACCCTGTACATTAAGAATAGCAAAATAAAGGTGTTCTATGAAAAGTAAGATCAATAATACTATGAAATCTGTTTTCCAGCATGCCAAAACTGATTTTCTGGATCTGTTTTTTGGTTTTCAGTTCAGTCAGTGGTACTAGTTAAATGAAAGAAATATTAGGAAATTTTGTATTGTAGTTGAGATTAGACTTCCCCTTTCTGAAGTTGGCGCTTACCTTTCTGACAGAGAGCCCGGTACAGTCCCTTTCTTGTTCCACTGGTGGACTGCATCCCAGCTGAGGGAAAATGAAGGCAGAGGAAGCAAAGGTGATTATTTTGCTAGCTGATAAGCTCACGTTGCTTCACACATGCTCTAGTAATTTTATTTTAATGAAGATTTTATTTTCTCATTTTAGCTGGCTTCAAGAAGAGCTCAGCTGTTCTGATTGTCTGTTGGGTGAGGCTATGTTAACTTCAAAATTAGTACTTGGTGTTGAAGGACAGTTATGCTATTACTCTCTATATAGCAGAGTTGTACTTTGAAGTAGACCAGTACTGAAAGTACTGAAAACCTACTGTTCTAAAAGAAATGGGAGGATTTTATTGAAAAGGTCTTAATACTCAATAGTTCTTGTGTTTACCAACAGTAATAATTTTTAATTTTGGTTCTCTTCTTACAGTCTGAATGCAGAGAAAGCAGGAATATGTCTATGTCCTGATCAGGCTGGCACCATGTCTGGAGTGACATGGGTGTTGCTTTCTGGGATTATTTTTCAGGAATGCAGTTCTCTGTACACAAACAGTTCAGCCTTCTCAGCACCCCCTGCTCTCAATATGAGAGTACTGGGCTGTAAGTTAAGGTGCTTCAGTGTGGTCACAATTGCTGATTAGCTTTATCCTAACCTTGTATTTAGAGATTGCTAGATTATTGAGAAGACTTAACTGTATTATAATAGATTTGCTGTCTAAATAAATGTCCCATTAAATTGAAAGGATTTTCTCTATGATCACCAGAGCTACCACTACGTTTTCCTATGTGTTTTTATAGACATTAAAGTATGTAAGGATTGCATTTTATTACAATGGAAATTTTAGGATCTGAAACCCAGTCTTAAGTGGGCAAATAACTTCCTAGTTCCAGCATTGTGCTGAGATCAGAAAATAGCAGAGCTGATTGCATGGCACTGCAGTGTAGTGATGAATGGGAAGACAACAGGAAGTCCTTGTTAGAATTCTTCCTGTGGTGGCTTAAGCCAGCTGTGAACGCATGCGTGTCCATATAGGATCACTAACACTGTAAATGAAAAACCTTTTTGTAAAAGAAAATGTGTGTGCTGTTGATACCAAAGCCATTACATTTGATGTGATTTAATTTAGAGGTTTTTACCATCATTCTTGGGGGTAAAAAAAAAAAGAAAACCTGCCTGCTTTCTAACCTAATCATAGCTGCATCATTTGCTGGTGTGTACAGTGTCTTCTAGAGATTCAGATGTAATCTAGAAACAATTAGTATCTTACAATTGTTGTTTTCATGAGGACAAGTGAAGTGGTTGTGGGTGGTACATTATGGTAGGAATAAGCATTGCAGTATTTTTTTTCCATGTTTTGCTCAGACATGAAAAATTACCGTGTAGAGAAAGTTCAAATTGAGTCACATTGCATTTTGTCTTAGACTGGACATGATGTAAAATAACCAGGTGAATTGTACTAATGTGATTTAAAATGCATTTAACAAATAGACTTTCATAAAATTTTTGCTAGATTTTGCTGTTTTCATCCTCTGCTGACTTAAAAAAACTAAGAATAGTGAGAGCAAGTGGACATGGAAACAAAACTGATATAGTTGTGTGGACACTGGGTTAGACAAACAGGAATTTCCACTGGAGCGGTACATTTGCTATCCAGGAGCTTGCAGGCAGAAAGCAAGTGATCTACTCTTGGGAGACACTGAGCTTGTAGGTAGCAGTGATGATGCTCGAGTAAACTTACATGTTCTCAGGAGTTTGATTTCATTAACACTGTAAATGTTACCAAGTGCTTAAGGGTGTGACAGAAGTATACTTTCAATAAGAGTACATATGGCTTTTATTTCTTACTCAGTCCCCACTAAACTTGGCTGTGCATTTCTTAAATAGAGCTGTGTTAGAAGCTTGCTTCCAGTTCCTAAAGATTGCCAGCTGCTTTACTAGAGTTCAGTTTGAGGAATCAGATCCTGTTTTATATCTAGTATATTCATTTTAATGGGATAACATGCAAAATTATACTTTCCTGTAGCTGAAGCTAGTAAAAAGTCAGTTTTTGTTTGGATGTTGATTGTTCGCTGAAACAGACAGATCTGTGGCTGAATATGTCAGATAAAGAAGAGAAAATGCTAGAAGTTGGTTAGAGAAAGGAAACACACAACTTGTCCACTGAAAATAACTATGGCTAAAATCCAAGGAAGTGGGCAGTACTTGAGCTTAACTGGTGAACTGAACCAATTACTCAAGAGAAAAGGACTTTTCTTTGTCATAACTCAAACTGACACTTGACAGATCAATCCTGGTATCGCATGTCATTCTTGGAAGCAAACATGATGGTGAAGTTGTCTTGAGAGTGGATGCAGGAGAATTTTTGAAGAATTAGGCAGCCAAAGTGATGAGTACCTCATTGCATGAGTTTTTAAAACAATTACTAGAACAATTCTTTTTATATGACTTAGATACTGTGAATTTGTTCCTGGGGTGGTAGAATGATGTGTTTACAAAATGCATCACAAAATACATTGTTTGATTCATCTAATGAGCTTCTACATTGATGAAATACAAGTTGCATTTATGCAGAAGAAAAATGGCAGTTATGCTAATCTCAGTTACTGTCTTTTGCCCTTAGTTTCTGACGGAAGAATTATGTCTCTTGTGTACTCCCTTAGTTTCTCGGTTCTTGGACTAAAATACTGGTAGAATTGTAGCAGACTGGTATGCATGTGTTAAACAGCCTGAAATGGTACTGTGCTAGCCATTGTACCTTGCATTTTTCCCCACTAAAGATCTCTTGTGCTTCTAATTATATGAGCTGTGTTGGATCTTAAAAAGGAGTTGATATAGAGGGAAGGAAACACTCCAGATATTTTTTCCCACTATGGCGAGAGATGGCTTTTGTATTTACTGTTTCTTCCTTTTTTTAAATGTTCATAGGTTTTTGTAACAATTTCAATGATAGGAAAGAATTCAGAATGGAATCATATTTCAACCTCTTCCTGCTGTTGACTTGGTTTGTAGGAACTTTTTTCCTTGTCAGTCTTTGTGACCTGAGCAATGAAAGTGCTTTTTCTTCAGACACGTTTTTTGTTCTTGTGCACTTCTCAATTTCATTTGCTAAAAACCCCCCAGATTTCCACCAGAGCTTCACCATCGTCATTATCAGTCTATACTTTGTTGGTAAAGGATTTACCCTTTCAAAGATTGTGTTGCAGGTTCTGGACAGCATCTCTCTGGCACACGCTGCACTGTGCACTGCCGATGTGCTGACCCTTGTGTACGGCTTGTGTTTTTGCTTATGTACAAAAAGTATCCGGAGTTACAGGGAAGTGGAGCCCTTCCTTTCTGTGAGCATGAGCTGTTTCAGAAAGCTCACTGCAGTTTTTAGAGAGAAGTCTAGATGCTTGAAGGGCACAATTTTAGAGAAATTGTGCCTCTTTTCTACTGTTCCTTTTTATCCTTCTAGAATCTGCATACAAAGACGGAGAGTTCAGAAAGAGTTGAGGAAGTTGTTTTCTGACCTGTTTTTAGCTTAGTTACCTCAAAATACTGAGATCTTGAACCTGGTTTTTAGCACCAGGAGAAAACACTGGACATGGTGACAGATGTGAGAGGACATTGGATAGGCTCTTGATTTTTTATTTAATAAATTGCATAATTGAGGTTCAACTTTATTGTGTTCTCGGAGTTCTCAGTGGTCCCTTCATTATTTTAAGGGGCGGAAAGCTGACCAGCAGTAGAACTTCTAAAACTGGATGTCATCATCATCTGTTTTTTAGTCAAAGCTCAGTGTGTGATAAGGAGGTCTCTGGGCAATTGAGTCCTGGACTCAAATTGTCTCTGGACACAGTGAGTCCTTTGGTGCCTGCTAATGTTGATCTATGTCATCTGTCATTCTCTGGTTATGCTATGGGTGCATCTTTAAATGCTCTGTTGACCTCCAAATTGGAAATTCAGTGTGTAAGCTTTGCTTTTAAATTTTGAGCAAAACTTTTAAAAAGTTTAATGTTTACAACAAAAATTATTTCAGTTTTGCTTCTGCATTAAACTTTTTGAAGGAAGGCATTGGTAAATTGAATGCTGAAGGCAAAAAGGGAAGCCCTCTCATCATCATATGCCTGCTTTAAGGAAGTTTCATACATAGTAACCATGCTTAGGAGAAATAAAAACAGTCTCCCAAAAAGCATGTTAATAGTAAAGAAAATAAGCTTAGAACAGGGGAGTGCTGAACTAGTGGAATTTGGTTTAACGTCATGCCAGGAAGGAGATCTGTCTCTTGTAAATGAGGGCAATTGTCAAGCTGGCTGATGATGATCAGGAACAATTCTCAGTAACAGCAGATTCAAATTTACGAGTATAAAGACTGACTTGGAGAAAGACTTTGAGACAGTCCATTTTAAGCAATAACTGCAATTTACTGTTCAAGGTGCTGTTCTTGCAGCAGTTTGTGAACTTTTATCTGAGGCACTTCCATAAAGACTCTAGCTTGCGAGAACTTTGGTCCTCACCTCATTCTTGTGCCTACTGGAATTTACAAGCATTTTGATACCTTTGACAGCAGCTAACAGGCCAAGACTGACTGTTTCTTGAAATATTCTCCTACTGCTCTATTGCTATTTATGTTTTTATCTGCATGATTTAGACACTTTTGCATGAATTGCAGTGGTTTATAAGCACTCTCCAGATTGTAGGAGATAAAATAATGGGTTCAGGATTTCCTTGAAACAGATTTGAAAATGAATGGAAAGTAATGGGCTGCTGTCTTTATGGAAAGAATTACACGAATTTGATGGAGTTGTAACTGCTGGTTTTTTAGTAATAATATACTGTACAGTAGGAGATTTCTAATATAATATGTTGAATACTTCATTAGGAGTTTGAGTGCTTCATAGGAAATAAATATGGAGTGATATTTTATGAATCTACAAGTAGATAATTGATAGTAAAACCAATCACTGCAGAATTGTATTGAAATACTGTTTGAGAAGAACTTGGTTGATGTTGATTTTGGTATAGAAGAGCAGTCTTCTCCTAATTTTCCAGATATATCTTCCGTGTTCTCTCTGCCTTAGTTGATGACAGCATTTTTCCACAGTCCAACAAATGTGCAGCTGGCTGCTTTTCCAGCCATGTGTAGGCTGCCCCACATACTCTGCCAGCATCCCTGCTGCCAGTCCTGCAGGGTGCCGGGTTCTTCCTCATTCCAGCATTGCTGTCCTGGAGACTTCACTGCCTCAGTCTGCTCTGGCATCTCTGCAGTAACCCCCTACTCTGTAAAACCTTCCCAAATATCCTCTCCAAGATTTCTCAAGCTTGGATAGTTATGGTGTCTCTTGTGAGGAAGTGTATCTGTTCCACCTAGTAATAGTTGCTAAGCAGGACGTTTCTTCTAGCCACATGTCGTGTCAGCACAGCCGGCTTCAGTACAGACCGTCTTGACTTATTTGAGATGTTATTGTTCTATTTTTTTTTTGCTTGAGAACACATTTATTTTGTGCTGTGTTGCACTTGTACTGCTGTTCTCCCTTTTGCACAATTAGATGTTGTAAAGATAATAGAGAATCTCCTGCCATATATATCTTAAAATGAACCAGAATAGATTTTTTTGTACACAAAAGGGTCTTGGAAGTTTTCAGACTATTCACATTGACAAGAAGGGAAGAGATTGGCTTGGACTCTGGTATTAATTTCCAGGGTCCTTTGGATGAGAAATTGGAACAAGATTTTTTAATTTGGTTTCGTTAAAACAAATGAGGCCTTATTTGTAGAACTGTCTCAAAGTTAGAGCTGCTCTTTGGCCACACCATTTGTTTGACCCTCATGAACAAGTTTGTTTTATTTCCAGACTGCTTTTGTAGCACACATTTTCTTTGACATTTGAAATACTTTTCAGTCATTTGGCCATTACTGAACCAAAGCGTGAATTGGCCACTTGTTCCCGTAGCCTTTCCTCCATCTTTTCCCAAGACAGTTTTGTGTCTCTTGAATCTTGCGGATGTTGTTAAATAATTGTATCATTTAAACTGCAGATTCTTCTAAGTTGGTTCTGTGACTAGTCTAATAGTGCCTGTAGTCACCAGACAAAATGTGTATGTTTCTGCAGAAGCACATTTCCTGTATTTCTGAATCTCCATTCTTTGGAATGGGAATAGTAGGTAAGCAGTCAAGATACAGTAAGCGAGGTTCATGCTAAAACAGGATTGTTGTTTGCGGATGGCAAAGAAGGAATACATGAAGGAAGGAAGAAACTTTCCCAGTATTTCTTCAGTTTCTCAGGATCCCTCTGCTGTTGCAGCCCTGACCAATAGGGTTGTCATCCTTCATTACAGAAGGCAGCCAGCGTTTCTGTGCAATGCTAACAGTATTTTTACAGGTTTGAAGAGAAGTACAAGAGAAGTTCTGTTTAAGAGTACAAAGTAGGTAAACCCATATAATTTTTATGAACACTGTGACGTTCCCCTAACTTTGAAAAGTTGCTTGTATTGTGCTGTTTTAAAAGAGGCATCCTAAGCTTTTGAATCTAAGATTAATTAAGATTTGAATCTACAATATGGGGAGCCATCATCACAACTGTGCCTAAGGAAGTTTTAAGATTCATATGATATGAATTATGACACTAAATTGTTGATATTTGGAGTGATTTCAGCAGGAGCAGAAATGAAGGGGATAGGGAAAAAAGAAGCACAATTTGAAAGTGCCTTTCTGTTTGCTTTTGCGTGGTTTCTTAGGATGTTCTTGTTTCCCATATATTCCCAAGAATGCGTAATTTGTCAGCTTTGGAAGTATTGCTTTTAAGAATGTTGTGCAGTTCTGTCAATTTATCTTGTTGACTTGACACATAGTTGGGGTGGGAAGGGAGACTGAACAGGAAGGAAGGTCCTTGTTCCTGAATGTCATTACTGCATAGCTCTCATATCCTCGAGGATCACCCGGACAAAAGCTGAGTCAGAGCACAGCAGCACTCTGCACTACAGCAAGACATGGCCCAGTTCAGGATTTTGGACTGCGTGATCAATCACAACTGGAGTTTCCTATGTAACCTGTACTGTGCCTGGAGCGATCAGGTTTGTTGTTTGCTTATCCTTACATACAAGGTGATTATATAATTTAGTATAAGGGGAAAACAGAAAGGCTGCAGTTGATCTCTTTTCCCCACCCCCAGTCTTACTGAGGATGAACTATTAGAAATGCTGCTATTTACTAAGGAGTTTTCTAGAGTTAGTAAGCATACAAAGGATGGTTTGACTATATAATTGCTTTTTTTAACAGTTTGAGTACTTTAGTTTGTTCTCTTTAGAGTCTTATGCTTTGAGGGGTTTTGTTCAATGAATTGCACGAAAAGGTAAATATCACATACAGGAAAGGGGAGATATGCCAAGATAAATCAAGTTGTTAGTAAATATAAAGCTGATTTGTTTTCCTGCCTTAAAAAGACTGAGCATCTTGGCTGGTTCAAAATACTTGTTCATGAATAGGATTTTAAAAAGTGTGAGGGGGAGGTTATTACCTTTTCTTTTTTTTTTACATATACAGGATTAAATAAATCACAGGATGCTATTCAGTTCTTAATATGGACAGATTTAATTCTAATTCACTACCTTGCTGTAGAACCGGAGGGAAAAAAACGGAAAGAAACAAAATTGCCTGGATTCTGAATGAAAATGTTTTAAAATAGAATTCACTTACTAAAGGTTTTTAAATAGTGCGTGCAGTTGTAATACTACTTTAAAGTTATTCTAGATACTATCTGTATTTCTCATAACATTCAGCCAGTCACTGAGGAAAATTTATTTAATTTTTATTTGGTGTAAGGGGAAGGTTTTAAAGTTGCAGTTTCAGTACAGTAACTAAAGGCAGGTGATTCAGAAATTTTTTCCACCATACATAGAGGTCTTTTGTAATAATCTGCCATTTAAAAATGCCTCCAACCCCTGAACGTCACATCTGTACTGAAGCTTCTTAATCAGGCAAATGCACTGCTAGATGCTGGTGGTGTGGTTTGATTTTGGTTTTTGTTTGTCGGTATTGTTTTAGTTCTTTTGTTAATGGTGCAAAACCTGACTGATGATGTCTGGGTTTTTCAAGTAATCTAGTTAATGTTAAAGGTAAAAAGTATCTTCTGTTGAATTTGAAAAAACAGAAAATATGATGCATTCTCTTAAAGTTTTAATTTTTACAGATGCCAAACTGTTTGATCTAGCTTGCTTACATATATGTAAGAATTCACCTGTCCAGTCAAATGCAATATTTGACAAATCAAGAAGGAATAGGGCTTATGATGTGGGAAGTCCTGCAAAGTTTTAAAGTGCATTTGATATAACTAGAGGGAAGGGGAAAGAGAATTGTTTTTTGAGCATATTGAAGTGAAAGGTTTTAAAAAACCACAACACTGCCCCCCCTCCCCCAAATCAAACCAAAAATCAAACACCTCACCCACCCCCTCCCCCAAAACCCCAGATCCAAACAAACAAAAAACACCAAAACCCCTCATCCCAATGCATAACAGGGTTCACATAACCTAAAAACTGTTTTTTACCAATCTGGAAAGAAAAAACAAGCTTTAGATCAGTATACCCTGAATTAATTGCATGCTTGAGGTAGAAATATTGCTGAACTGTTTGATCATGCTAGATTTTATTAAACAGGCTACGCAATTGTTATGTGTGTTTGGGGTTGTTTTGTTTACTTTAACTGAAATCCAGTCTCTGTAAACTATACAATTAAATGAACTGCTGCTGATACTTTCTTTGAAATGAAGCTGGAAGTTCATTTATGGGATATTACAGGGCAGCTGCTCTGTTCCTGCTGCATTGAAATGCCGTGGCAGAAGTGGAAGCTGCCAGACTTGGGGAGAGGTGCACGCTGCTCCACATAACAGTGCTGCTCTCCACCTTTCCCACTTGACAGTGCCCAAGCAGGCTGCTGGTGAGAAAGCAGAGTGACCTCTGAAGTTTGTGTCACTAATAATATCTCAAATTAGGTTGCAGTCATTCTAAGGATTTCTTTTTTTTTTAATGTTCACCACCCACTCCCTTGGCTCTGCAGCATGTATTTCTCCAAGCTTATTTTTTAAAACAGGAAATGAGCAAGTATGAAATAGCAGGGATATTTTCTTCTGTCTACCATGGTGGTTTAAATTTTAGACGAAGTATTTTCATAGTGTGACATAAAAGTTAGTATGGTTGGGCACAGTTGCACTTTGCACCCTGATACAGCAAGCTGTTATGTATATTGGAATGTTTTCAAAGGATATGCAGCATTTCATACTAAAACAAAAACCCTTAAAATAAAACAATTTTGTGATGTAAATCAGTGAAGTTCTGTTGGCATCAGTGCATTACAGTTTTTAGTCCGAACATTGGATGGGATTGATGGCTATCACGTGGTGATCCATAAATAATTACTCAGAAGCCTTCAGTGACAATAAACTTGATTGCTTGCAGTTTTTCATCTTTCACTTTTTGTCCATGGGAGAACTGCACTACCTGTCTTAAAAATATTTCTTAAAACGAAAAAGTTTTTATTGCAAAGTACCAAAGTGTCTTGCTTCTTGCTTATGTCGTCTCTGACAGTTGTCTTGTGGGACATGGGGTAGATTGAAGTGTGAGAGTCTTACTGGCAATTCAGAACTTCAACATGATTGCAAATGTAGAATTAGTGAAGCAGAGTAGTAGGTAAAAGGTTTGTATCCTGTGGGGGACCTTGGTAAATAGAACTTTATGTGTAAGTTTGTTTGTACTTATCCAGACTACTCTGACTGTATCATAGATGATTAATTCTATTTTTAATATAGTCTGGTCTTAGTAAACAAGGAATTTTTAGTGTTTTTTCTTAAAGAAGAAAAATGAGAGAGTGAGAGTGCCTTAAAAAGTTAAGGCAATTTTTTTTTCATATGATAGTCTAGTATTTATGGAGTTGTAGTCTTGAAATCATAACTTAGCACGCTAGCAATGGTCCAAGAGGAGTTCCTCAATGAATGTATGGAAGAGCTAGGTAATATTTTTCCTCAGTAACATACAAGCTAGGCTCATCCTCAGTAAGATGCAGTAGGAGCTACTCCCTCTGTCCTTGTCAGGATGTCCTTTGTGAGCCTCCAGCATGTGAGCAGACTCTGGAGATGCCTGGTATGTCCGTTGAGCTTGTGGCCATGGTGAGATACTGTAGAGCAAGTATGCCTAAAACAATAAATACCAGTGCTTCAGATGATTGGAAGAAGTACTGGTAGGTAATATAAAGTAGATGATACAGTGGGTCTGGTTTTTTTCCCTCCTTTTATCACAAATGCCTTTCTGTCATATGTTAGATAGGAAACAGTAGACCACAAATTGAGTGTAGGTTGTCTTCGTACCAGCACAGAGCATAGGTCAGGACTGTGCCCTGAGCAGACTTCTATTAGTTTGAGGAGAGAGATCAGATCTTCTCATGTGCTGTTCTCAGTGGTTCTTTGATGAACTGCATCAGGCTTTTTTTTATCTTATTGCTGCACCCTAGCCTCTAAAAATAAGGATAATGCTCTTTCAGCCATGTAAGTACTTAAATCTTGGGTTTTTCACCCGGGGATAAGTATTTTGCAGGTTCTGTAAACTTGCAGTTGGTCAAATTCCACTGCACAGGATGGGCCTCATCATTGCAGTTGTTGGGCTTGGAGAAACCTTCTCATCAAAGATCATTTTGATGTATGTGAAGGTTTGTTAGTATGTGGTGACATAGCAGCCGAGGTGTCTGATTTCTGTTCCTTTAGCTGTTCATTGTTGCAGGCAGTGTGTGAGAATGCGATGTTGCAGTGCAAGCCTGGCTCTCACATCACCTTTGTTCAAGCCCCAGAACGCAGCAGTACTGCAGCAGCTGCTGCACTGCAGCTATTTCCCTTCCTCCGGAGAATCTCCAATAACATTAAAAAGGCTTTTCAGTCTTCCAAATGTGTCACTTGGAGGATGAAATAACAAAGGTGTCTGCATTCCTTCTGAGATATTTGCAGCTGATAATGGTTTTGAAATGCGATATTTATGTTATCTTACTGTGCTCTTACTTCTGTTCCTCTGCTACCTCGGAGAGGGAGGGAGGCAATATGATAAAAATCTGTCTTGGTAGCAGTGCAGGGTGTGCTGTTTTCAGTTTAAGCAAAAAGTGTAAAATCATTGCATGAAATAGCTGGTGTCTTAACTCATTGTGGGAATTCACATTGCTGGAGAAACATTTTGTAATGTCCAGAAGTACAGGGAAATAACTTGTCAACAGTGAGCAATTCAAGCCACAATAATAGGCATGCAAAGGCACGTGGTTCTTAAATAAGCATATAGATTTGTGCTAAAACAGATTTCTTCTCTCTCCCCGCTCCAACTTCTAGACAGAGAAATAAATGTAGATTCAGTTACCTATTTCAACCATTCTTACTGACAGTGCAAAACTGTGAGGAAATATGCAGGTCACTTATGATCACATCATAAGTCATTGTTCAGAAGCTTTTGGATTTGCAGTTAAACTGAAAATCCTGTGGACAACTTTCTCCTCTTTATCCTCTTAGTAACATCTCTGGGCATAAAGATTTAAGATATTTTTCAGGTTAATGACTTCACAGTCCTTTTTTAAGCGTTTTCCTGTGCATTGTATCTTTGTAAAAGAAGTTATTCACTGAAAAGGCTGCTTTTCTTCCTCTATTCTGTATGCACAATAGATTAAATTATGTTCGACCTCTAAATTTGTAATTTGGGTGTTTGGATATGTGGCTTTACATCTGTATATGCTAATTTTATTTTATTTCACTTTACAATGGACAAGCCTTTTCACTTCTGAGTTTAGGGCTTTGAAACATAAGAGTGTGTTGATTTGCACATTATGTAGTATGTTAAAATTAAATGTCTTGAAACACAGGACCAGGATCACTTTTAAGTGACGAGTTTGCAGGAGTTTATTAATAAGTCACTGTATTAGAAAGCTTCAACACTGAGTATCTCAAGCTGTATGTAGATTTATTTAGAGGTTATTTTTGAGGAGGGAAGCTGTGTATGTGGGGAGGTAAAGAATCTTGACACACTGGGGTTTTTTGTGGTGTTTTGAGCCATGTTCTCTGTATTAAAATTCCTATGATGGATTTTAGCCTTGATCTACACAGTTGTTGTTAAATCAATTGTTCTTAAAAAAATCAATTGTTCTTAATACTTCCCCCATATGTCTAGGTAAATCTTCTGCAAATGGAGTCAAACTCTGGAATAACAACCCACTTACAATAACGATGTTTTTAAGGTTACTGTTCAGGTTTTGACATTGAAGGATCAAATCCTTGATCTTCTAAAGGCTTCTGTTTGGCTTTGGGCAGGTCAGAGACTTTTCTGATGTACATGAAATAAAATTCCAAGTAGATCTGCAATATTGCAGAATTGAATAAGCTTAAGCCTTAACAGCTTGAATTACCAGCAGGTATGATGATGTATTTATGCAGATGAAGTGATATGTCTAGTCTCTAAATGACCTAATTTTCTTGTTTTTAGAACAGGAAGGAGCATATTTTTTTAATGTTGAAAAGTTCAGTAGTTTCAGTAAGAGAAGATCAGCCTCATGCTCACATTCAATAGAGGCAGGTGTAAGGTATACCACTGTCCCACTGCTCAGCCCAAAAGCAAAGCCCTTACTCAGTATTGCAGCTGCATCCTGGAGTAGCCTAGTCCAAACACAGAGGTTTGCCATAGGGACAAAGGAGCTGTGGAAAAGTGGGTGGTTTGGTCAACTTTAGCTGTGTCCCTTGCAGAGTTAATGATTGTTTGATTCAAGACAGTCCCTGGCTGCAGTGGAGAGAAACACTGTGAAGCAAAGGAAATCTGTTGGTAGTTTCAGGGCTGGTAATAGTTTCAGTGCACCTGTGGTGCATCATGTTATTGAAATGGGGTCTGTACGGGTGATTTCGGTGATTTTACGTTGTGCAGTGGTTTTGGTTTTGGCTTCTGCAAAGCTATTTCATGTGTAAATAGGTTTGTGGTAATACTATGGTGAAAGTGTAGTGGAAGCTATCTGGTATCTTGTGTGTTTGGTAAAGCCCGTGTTATTCTAGAAAGCAAAAAGAGTACAAACTTCATTGAAACTCATTCCTATTTTTGCACTAGTGTACTCAGCTGGGGACATAGGTGGTGTTTCTTATTGTCCTCTCCCCGTTTGTAGGAAGCAGAGTGGGTCATAGGGCAGCTCATAGTCTTGGATCTGGGAAACTTCCTATAGGTTGCAAGAAGCAGTGTAAGGCAGCTCTTGACAGCTGGTGACTGTGCAAGGCACTCTTACCACTTCTGTCAGACTGCTGAGAAGGTTCTTTTATCTTGCATGAGGTAACCTCAAACATTTCTTCGATGCTGAGGAACAGAAGCATGCTTTCTTTGTCTGCTATCTCTCATACTTCCAGATTACACTGTAAGGTGAGGACAAAGAATTTCCTATTCTTAACAAGCAATGATAGAATAAGCAGAGAAGGAAAATTTTCAATTTAGCTAAATTAAGATCACATGATATTTTGCTGTTGTGCTAGCTACCAGCCCTGCAGATGTTTCCTTTCTTTCCAGTTTAAGGATGTAGCTGTTAAGAGGGGAGGCTTTTGCTAATGGGTCTGTAAGAAAACAAGGAAGCTCTCAATTTCTCTTTGTTGTTAATGTTTTTCAGACTAAATTTAATATTATGAACTCCATGTTTGTTGTTGTGAATAGCAAAATTCAGAATACAAACAAAACACATGATGAAAATAGTTTGCATCTCTGTCCTGTGAAGTTTTTTATTATATACTTTTTACTGTGTTTCTTGGTGCTGTTGCTTGAAATGGGCTTTTACTCTGTGGCAGTATAAATTATTATCTGAAGTGCACTTAATTAATTTTGCAAAGAATCCCAGTGAATTAGTACACTTTTTGAATGTGTATAAGCTACTACAAATATATATATGTACACACATAACAGTATATTTTTGTGTGTATATATGTGTATAAAAATAAAATAGACATATGGTAGATTAATGAATTGAAATATGCTAAACTTGGTAGTATCTAGTGTTTAAAGGGAGATCTGAGAAGGTAGTTTATGTCTATTTGTGGATAATTCAGGCGTTTGGGGCTAAGTGTGGAGAAATCCTGTTGAAGAAGTGGTGGAGCACTAGTCATACCAGACATGATCTTGGTTTTGGTAAAGTTAAGAGCATTGTACAGAAGGTCCAGCTATCAGAACTACAGTAGGAGAAAACCAGAGCTTGTGCTGTGTAGAAAAATAAAAAAGTTATTTTAAGTCTAGGCAGACTTAGTAGGTTGAGATTTTTCCCTACTTTGAAGTAAAAGAAATCTTGATGAATTTCACCTGGCTTGGGAAGCTGAATGCTACTTTCATTCAAGCAAGTATGTCTAGCTAGGCTCAGTTTACAGAACCACTTGGGGTGTCACTGTTTTAATCCAGAGCCAGGTAAACGGAAACTTTTCAGTTGAACAGACTCATAGAGGGAACATTTTTGAGATCATCCTTGCTGTAGATAGCCTTCAGCTTTGCATTTTAGGTCTTGTGGAGTAGTGATGAGACTGCCATGAGCACCAACTGCTTTGCAGAGCCGCCTTTCATAAACAGTAGAGTGCAGTAAGGCAAGTTTGAGCTGTGTAATAACATGCACACATGGAGGTTTTTACTGTTTGTTTTCTGTATATGCCTTGACCTTTATGAGAACTGAAATCTTTTATCTTGAAAATACGGTTTCTCCTTTGAATGATTGTGTTTACTACAACAGTAGTACAGAAGAAGGCAGAAAGTACACAGAAACACGTATCTCTCTGTCCTCCTTCCAAGCCCAAGCCAGCTCTGTAGCCTGCATGGTGCTTGACAGAATTGCATGTTTCCTTCCCTGTGCCTCCCAGCCATCTGCCATGCTGGCACAGATGCTTTGGTTTTGAAAGGTCGCAGATTTCCCACTTACTTCATACACTGGGAGTAGTCATGTACTGCCATCTGAGTTGCCTTTCTCCTTACCTAGTCTTGGTTTGAGGATATGATTTATGTATTTTATTGAATTGGAGTATCTCAGTCCTGAGATGCACCTCAAAATTTGGTGTTCTCGCTAACCTCTGCTGCAGGCAGGCAGCCGCTGCCTTTGTTATTGAACTATACTGGCTTGTATTCCATCTGGGTGAGATTCACAGTCCTAAAAGACAGGTAGGCTTGCTCCCAGGATTGTCCTAACACATGCCTGAGTTAAGTTTGATTAGTCCACCAAAAAGGACCCAGGCTTAGTGCCATAACAGTGTGTTAAAGTGATGAGACATGAGCTCCAGTGAGAGACACACCTGGACTTGTGGTCACTCCATCAAATGATGCTCATATCTTTATTGCCTTCCCTTGCTCTGAATTGTCTTGTCTCATTATGGGTCTCAGCAAGACCCATGAGGGGGCTGAGAGAGGGAGACCTGCTCATGGAGACCATCTTGCTGCTGCTGGTGGCTACTTGGGTCCCACCTCACCAACCCAGGTGCGTGGCAAACAGAAGGAATGGCATTGCCCATCTTCCCGTTAGTTTTATGGTGATCACTAATAATCTGTTTCTGTTTTTCTGTTGTTTGATATTGAACCATTAATTGTAGTAAAAGTCTCCACTTGTAGTCATAAAGGATTTGGATCTTGTTCTAGTGGTAGTTGAGTTCTTCAGTTTGTTTGTCTCTATTACCCTTTCCAGTTAGTGCATCCCTCTCAGCTGCAATACAAGAGAAATACTAGTGTTGGGGTGTCTCAGGAACTATCCTGCACTTTATGCGTGCATAGCACTTGCCCATTAAGAGATGGATGGGAACCCCAGTGACTCTGAGTGCTGATACTTTCCCTGAGTTTGGGAGTTGAAGTCTTTCTCTGGAAACTCTTATTTTTTTCTTCCCCCTCCACACCCCCCCATCCCCCAACCCTCACCCCTTCAGGAAGAACTGTAGCCTGGAAGAAGAGCTGTGTCCCCAGTTGCAAAACCAGACAGCAGTGACCCCAGAGTGAGGGCCCTGACTAGACCAGCTTTATCTGTCTTTGTTAATGCTATCTACTGATGGTTTTGTGTGTGTGGACTCAGGCTGTATTTGTCTCCACATCTCGTCTTGTGGTGAGTGTGGTTCTGTAGCTGTTTGATCTTTAAAGCTTTGAGGGTTTGTTTACATCTCCATTTCCAGTTTCAGGTGCTTCATGATAAGGCAGCCTCCTCTTGGTAACTACTGAAAACAGGCTCAGCAGTTATAAGCACTGAGCAACCAAGTCCTTCCTGCAGCTTTCTTAAATATATAGCACTGAAGTGCCAAGATGGAGACAGACCTTCTGTCTCATGCTCCAAGGGTCTTGCTACCAGTCAGAGATCTGTTGAGTGGGATCCATTTCCCTGTGGCCCATTCTGCAAAGGGAAATCCTTAGAGATGTTCTGGGGTAGGAAACACTTCCCTCTTCTGTGCTTCAGTACACCTTTGTCTGAAACTGCCTGATTTTTCTGTTTGGGGAATGTTCTTTCTGTGTCACTCCATAGATAAAGGCTTTCTCAGTGGAGTGAACTAATTTCACTACTGTGTGTCAGCACATAGTAGATGTCAGCAATCACGTAGATACATGGTCAGTACTGTTAGGTTGAGTATATTGTGCTGTGAATCTGTATTACGTTTTAGTTGTATGTTGAGAGTTCAGCTCGTTATTGGATAGAGGGAAATTTTTAACTTAACAGTGATTTATTTCTACTTGGCACAGTTCACTTTGACAGGAGTTGATTACACTCAACCATGCCCAAGTAATGTTTGTATTTCTAAAAGGCAGACAAGAAAAAGGATGTACTTTTGGATTGAAGTTGGTAGAGTATGTAGGTAGGCGCAGTTAATTAATGTTTATTATATATCTGCTATCAGCTTAAATCTATACATAAATTAAAGATTATTAATAATTATTTTTTTAACCTTGTTTCTTGTTTAGCATGAAGGGTGACATTGGAGTAGCATGCAAAAATGAATGCTCTGGTTTGACACTCAAAATACTGAACCATTTGGGATATTTGTTAATTACCTGTGCATGCTAATTTTGATGCTAGTAAAGAAGGGACAACTTTGGTATTATGCATGCACTGCTGCATGCATCTTTGGAATTCAGCTTAGAGTTTTTTAACAAGTCTAGCGTGTACAGCTGTTAAATATTCAATTGGTGTTTTTCTCAATTTTTTTTTTTTTGCCTCTCTTGCTTTCTGCAAATTCTAGATGCCTTTTTTTATGGTGTCAGTTATCATCCACAGTCTTATAGCTAGGATTTTTATAGCTTTCCTCATATCTCACCAATTTGACAGACTGATTTCTGACCATCCTTGTGGGTTTGGAGAATATTGTTGATTACACTCTCTAGCCATCTCTCAAGGACAAAAAATGATGAAACACTTCTTTGAGGGAAGGACACTGTCAATGTATTTACTGAGAGGTTATATTTCCTGCCTGAGTTCTGTCTCTGTCAACATGCTACCTATCCAGGGCAAGATTACAAATATTGGTAAACATAAAGGTCAGTCAGAAGTTTGGACAAGTGGATATTTGACACAGAGGCCTAAAATGATTGTGTGGGTTTGGGGTTTTCTGTGTTCCAGTTTTCCTGCTGGTCTCTTTGCAGTAATTTTTTTTCAGTAAGAAATTAATATATTTCCCTAATTTCCGAGTGATGGATGGAATTAATTTCTTTGTTTTTAGAAGAAGGCTGTGTTCTGAATACCTGGAAGATGGGTTTACTTAAAATGTTACCTTTGTGTCAGTAATTACTTTTCTTCATCTGGGAATAACTTCTGTATAAGATGCTGTTTGTACATTCCAGTTTGATTTAAAGACACATTAGAAATTACCTCACTGCATCTTTAGATTGTTTCTAAAGTACGTGATCAAGGTATTTGGCTTTATAAATGTGACCCATTTCCCTTGAAATTTTTGCTTATTAGCTTGAGAACTGAAAGGCAAATACTCAATTTACACCTTGTGTGAGTGATCCCGCTTCTCATATGCTACTAAGATAAAATACTGTCTGTGTGCTAGGTATACCTTCCTGTACTGCAAATGAGGATGGAGATAATGTGTCTGAGGAAAAAGTTTTATAATCTCTTATATGGCTGTCTTACAGGCAGGTTTTTTCCTACACATTCTGTAGTCTTAGCCAGAAAAGACCTTTTTATTTCTTCTTTGTTAGCTTTTTAAAGAACCTCTTTCATTATCCCATTAGAATAAGGCCAGACTGTTCTAGAAAAGCCTTTTTCTCTGCAATAGCAGATATTTAACAGGATAGTTAGCTAAGTGATAGTGACTGGGTACAAAAACTGGGGAAAGTAAACGACACGATATAAAAAAATATTCCTGTTTTCAAGTGAGTCCAGCATTTATTAGAGCATTTGGAATATCCCGTCAGTGTCTCAGGAAGATTTTAGGGATTAATAACTATGGTTTTTTGCTCTGGCTTATATCCATAGTTACTAAAAAGCCCTAAAAATCATACGATGGCTGTTGAATTAGTAAAATCGGGTAATATCAGCCTGTCTTCTATTCAGCATAGATCTGTCTAGCTGAGCTGCTATATCAGGTATCACTTTCCTTGGTAGACTACCTAAAAGTTGAACATTTGCTTAAGTGCAGCTGAAGCAGGTGCTGCTTAGCACAGGCTGTTTCCATGCTGTTACTGAGGTACTGATAGGTAAGTCCCCTGGATGGTCTGGTGGTGGGGGAGGTTGGTTGGTTGGTTTGAGAGTTGGTATTTGTTTGTTCGTTTTTTCTTTTTCTGTTTTGTTTGTTTGTTTTTAGTTTGTTTTTTAAATACAGATTCAGGCTTCAAAAAATGCAGTGTGGGAAATCCTTACATCCACAATGAGACTTTTATTTAGATAACTTATTTGTGAAGTATTCTGTATGGTAAAAAACACATAAAACAGTTTAAAAAGGGAGCAAATCTGGATGTCAGTCCCATGCCCCATTTCTTTAGAAATAATTTTGAGTTTGGGTACTGAACACAAAATAAAGATAGAAATTGATTGCTCATACCAACTTTAAAAGGGCTTGAATGATTTTTCTAGAATAGATAGTGCAATGTATCAATTATTTCTTGTATTCACCATTTTTCACCTATGAAGACAGCATTCGGAACTTGGACCATACCTGTTTATCTGTTTAGATAGTCAAGATGACTCTTCTTTATTGATAGTTTCGATTGCGGTTGCCTATTACTGTCACCTAAGGATTTTTAGCTTGTACAGTACAGGTCTGTAAATTGATCAGAAGATTAAAAATTAGAGGGGCTTTAGAGAGCATGCAGGTTGGATGTGTTAGCTTTTTTAGTTGTTTTTTTAGACTGATATAATGGGAAACTATTGCTTTGAGACTTACTTTTAATTGGAAATATGTTATTTACAAATATTAAGGCTACTTAGTGATTTTATGTAATTCTGTTACTGTGTGTTAAGCTGCCACTGATTCATGTAGTTTTTTATGATGCCATTTCATTTTTCATGGATGCTTTCATTGCTCAGAAAGAAGGGTTAAATACAATATTAAAAACAAGGTATGGATTTTACGATGTACTTAAGCATCTGTTGTATGTCCTTGAAATTGCATAGAACAGGAAATGATGCTTTGAGATATTTTGTGCAGAAACCTTGTACAAAAAATTCCCGAGGGAAATGATGCTTGAATCATTTTTAGTAGCCTGGGATTCTTCAGTCCTTGAACTCGATTATATGCATTCTGACTTCGATTTTGAGGACTGAGTGTATAGAGAAATAGACTTACAGAGCTTCGGTAAGGAATATGGCACAATAGCCTTTGATTTGTTAGATCTTATATGAAAATGAAGCATTCATTTTTCACCTCTTGTAATGCAAATGACTCTACCCAAAAGACAGATTCCCTTATGGATATGAGGTACTTATGTATTTGTAACTTGATATTTGATTTGCAAGGAAAACTGTGTAGAGACTGCCTCCAGTAGTGTGTACTTGCCTGTGCTAAACATCATCTGTTTCTTGCTTGCTGTCTTGCATCCTTGTTTTGTTTATGTTTTTGAGAACTTTTCTTGTTCCTTTTTAAAGCTTTTTCTGGCAAGGGATATTCTGATGTGTGTGCTATGGTTGGAAGTGTCACAGGGTTACTCAACAGATGTTGACTCTCTTTATAAATCAGATTCTTGCTTGTTCATAGTGGTGGCTGAAAGTTGCTGTTACTGAACATGTCTCAGATTTATTACCAATCCTGGCTTTCTCTGTTACCCTGTTGGCAGACCTTGCAGGGGATCCAAGGTCAGTGTGAAGTTCACCTTTCCCTTTTGGCGTGCTCTTTCAAGAAATAATTATTTGACTGTGGGTTTATGAATAACTTTTAGTTCAGTAACTTGTGTGAATGCTAAAAGTTTACATGAAATTACAAGGAAATCAAAGGTTCTCTTCCTACACTGAAATGCTGCAACTCTTATTTCTAAAAGCTAGTGAAGTTCTCTGTATAGCTCTGTTTTGAACTGAGGTTACAGTATTTCTGTATGTAAATTAGAGTGATCAGTTGTTACACATAATAAAATTACTTTTTGGCTAATTAAGGAGGTTTTTGTTAGAAAAAAGGTGGAAGTAGATTGAAGACTTGGATTTTTCAGTGCTACATTTAAGCTTGCTGTTTACCTGTTTTCTAACTATGGGTATTTGCTTATGGACATTTTTCAATATCTGTGGTTATTGTATAATTTGAAACTTTGCATCATGTGTTGCCTATAAAAATCTGAGAGGAGAAACAAAAGATTGCAAGGGAATATTAAATAGATGGGTTGCTGTGAGTCACTTGGTAGAGGAAATCACTGTCATTTTTTAGAGGCCGGTGATGTTTTTTTACTAGGAGCTATTTCTTTTGCCAGTTTACTAGGATCAAAATGTTCTTACTGGCTCCAGTTTCTGCTTGTGTGCTGAGCCTGAAAGCCTGAAAAGCGACATTTATTTGTGCAGAACTGATAAAATGCTGTTGTGTTCAGAAGCTGAACAGAGTGGTTGGGAACACCTCAATAACAAACTCCATCCTTAGGCTAAAGGATTATGTAAATTTTACCCTAATCTTTGCATTGTTTGAACTTCAAACTCAAGCCACTCATCTTGGCAGTTCCGCAGTGCTCACTAATTTTTTGTTCATTAGTCATCTAATTGCACAGTCTTCTCGGTTTCACACTAACACTTTAAAACATGAATGAAGATGATAGATGAGGACAGACCAGGCTGAGATAGAGTCCTTGATATTTATAACTGTTCTTTCCAAAATCTGCTGTTAATTCTTCCAGGCTGTTTGGAAGAGCAGGATTCTGTTAGGCTGCTCTGGATTCTCCATATTTTCTTGTTTCTGAAGCAGCTTCCTTTCTTGGCTGTAGTGTCAGGACCCTTCTCGATTTGTATGTTTTTTTCTTGCTGAAAACAGGGTTGTTGGAGGTAGGGAGGCTGGTCTTTGGAGCACTGGCTAGTATTTGCTGGTTCTCCCTGTTGGACATAGCAAGATGTGGGTTTCTGAGGACAGACTGTAGCATCTGTGGACAAACGTGTTGTGTTTTACATACGTGGATGCAAAACGTTGTTCTGGTGGATTAACTCTCACCAAGGAGCTGCAGTATTTTTCTTGTAGTAATGTATTGCTCTCATTGTGATTAGAGTGCACATGCTCTGTCTTCTCTGTAGATTTTGATTGGAGTTGTTTGAGCCCAACTTGCCAGCAGGCACTGCAGTTCGAGATTCTAGCTCTAAGACTGAAGCAAAAGAGATTATTTTGGAGTAGGACAGGGAGAAAACCGAGCAGTAAATTCTGACACGGATCAGCCAGTTGCTGAGCCACAGCAGCAGAGCTACTGGAGGACAAGAAGACTATTATTTCTGTTTGAATACCCTTTGAATAGGCTATAGGCTCTGGTATCTAAATTTGTTTCACGCATCGTTGAACTAGAATCTTTGGAGGAGGGTCGTAGGATTTTGCATGCTTTCTTTGTGTCTCCTGCCTTTTGAGTGCTGGTGTGGCACTCGCTTTGAAAGTTGGAATGGAAGATTTTATATAAGGCTGAGAAGATAAATACTTTAATGTGTCTTGCATCATAGGTATATAAAATTACCCATAAGAAAAAAACCCACCCAAGATTGCTTATTTCTGCATGAGAGGAAGGATTGCAGTAGGACTGTAAAAGGAAAGGAGACTTTTTTACTTTTGTGTTTAGAATTTGCATACTTAAATTTTCAGAGAGATTAGCTAAGCGTGGAAGAAGCAAAGGTGAAGTCATAGATAGGACTAGAGGAAAATGTCTTGCTGAAGAAGCCTAACCAATTGCATGTTCTGTTTTACTTACCTTAAGTGAGCAGATAGTAGTCAAGAAAATCATGCCTGAATTGTGAGGAAAGGAGAAGTTTGTTTTGTACTTGTGTATGTGAGATAAGTACAGCCAGAAATGGGGTCCCAGAAGTCACGTCTCTAGTAGTCTCTAAATAGAAGGCAAATAAAACATGCAAGCTATATGCATTTCTTGTGGTTCATTCAAGTCTATCATTGTTGAATGTTGACTTGTAAAATATCTAACCTCGTTTAAAATTTAGGTGTTATTCTATATGCAATATGACCAGAGGTACAATGGTGTAAGGGGTGCTGCTTTGGAGTACACATTTGAAAATACTAGTGATCATCAAGTTATTTTGGTTACTGGGGAGAGATTCTATTTTCAAGTGTACAGGAATGTTTAGGAACTCTTACTCTTGTTTTCTTTTTATTTTTCAGTGATCCAAATTAAAACTTCTCTGCATATCTTTTTCTATTTTAGACATCAAAAAATAAAGATGGAAAAGAGCAGAGTGAAGCTATATCACCATCGGAGGAGGAAGAAACTTTCTCTTGGCCTGGTCCTAAAACTGTTGTGCTAAGGAGGACATCTCAGGGTTTTGGCTTCACCTTAAGACACTTCATTGTTTACCCTCCGGAATCTGCAGTTCAGTTTTCTTTTAAAGTAAGTGGAATTGATAATGAAGCACTTTATATAAAGCCTTGTACCTTTTAGGGTCAGAAATCCAGCTTACTTGAAAGATCCCTTGGGTGGGTGGGCTTATGGCATTGTTTAATAGCTGTTTGCTGATCTGTTCCAGTATGTCAGTCAGTTAAAAATACTTGTATCATGGGTAAGACCAGTGGTCATTGCAGAACAGGGAAGTATTTCTCTGTACAGATTCTTCTTTTACCCAAAGCCAGTGTCATTAATTAGTCTGTACCTCTTCTAAAGTGTAGATTTAATTTTCAAGGGTGTGATGTTTGGGTTTCTTCATCGTTGTTGTTGTTGTTCCCCTCCTCCGCAATTGAAGTTTGTCACACCATCACACTAAGAGATGAAGGAAGATAAGTTTGCCTTAGTTTCTGAGTATCCTAAAATCGATGTACATTAGAAAGACAGATTGTGTTTCTTTGTTACATTCCTTCTGCTGAAAAGAGGATCTGCAGTTCTCCGTTAGTTAAGAGACAAATATATGCAAGATACAGACAGGCCTACATTAAAAGACAGCTTTCTTAAAGTATTTTGCATTTTTGGTATTTAAAACAAGAAGATCCAAATGTTAAGTAGCTAACTGGTGTTCCTTGCTCAAATATACATATTTGTATACATGTTCTCTTTTGTGACTGAAGCTTTTGCAAGTATGCGGTGTTGAGAAAAAGTCCATTTAATAATGAGAGGAATTTGAAAATTGAGAGAGGGTGTTTCCTAGGGAGTTGAAATAACATTTGCTCATTTTAAAGGCATCAACTGTAATGGTATTCATGAGCCGTGCTACCCCTCAGTTTTGCTTTTGCTTTTCTGGTTAGGCAGAAGAACAAATTCTTTCCAAGCTGGGGAATGGGTTTTGAAGCTTTCTGGAAAGAGCATGAAGTTAATTGACTCATGTATCTCTGCAGGTGTCTTTCAATAAAGTTGTCTGCCTTTGCCTGTCCTTGGTGGCTGTAAGATTTCTTTTGAAGTAGAAAAAGTTTTGCAGAAGAAAGTTGGCACATTTTTCCAGTTAACTTCAGCTGTTCAGCCTCCACTTGAGTGCTCAAATTTTTTCCTTGACAAGGAGTGACTGAAGTTATATGGAAGTGAAACTGTTAGTGTCAGGTGATCCCAACATTTCTGTCCTTGGGTACAGGTAATAGCAGTCTCTGATTGAATTCAGTGTGAAATAGAGGAAGGGGGGTGGGGAAGCCTTAGCCTTGATGAGAACAAATTACGTGCACTTGTTAGCATCTCTCAACAAGAGCCCCTCTTCATGCTAAGGGTGAAAATAAAAAGCATGAGCAGGATCAACTTCCTTAACTAAGAATTGACTAGATATGTTCTGGAAAAAAGCCATCGCTGGATGTCTCTGAGGGAGTCAGTATGCTTCTCACATGCAAAAGGACACAGGCACAAGGGAAGGGCATTATAAAAAAGAAATGCCAGTCCTTCCTCTCTCATTCATATCTGATGGTTTCTGAGAGACCCAAGCAGTTCATAGTGAGCCTAACACCTGTAAATCTCGAGACTTGTCTTGAAGCTCTAACTCCCTCTTTTTCTGCAAGAGACATCTTCATGCCTTCTTAATTTTTTTCTCTGTTTCTTCTCGGACATGTTAGAATCTGGTTAATTCATTCCTATTTCTGTTTAATTTGAAAAGGAAATAATGAGATGATTGGATACTCTTAACACCTTTATTCGTGGATTCAGTTACATGTAAAGATGGTAAGGTTCATTTGGACAGAGCCCTGGTCTGTACTTCTCTAAATTAAACTGAACCGTTATATTCTCTTTTCTTCTTTTTAATGTCCATGAGGTTAAGCAAAAAAAAGAACAGATCTTCCAAATTACTACTTAGGAGTCTTCATAAGGTGGCTTTTGTGGAAATCCGTGTACCTAAGTTATGGTACGAAAGAATGAAATTCACCTATTGTCAGCCTGATCCTAATATGAGGAAATCTGATTTCTCAGCAGTTCAATAGGATCTTCAATCAGATAAGGTTATCAGCTAATTACAGTCTCTGTCATCAATTGTAAGCTCAAGTATCATTCCTCTGTCTTTCCTCATTGATCAAAATTGTAAGTGCCTGAGAAGTCACATATGTTTCATTTTGCACCCCTCAGAGGGAGTATAATAATGATGACTATGATTTGGTTTTCTGACTGTTTTGAATCTTGTAGTAGCCTCGTCCCCCCTTCACCCTTGAGAATGCAGCCACTGCTGATGTAAGACACAGATTACAGCTGGATGTTGAAGATGACCTTGACATAACAGCTGGAGTTACTCAGTCCTTGACCTGTTTCTTAGAGTCACAGCCCTTTTGTTACCACAAGTGTCGATGTGATGCTGATGCTGTCCCTCTAGATCAATGAAGAGGTCTCTACTGTTTACCCCAGGGTGTAAAGCATTTCTAGCTCCTTTAATTTTATTGGTTTTAATTCCTTCCCTCCCCCAAGGTAAGCTTGCCCTGCAATCTCTTACATTTTACAAACCAACATAAACTAGTAGAGATAATGAAGAGAAAGAAAAGTATCTAAAAGTACTTTGCTTCGAACAATCTTTCCACATTCTTTGTGGATATATATGTTTTTGATTTTTTTACTACCTACTGTAGGTTCTAGTTCAGAAATACTAGTGAAAATACCTCCATTCGAAGTTCTCTTCCTGTTGCTTGTAGTTTCTGTGTTTGAAAAAGCTGTTAAAGGGTCAGGTGGAATCCTCTGGGAAGAGGACAAGACTCTTCACAAGGGGGGAACAGTGGCATCTCTAGGATGTAGAGCATAATATTCTTAGCCTGCAGGGTGTGGTAAAGGTCACACCACAGCTGCATATTCCTTGGGAATTGAAAGATAAGCTTTTTACGTGCTGGAGGATGCTGCTGCTTGGAAAGCCATTGAGGTGAATTTTCTTGGAAGCAAAGAACTGCACACCAGAGGATGTATTGAGTGGAGAGGAGTGGGCATTACTTTATAAAATGTATAATAACCTGTTCTCTGCCCAAGTGTGTTTGAGGTGGTGAGCTGTTAAATTTTGAGAAGTTCAGCATTCTAGTTATTAGTCTGATAAAACCTCTGTTCAGTTGGAAAGCCTTTTTGGTTTTTGTCCTGAAGAGCTCGCTGCAAGGAAGGAGATCTAGGCAGATCTGCCTCCGAGACCTGGCTGACTGCTCTGAGTCCCAAAACACACCTTGATACATGAACACCTAATAGTACTTCAGGTGATTTTTTTGGTGACACCCTTTCCCCATGTGAAAATGATTGGTTATGATCAATTCAGGGAAGTGTCTCTGCATGTTTTAAAATGGAGTGCTAGTATGTTGTATTTAAATTATTTATATTTTTATTATATTTATATATAATAAAAATATATCTTTTTTTTTTAGCATTCCTTACGTATGTAGTACTGCGGTCTAGGTCAAATTCAGGGTATTTTGCTAAGTTCTACTATCTTTATATGGTTCCTGCATAAAACAGCTATTTAAGTACAAATCAAGGGTCTCTTTCTCATTGTAATTTGCCTTAATTAACTAACTAATTTATAAACAGTGTGATAGGTTGTGGGAAAAACTGTTGTCTGGTAGGTCTCTTGGGAGGGACAGCCCTGTGTGAAGGACGGTGTGAAAGATGACCTTGGAAATGGAGGCTGTGGTTTAACACATTTTGTTTTGGCAAAAGTACTTGACTGCTTCTGTGGGGTCACACACCAAACTGGGAATAGCTGCACGTTCAGGAATAACCCATTTATGTATCATCCTTGCTTCCCATGCCTCCTTTCCCTTAAGAAAGTGAATATGGAGTGTGTGGAAGATTTCTTAAGCTAGCATTGCAAAAAGCAAGTGTTACATAATGCCTTTAACATCAAGTGTTTATTAGAATTTGTTAGAAACACGCAATTTTTGCCTGTGAAGTTTGTTCTCCCAAGTTCATTTGTCTGAGAAGCAAGTAAGTGGTAAAAGAAAACCTTTTCTTCAGGTATGGATGCAGCATATACTGACATCTTGCCATGTGTAAAGGATGAACATAGGAGGGAAAGCTGGTTTCAAAACACTTGTTATAAAGCATTCATTCCATTTTTCAAGGCCTGATCTCATCGGCTTGATACCATGAAAAACTAATGTTTTGCAGCTGTCTTTGATAACAGAACTTTGCATGGCCAGTGACAAACTGACAAAACCACTGCAGTATTTCATAAATTATGGCATTTCTACATTGGCTAAATTTTCTCTTCAGAAATGTTTGTTATATAGCAACAAACCAAGTAGCTTCCCATACATGTAATCCAGATTTTTCAGACTATGAGTTCTAATATTTCAAGTCCTAAAGATGTTTTTTCACTTGACAGATTGGGCCACAGCTCAAAACATGCAGAAATTACCCGTGTCTAATTCTTGGCGGCTGATTGTAGTTCAGAACCAACTGACTGTTACAGGGCTTCAAGAGTAAGCAGTCAATGGTACTTGCCTTCCAGTGTGCCATTTTTACCAAAGTATAGAGCAGACAGGATTGTCCAACTTAGAGATGCACTGTTTGGGTGGGAATGATATACCATGGCTTTTTAAAAGTAGAATATGTACTAGATTTTTGTAACTCAGTGTTTCGGGTTTGGGAGAGTCCTTTTATTCTTTATTTCTTTGTTCTTTAGAGTTATTTTTCTGTAAAACTGTTCAAAGCTCCAGCAGAACTTCTGTATGTCTTATAAGAAATTTATTGCTCCTAGGACAGACTTGCCTCTTCCTCATCATTATATAGTGATCATGTCTGGGTCTTACTTCCTCTATTTCTTCATTCTCTCTTGAATGGATTGCTGAGGGCAGTGTGTAGTTGCTTTGAGCTTATTTAATTTGAAAAACATAGTGATTTTTCTTTGAAGGCAAAATACCTAGAAATTTGGACTTAGTTCATCTAAAAGTAGGAGGAAATATCCAGGTGACAATTACTTCTGTGGTCATTTCCTTGCTCCTTCTTTCCTTCAGGACAAAGCTGTTCTAATTAGCTGAGATGAATAGTTGGAAATATTTTTCAACTACTACCTGTTAGTCTCAGAAATTGTATTTGATTGAATATTACTCTACAAAGGCTACAGTTTAGAAAGCAAGCAGGAATTTTCCTAGTTAGATAATTTTGCTTCTTAAATGGTAGAATGGTAGAATTTTGTAGAGAAGGTTAACCATGATCTTCATACCAAAATACTGACAGAAAGTAACTTAAATAATTTTTTTTTTTTTTTAAGCATGCCACTTCCTCCCAGTACTTTCCAGTTGTGTGATTTTTGGGATCAGTGAGCAGAAGGAGACTATTCAAGGTTGTTACGGAATAGTGTTCGGGGTGCATATTTTTCCCTAGTAGTATTGAAGGCAAAACAAACTTGGTATTTCAAATTTCAGGAAGCATATTCAGACATTGCTTACAAAATATTTTGTATCTCTTGCATATGTAGCTTTGAATCCTGAGATGATTTAAGTGTAACCTTTCGTGCCTGGCTTTCAGGGTGAAACATGCTTGCAACAACGCACAGTGCAGTATGAGGCTTCATGGCAGTGTTTCATGGGGTTTGGTACATTTGTTTTCACATAATGATGTTCATGTTGTTTCTGTGGGGATGTTTCATAGGATTGTGCTTAGTTGTTGTTTTTAAAATAGCTATTACTCTACATTCTCAGAATAAAAGCCTTAATTCTTCAAGTTGAATAGTTGTGGAGAAAGTAAGAGGTACCAAAATACAGACTTACAGACCAGTTCACTTCAAGTCTTTGTATCTTAGGGATGCCTACGCATTTTTTTCCATTTATTGAATTTCTAATATGCACTCTTTCTTCCTCTTTAGGATGAAGAGAATGGGAATAGACAAGGTATGTCTTGTTTTTACTCTCTTATAGATCCAATATATTGAATGCTTCAGCTATGTAATAGACGTGAATTGCTACCTAAGAGCTTGAAATTTAAAATCACTTCAGTGTGAGCATCAAGCTCATTGATTAGTCACTTAATTCTAGATTATGCCACTCAGTTCCCCTCCATTTTCATAGCTTTCTCTGTCTCACATTGCCTATGTCTGCTTTCTTTCTTAATTCACACATGAACTTATTTTTTATAAATTTATGTTGTATCTCCATCCCAGTTAATTTAAATTTGTCTTTGGTATTTAGCTGTTTTCTCATCCATGCTTCTTTTTTGCTGATACCTTACTGTTTCCTTAAAAGGGTGTAAAACATGTTGATATAAGGAAATTGGGTTTTCAGATTGAGAACCCAGTCCCACTTTGTTTTCGCAGTGTGTCATGATGGTGAGGTAGAGGGGGCAGTGGGATTATCTGCTCTGTGAGTGCCCTGTGTGGGGTTCCCCTGCCTGGCAGGGCAGTGCAGCTCGCTGGGGATGGGGCTGCCCAGAGCCGGAGGACAGCGTGGGCTGAGTGCTGCTTCTGCTGGTGGGTTATGATTGTAGCAAGCCATGGTACCTGGTTTCAGTGTACCTTTACATACCTCATTTAGATGGAAGACGAAGAATATGTCTGAACTTCTGTTTCCATTTTCTTTGTGTAGCTGTGATGTATTAGAAGCATTCTGGAAAATAAGAATTTATTTGAACTTTCTTACTTTGTTCACTTGGAAGCAGATGGATTAATCCATTTCATACTCCTAGTTTTACTCAGCTGTCATCACCTGCATGTTAACAGTGAAAAGTTAATCTCTTCCTACTTCTTATCACTCCCTAAACTTGAAACATCCTTTATCTGTTTTGACATAAAAAAGAAAAGGCAGATTCTTTTAGGAAGGGAAGGGAGTCGATCTTCTGTGCCAAACCAGTATGGAAGACACCACTTGTGACCTAGAGAAAGAAGTTCTGTGGTATTCTTGTTCTCACAGGGAGAACTCAGGCAGCTAAAGATGTAATGTAGGTCAGTTTATCTATCTGAGAGCTGTTTTTCAGTAGAGAAACAGCAGTGAACAAATATTTATTTGGTTCGCTATGAGACCTGTGAAGGTGGAAACAAGATTACTTCCTGGAAATTTTCGTGTAGGTTCTAAACCTATGAATCATAGCTCAACTATTGCTTATTTATAGCACTATAGTATGTTGTATACCTTGAAATACAGATCAGAGGGCACAAATTCTCTGGGAGTTAACAGCATTCTCACGAAGGAGAGTAGGTTGGACTTGTCCTGCTGGAAAGAGAAGAAATGACTGTGAGGCAGAGGATGTAGGTGTCAGTAGAACTCAACCTGCCATTTTTGTGTATTAAACCTTTAAAAATAGCAAAATGGGACAAAGTCTGTTAGACACTTTTCTCCAGCACTTGACATGAGCTTTGGGGGCATACGGGGGATGAAACTGTTTTTATTTACATTGCTGCAGGTTGTTCCTGTTCCCAAATAAGGGGAGTAGGCAGCTTGTGAGGAGAAAATCATGAAAAGCGCACATCTCATTTTGCATGTCCGCAAAAGTGGTGTTTATTCAGCAGCAGCAGGTAGGCCAGAAGTTCTGTGCAGGGTTGTCTCCGGGATTGTTGGAGCGCCTCGCACCGGAGCACGGGATGGAGCTGCTCCGGGGGAACAGCGCCTTCGGGGTCGGGCGCCGGAGCCACCTGGTGGCGGGTTCCTGCATTGCAGCGAAATTGGGAAACCGGCCTCTGTGAAGCCCTGCCGTAATTAACTGAAAACACCCTATTGAAAAACACTTTTCTTTTGAAGTTTGTACATGATAATTCACTTAATTCGCTTGAGTTTTCGTCTCTGAAAGACTAAGCTAAGGGGATCCAAGCATTTCGTTTTTGTGAAGCAGCGTGTGCCAGTGCAGAAGTGTCTTTTTTTGTATCAGTTTTCAGTGAAAATTTGTAATTACTTGCCCTTTATGCTTTGCCCTTGTCATAGGTTAAGCTTGCCTGTTAAAGATGAGGGATTTTTATGAAATTCAGCATTTATATATTTGATTAGGTGAGTGTGGAGAGAAGCATCTCTATTGCTATTACCTTTTATTGAGAGCACTTGAATATTTTTCCAAAGGATCAAAACACCTAATTAAGTCTAGAGGGCAGAAGATAAAAGCATGTACCCCTTTTGATGTATTCTAACAGTGAAAGAAATATTTTTGTATGATTTTTAGGTTCTGGTATAGAGTTTTAGTGTATGGTTAGATCAAGCTCCTGGCTTGCATTAATCTTCTTTTTGGTAAGCTGTAAAGTTTCAAAGTGTTTATAGTAAAAGATAATGCAAATTTGTCCAGGCGAGCTCTAAACTAGGAATGACACAGGAGGAAGATAATGGCCCAAAAGCAGAATTGGGTTGTCAGGCAAAGGAGTTAGGATGCTGTGAAGAGGAGATGCCGTATGGTCAGCAGCTGGGACAGAGGGGGACCACCTCAACTGTATACATGTGAACGAGAGAGAGCCTACAGAACAGTATCCTGGAGCTCTCATGCCTTTTTCAGGAGCTCTCTGAAGCCCCTGCACACTCACACATCACAGAGGGGTGGTGGGATATCTCAGAGGAGAGGGCCAGGGTGCTGCAGTGGATGAGCAGAGGCACTTTGGGAAGAACAGGATGGGAGACCACAGAGGTCGGGTTGCCTTTGTGGCCCAGTTGTGAGAGAACAGCAGAGATGCAAGGAGCTCTGGCTTGGGATGGGTGGGGAGCTGGCTTAGAGCCTGTGGTCAGGATTTGTGGGCAGTGTTTTGGTGGGTGTCTATTACTGCCCTCTCATGGAAGAAGTAGCCAAGGCTTTCTTCAGACAAGCGGTGGAGGCTTCACATATGCACGTGCAGCTCCTTGTGGGAGACTTTAGCACCCCGTTATCCGCTGGAAGGGCATCACAACAGATTTACCCTAAATATTTTGTAGTGATTATTTTAAATTTTTCAGTTCCTTTCACACTTTCGCTGCTCCAGGTTGTTGATCTTAAGCCAAGTAATTGAAATGTTTCTCTAGCAGGTGCATTTTATCAGAAGATACAGATTTTCCACAGTGGATTCTTTGGTCACTGACTGGAAACTTTTATCAGCTTCTACTGCTTTCCAGACAATCTCTGCTATACTGACCAGCCTGTATTACGTATTTCTTGGAGTTTTTACTCCTGTAAATAACTTGGAGTATTTATTTCATGTGTTTTGAGGATGGCTTGCCCTCAGTTTGGCATTCTTCCTATTTTCTGGAGTTGCCCTATTTCAATATTCAGTTATTTTTTTAAGTGGAATCTCACAGGTAGAAGTCTTCCAGGAGAGCATATTAGGAATATTTGGAGCCAAACTGAAAAATACCTATATCTATTAAAAACCGTAGCATTCTTATTAAAAACTTGTACTGTCAACACGTGATGAGTGGTGCTGGAGAAAAACTTCATGCCATTTGATTGTGCACTTAGTATGATTTTATATCTTGTTGTCCTTCAAACATTACTTAAAACTGTAGATGCCAAAATACAAGTTTTGTACATCTGAAGGAAGTTTTGTGTATATTGTCCTAAAACATGTTTTCCTTTAAAAATGTTCGGCTTGGTGATCATGATTAAAGTGAACAGTGATAAGCATAAAGAAACAGACTGAAAGAAATTTTATCTTTCAATAGAACTAAGATATTTTGTGTCTAACACAGTACCTGGGAATCTAGTATCATTATAATCCAGTGTCTTTTTTTTTTAGTATGATATTCTTGCTTTTTGTACTTTTGTTTCTATTTCTATGTTGCTAAGTACCTATAGCAACTAGGAGCTCCTTTTCCCATAAAAATGAAAGGCAACTTAGGTATATTACTCAGTGTCCTTTTCTGTAGAGACCCAGTGTGCACTTGTTAATAAGATTTCAGACATTTCATTGAGATTTCTAGAACATTAAACTTTGATCACCAGGCTTTTTTTTTTTTTTTATGTGCCTAAGTATGTACTAAAGTTTCTACCCTTCAGTTTTCTATGCTAAATAGTTGCAGTTTATTACCTGGCCTTCTTCAGCTCTGCTTTGACAGGGTAGATAGAGCCTTTGAGGGAAGGGTGGAATAAATGCAGGAAAAGCTCCTTTTTCCTTACTGCTGCTTACATAAGGCCTGGAGTTTTTAATGTTTAATTTCTTTTAACAGACTGTTGATTTCTGTAATGTAGTTTGTGTTCTGTCAGGATTTAATTTAATCCCATGTTTTTTAACATCATGGTCTATCGACTCAGTCTGTTATGAAATAAAGATATTGTGCCTGTGATGATGGGAACAAGGTAGATAAGGAACAAGAGAATGAATGTGAAAGCAAGTATTTGGAAAGGTCATACATGGCTGGGATGATACAGTCCAAGGTATATGATAGTAGAATTAGAAGTAAGAGGCAAGAGGTATGTAGCAGTAATGCTTTGGGATAGTGGGACAGTAAATTGCCCTCTTTTGTGGATTTTTGATCCAAGTTAATTTTTTAACACCTAAATGTTGAGAATGCTAAGAGGGCTCACTTAGTTTTCCACTGAGAGCAGAGCCTGTTGATTTCTTGTTCTGTTATAGTACATCTGGAATGTCTAGTGGATTCGTCTTCCAGCTTGTCACATGTATGTTTTTTCAGTGATTTCTATTGAGTTCAAATCATCTTTAGCTTTTAATAAAAAACATGAAGTGTAGTTTCAAAGGATTTAAGGGAGAGTCCATAGGTTCACTACTACAGATAAAAATTGTATTGCTCTAGGCTTATCTAAGGACTATAGTAAATCCTCTAGACTAATTATAGATTAAATTTTAAACTCGAAAAGGTTTTATTTGAGATTTGAGAGAATTGAATAAAGTCATAGTAATGGCAAGTAATGCAATGAGAAAACACAGTTTTGGAGAGTTTGTAACTAAGTTGAAACTGTGTTATATATTTTCCATAACATTGCCAAGCTGTTTTCTCATCTTCTCCCCCTACCTTGGCATGAAGACTGGTTTGAGTCAAATGGTTTAACAGAAAAGTAAGCAAAAGAAGAAATACCATCTTGGAGTTGCCTAATCAAAATGCTAGAGGTGCTTTGAGAAATAAGAATGTATTTTTCCTGTGTTAAGAGAGTTGAATGCCAGGTGTTTCTTTGCTAAATGACTCAAGAGCACTAATTTACTTATCATCCTCTTTCAGAGGCTCATCTCTAGCACTGTATTTCAGCTAGTGTGTTTCAGTTGAGTTGCTTTGTGCCTGACAGTAGGTGAAATAAGCTCTGTTGGGGCTGGGCTGGGACCTTTGGGCTCCTTTTCCACAATGGCTTGCTACTGGAGAAAGGCTTACTACGTATAAAATTCAGTTTGCAGATTACGATGTGCAGAATTACCTTTAGTTGGACTCCCTCAGTTAGATGTAATCCTGACAGGTTTGTGATTTATATTTAATTAAATGAAATCTCAGTTAATAAATGTAAGTTTTGCTGTACTTTCAGCAATCTCTTTTTGAGTAGTTTGGGAAATGATTAACAGGTTTTTGATTGAGTAATCAGTTTGAAGCATTTGCCCTGCTGTATCCGTTCCCCTCCGTTTGCCTGAAAGGCATCCCAAGAATCAGTGCCACTCAGCGTTGTTGAAGCAAGGGAGCTCAAATGCCTTGGATACCCAAAAGCAGACCTGCAGATCTTCATGCGCAAGAGGAATGTTCCTCCTCCTTGACTCAGAGAAAGATGTACTTAAGAGCCTGTCTTACTTGACTAATTTGAGGTGTTTCATGGGGCTGGTTTCTTACATGTAAAAGTGAAAGTTGTCCTTTTGCTGTCTCCTGAGTGTAGGGCTGGGAGTAAAATTGTTCTACAAAAGGTTATTTTACAAAATTTGGTTGACTTTATTGAATCCCTGTGTTATGAGGATTTCTAAGCACGGTTCAGCTGTCCTGAGCAGAAGATTTTTTTTTTTCTCCCTTTGAGGAAGAGGAGGAATGGCATGTTTTTAAGCAGTGGCTAGTTTGCAGAGACTTTGTAAGAAAGTATGTGTTATACTGTGTCCCAACACCTGCTGGTTTGTGCTCTGCAGGTCAAAAAGAAAGGAAGAGCTTTGTCAGCAATAGCACTTTGGCATGAGATTTTTTTTTTTTCCCTATTCAGAATGTAAAGGTTGTCCTTTTCATAGTCTTTATGACTCAGATGTTTTAATCTGTGTTTTATATCAAAAGGTTAATAACTTCAGAGAAATGAAGTGCTTATTGCTATGTTGTCGTGTGTTGGTAGATTCAATAGCATAACTTCTGCCATGTCATTTTGTTTTCCAGGTGAATCATAGAGCAGTACAGTAATACTGTCTGGTCTGTAAAGAGTAGTGTAAAAGCTAGATCATGGTTACTGCGTTTGATATAATACTAGTTATGTTCCTTGTAGGAGCTGTATTTCAAACTATATTTTTAGGGGATGAAGCTAGAATTGGCACTTAGATAAAATTATTTCTATGTCAAGTTTGGGGGAGTTAGGAGAAGCTTTGCTGAATATGACCCCTAGGTATAAGTCAGTTTTAAATGCTAACTAGTCTTAATTTTACCGTTCCATTTAAAAGTAGTAGTATTTTTTTTAATATTTCCTTTTATTAGGGAGAGCATGTTTGAATTCTATTATTTTGTAAATGTGATGGTTGCTAGCGCAACATATTCCCCTCTACCACTTCTGGCCTCTTAAACATTTGTCAGGAAAGTTTCCTTGTAACTTTGCAATGGGAGACTTGCTTTTTCATGTCAGACTGTGAAGGCATTATTGACTTGAAGTCTCAGCTCGTAGATCCAGGTGGTATAAAGGTTAGATCATAAATGATTCCATATATGTTTTGAATAAACTCTTTATTTTGCAGTCATTTGAACAAAAGCTGAAACAAGACACTAATTTTAATTTGTAGATTTTACTGTGATCTCAGTGGTTATTGAGGGTGTCATGGAGTCTGTGATTAACTAGAAGATTTGCATAGAATTATGAAAAACATACTGGCTCGGAAAAACCTTGCTTCAATAAACTGGTTTTCTATCTTTGTCTTGCATTTGAGTTACAGGTGTTTGTGCTTCTTCAGACTACTTCTTCTTAACTTTGGTTATCTAGACTAAGGCCTTTATTATTAATAACTAATAAGGCTTATATATCTTACAGACTAGAGGTCTGAGGTGCTCTTACTGTTTTTTGTTGTATCACCTTCTTAGGAATTGCTGGCATGCTGCAAAACATTGGTCTTTTCAATACTAGAAACAAAAATCGTGAATCCTGACAGTATGTAGTGCAGAGCTGGAGAACTTAGTGTAAAAGTTGGACTGTGGTATTCTGTTCTAGATTGTGGCGTTTAGAAAGAGGGAAGTTAAAGCTCACATTTCTAGACAGCATCTTGCTTTTGCCTGATGATTGGGTGCAGACTGGACCAAATGGAGATTTAGGCACAATTAAATTGGAGTGTAGTGAATGTTAGACTTTGAGACATGAGGTGAGTTATTAGATAATCCATTTTACTTGATTTATTTCTGTGATGACTGAGTGCACATTTACAAGACTTATTCCCTCTCAGCTGGTCTGAAGAAAGTACTTTTAGCTTCTACTGTCAAAAAATATTGCTTAACTTTGCTTAAGTTTCAAATTCAAAGTATAAATGCACATTTTGAGCTTACGCATTGAATGTTACTGATTAAAAAAGATTTGGTTTGTATCCAAGTATGTAAAAGATCAAGGAGAAATAAAGAGCATGTATTCATCTGCCAGAGCTTGAGAGTTCTAAGATTTCTTCTTGTTTCTACTTGTATTTGGATATTACTGAGTTGTAAAATTAACCTGCAAATGTAATCAACATTTTGAGCCTTTTATCCTGATTTTTTGCCCTTAAATTGATTTTTAGTGTGGTGGTTGACCTTTTTTAGGAAGGAAGAATGACTGTTTAATATAGCCTCCTGCTGCAAGTAGGACAAAAACCAAGTTTAATGTGCAATTAGCTTTCTGAATTGATTCATAAAATAGCTGTAGAAATGTGAAGTGAGTGCCCATAATGTCTGGGTGTAGCTGACAGGCAGGTCAGAAGTCAGGGAAGCCTGCCGGCTCTGGTCTCTGTAAATCATTGCAAGTTTCCACTCTTACTCAGAAGTGGGCAGTGTATTAAAGGAGTTCTGTCTTGCATACTGAATGGGAGTAACCTTATCTGCCTGACCTCTTGGTTTGCATATTCAGGTACAGACAAGGCTTAAAGCAGCACTTGAGTGTTATTCAAACTAGCAGTCGGCCACTAACATTTTTTTGAAGAGTATTTTATAAAGGAAGCTGAGGTGTGATAAAATAACTGTGCCATGGGAGCTATATTATTTTTATTTTTCTTCCCACTTTTGGAAATATATGTGTCTTCAGTAGGAGATAAATGGCAGCACTGGGAAGGATGTTTGGTGGTCCTATAAAAGGTCATATTTTAACTTCATTCTGGTAAGTGGTTGAAGCAACCTTTTGTTTATGGCATCTGGGTAGATTAATCTTGGAGCTTCTCTAAACTTGTTGAAATGTTGCTGGCTTTTTAAAGGACAAGACCCATCATATGTTCAGTGTCTATTTAAATCTTCAGATTAAAAATGACAGATACTAACTTTGGCTCACAAAAGAGCATTTTGTATGTCTTGTAGCTGTATCCTGCTAATCAAATTTTAAGTATTTGGGGACTGAGCTGCCAGCTGGAGTTTCTTGATTTGTAATTCAGTTGCTTTATATATAGAATTTATCTGATTCTATCAAATAAACTTTTTGATTATTTGCTCCGAATCTGGAACTATTTCGAGAAGGCCATTTGGAGCCATATGAGTAAGCCATTTTGTTGAACTGTTTTATGGTAAAATGGCAGGACACTGAGGATCTGCACAATAAAGGCATTAGGCTAAAACTAGTATCTGAAAAATGTGAATCAGAGTCAGAGGGTGATCTGGTTTTTTGCAGTTTATTAAAGTTTTTCAAATGAACTTTGCCCACATGGAAACTGAAATAAAAAAAGAGGTAAAGGAGGCACCTTATATTCAGTAAAGTGTATTAAACATTTTAGGTGGGACATTTAAAGCTGTAGGGAAAGTACTTCCAAAAGCAGGGCCATTTTTGCCTAAGTCAAAGGTCAGTCATTTCAGAAATGGTTAGAACCTAATAACTCCAGTTTTAAGGAGTTGTTTCTTTTATCAGCAATGCCAGTTTTAAGCAATTTCTTTATTCTCCCCTGCTGTTCCTTCTTTTCCTGCAGTTTAAACCTCTCTTTTTCTACTATGCTGGGCTTTCCTGCTGAATTGGAACACAGACCCAGCTTATTTTTGTGCTGTGTCACTTCCCTGGGCTGGCTCATCACGTAGCCTCCATAGGTGGCATTTCCTCAGCTGAGAGTGTGCAACATGGATGGTAACTGGAGCCAGGAGTTGGGAGGGACCTAGGCTATCAGAGCCTGCACTTGCACTCCAAGACTGTGTATATCTGTCTGTACCCTTTCAGGTTCTGCCACTGGTACTGTGAGCACTGGACCATGTAGGGCCATTATTCTTTTATTTATTTATTTTTCATTATTTCTGGGTTGTTTTCTTTGTGGGGATGTTGAACGTTTGGACTTCTTGGGGGGTTTGATTTGGTTCTGGTTTTTTAACTTCACTGGCATAATAATTCCATGAGTGAAGCTGTCTAGATGCTGTAAAATGGCTTACTCTAGCTGTGTGCAAATGTAGGACAGTAACACTGTATTTTAGCCTGCAGTATAACTGGAGTTTTTTGTCTGTGTTTTTGTTTGCTTGTTTTACTGTATACATGCCCACCCGCCTATCCTGATTTTCAGAAGCTGTGACTCTTAAAGAAGAATTACTTAGCTTTGGTGACAGGCATGTAAAAGCAAAAGGTACCTGTGTTTGTGGAAGTATAGAAATTAAGGGTGTATTGAGAAAGGAAGAAAATACAGCTGTACGTGGTTTCTAACTACTGTAGATTAACTTGAAGTTGTGTATATACAGATGTGTATAACATGTGCAGAGATATGCTGTGCATATAATTTGAATTACAAATTTCTTTTTGAACCTTGGTAAATCTTCAAGAAAACTTTAGAGTTCACCCTGGAGTTTCTGAAAAACACTGTTGGAAAATCAGTTTTATGATCCACGAGAACTGTAAATCAATGTTACCTTTTTTCCTTCCAAGGGAAGATTTTAAAATTTTACTTTTCAGTTTCCATTACATTACTATTTCTTTCTCTGTATGTCTCTGTGAATGCAGCAGGATTACATCACAAAATATTTTTAAAGTAAAAACATTGCAATGTAATGCAGTATAATGAAATGCTGTTAAGAGATATTCTTTCTTTCTCAGGAAAACAAAGGAACAGACTGGAGCCAATGGATACCATATTCGTTAAACAAGTTAAAGAGGGTGGACCTGCTTTTGAAGCTGGGCTGTGCACAGGTACTGTTCAATAGCATGTTTATGTGCATGATATAAAATACTTACGGTTTAAGTTGCTACTACATGTCTAACTTCCATTTAAACCTTGTTCTTTCCTTTGGAAACTTTTAAGTTGTCCTCCAGTATTTTTCACCTTGGAAGCACTGTTTGGCTTATTAAGGCATTAAAGTTTTAGTCTTTTTGATTTATTATCTTAAAAAGAGAAATACATGAAGAATACATGAAGAAGAGGCAAAAAAAGGAAAATAATTTCTGTAAGCTCCTATTTCTTTTGGTTTGGGACAAACTGATAACCTGAAAACCTTCAGGTCTTTGTACATTAAATAAAATTTTTCTACTCTACCTCCTTTAAATGAAATAGGAACAGTCCAAGTCTCTCTATTCTTACAAAATTCTGTTCAGTTCATTACAGCAGAAGACATGGGGGTTTTTGTCAACTGTGTCATACGTTTACTTAAGTGTTGAAGGAAGAAAAAAGCTATATTAGAATAGAAAATGTTACAGGTGATAAAGTTATATACATAGATGGATACCACTATGAACACGTATTTCTTAAAAATATGGCAAAACTTGTATTCTATGAAAGGCTTGTACCTTTATGGGATGTTGATATATTTTTTCGAAAGAGTTAAGTCCATCCGTTTGACTGGAATAGAATAAGTTTTGTATGTTCTTCCTGAAGAAATATGAAGTTTCTAGGTTGATGCGTTTAAAAACAGTTCTAGATCTTACTTGTATACCATAAGGGGTTTGGATTTTTTTTTTTAACTCCTCCTTAAATAGTTATTTAGAGAAGGGCTACTTTGGCAAAATTTGATTGCTATTATGTAAAAAAATGTTTTGGCTTGATAAAACACAGCATATGTTGAATTTGTACAGAGGAACCATGTTAATTTCTACTCTGTTCAGTGTCTGCCAAATTGAGAGAGTTGAAATCTGTAGAGAATATTTTATTTTTAGTTATAGAAGAGATTTTTAGGAGCTCAGAATAAAGAGCAGAAAACAAATGAGAGAAGACATTTTTAATAACTAGAATATTCTTCTTAAACACTGCTTACAGCAGTTACGTCTGATTAGGTCATGCCAGTGTTTCTTGTTTAAGAATTTTAGAGTGAAATATATTATTGTATCTTTGTCTTGATATTATAAAACACTCAGGGAATAATTAGCCACGTAGATTGCTTAACCTCTGATACAGACACTGTATACATTTCTTGTTTTGTAGAATCAACTGTATTTTTATTTTTTTTTCTAATGTGACTTTGCTCTGTTTCATGGTCACACAAGTGAAAATACTTGAAGATTCAGTATGAGTTTAGGAAGTTATGTTTGTCAGTTCTTACTTCACTGCTGCAGAGTCCTTTGTAATACTGAAAGTCTCAACGTACGTTTCATCACCCATGATAAATGAGCTCCATTTCAGGAGCTTGCTTGGCTGCTGCTCACCAGAAAGCTTGAAATATTCTTGCAAATTTGAGCAATAGGGAAAAGTATCTTAAATGTAAGACAGTCTATTCTGAAGAATTTTTGGATACTCCTGTAAAATCATTTTTATTAAGAGTTAGAAAGGTAATACTTCTCCCATATTTAACCTCTGAGGCATTTCATTAAAAATAACATATCTGGGAGTTCATAAATATTAGAAATATTGAAATACAAACAGCCAAAACAGATCTACATGTCCCATGTCTTGATCTTTGTGCTGTCATTTATTTATATGCAAGAATATAAAGAGCTAAAATGTGTGTGGAAAGGGCATTCTGATTAATTTCTGCTTTGATCAAAATATGTAGCAGGCCACCAGACTGATGGAGAGCTGTTAGAAAAAGCCTTCGCACTACAGTCACTGACTTCCCCTTTCTATGTCCCTGAAATAGAACAAAATTGTGCTTGCAGAGTTGTCTGTGCTCATGTCATTTATGTAACCAGTTCTGCAGTGTGTCCCCATCAGATCTTTTGGCAGATCCACTGGATGCGTATTTCAAGTAGACTTGTGTCACTGCTATGTGTAATCTAGTCTGCTTCTGTGAAAAATAAAAGCTGCACAAGTATAGATAAAATTATATGACCTACTCTAAATATATTCCTAATTATAGTTTTTAGTGGGAATACTGAATAAAGATCTACATCTGTGGCAATGTAGCCCACATTACAGGCTGTTCTTAAACAGCCTGGAAAAGAGCCACTTGAAGTCCCAGAGAAGGATCTGGTGTGTTCTGGAAGTTTTGCAGTATGACCTAGCCAGGACAGGGTTCAGAGCTTGTTGCCATCAAGCTTTCTTTCATTGCTTAGGAAGCATTAGACAAAACTCTTGTTTCAGGCAAGAACAAATGTGGTAACCAGTGGATGAAAGGGAGTAGGTATACTTTTATAAAGTTGAAAATATCACACCAATTTATTTGCATGATATTTACATTACGTGTGCAGACCAAATTAAAAAGTCAGGTCTGTGTAGTTTGTTAATCCATGGGGGCCTATATGGGGAACCTCCACAGAGCACAAACATTTAAAGCATTATTGTCCCCAAGTCAGGCTGAGTATTCAGAGTGAACAGCTTTTTCCTTGCTTTGATTTGTTCATGCCAGAAGCACAGAAAGGGCTTTCAGTTTCTAAAGCAGTGTTGAAAAAGCCATTTCCTTTGCCTCACTTTGCACAGGTCCTTTCTTTCAGCTCTTCTTCCTCCAGCAGCTTTTTGAAGCTTTCTACCTGTAATCCTTCAGACCATTTTCTCCTCATTAAGAAATTCAAGATACCTTTCTTCTCTTCTGGTCAGAGATGTCTTAAATACCATTTGGTCAAAAGAACAGGATAGGTTTTTTGTCTAAAATAGCTCTAAACAATATATTTGACAATTAATTTATGAGAGTATATGAAGCTCTTAATGAGGAAGGTGTAACAAACTACTGGGAGAAATATTACAAAAGTGATATTAGATCTAAAGATTGATGGGTATTGATAAGAAATAACCCTTTACCATTGTCTAAGATGCATTGAACAGACAGTAATGTCTTTGAAACAGCCCAGATTATTCTGAGAAGGGAGGAAATTGGAGCCTTTCAAAAGGTTTGTTTTTATTTCTAATAAGGAAGAAGCACAAAAATGCAGTGTTTGCTGCTATTAAAGGAGAGTTAAAGTTTGGTTTTATTTTGAGGTTAAGTGATGGAATGAAATCACAGAATATTTAGTGTTGGAAGGGACCCACAAGGATCATCGAGTCCAACTCTTAAGTGAATGGCCCGTAGGGGATTGAACCAGTGATCTTGGCATTATTAGCACCCTGCTCTGACCAGCTGGGCTAATCCCAGGGAATTATATCTACTTATAATTTATTTAGGAATAGGGCGGAGTTGTCAGTGTGTGTCACGATACATTGATAGCTTTATTGTGAAGATGGGATACATAAGTGAGCCTCTGGTGTAGCTTACAGCTGCATGTAGTTTTCTTTCTATAACTTCCTGGGTTATTAATTTGAAAGTTTAGACTAAGATGAACACCTGAAAACGGTCAGGGAAAAGAGGAGAAATTTGGCATCCTGTGTATGGTTACATGTAGTTGTATTGTGCATCTTCTGGGGTTTTTTTTTATTTTTAAGGAAGACTTAACCTTGAATTTAACATATTGGTGTTCTTGATTATTGTGAGGTACAGAAGTACAAAATAAAAACTGTTTAAAAAACATCTAGACAAACTAATTTCAGTTACAACTTTTCCCTCTACAGGCGACAGAATTATAAAAGTCAATGGAGAAAGTGTTATTGGGAAGACATATTCTCAAGTCATTGCTTTAATACAGAACAGGTAAGATAATAGTATTTCCATATGTGCCACACTTCTTGTATACTAAGCATGAAATGACCACTTATGGGAGTTTAGAAAAGTCATCATATTATTAAATTTTCATTAATACACACTCCGTTTTATTATTTCTTTTTTCATGTATTTGCTGAATGCTGAGAAAAGGTTGAGAATAGGTGTGCTGAATTGTACCACAGTCCTTTTACTGTTGGTACTTGTCCCTTGTTAGCAAATAACACCAAGTGTTATAGAGGAAATTTGAACTTAAAATAGGCAATTAGGTATACATACACGTATATCATCAATTGGAAAAGAAGATTATAAAATCTACCTTGCTTATGAGATCTGAGAACTAGAAATCAGCATATCTGATGAAGGAAAAAATTTATGCTAGTGCACACTTGCAGAATATCTGCAGTAAGTCTTTGCTTTCCTCTGTTTTGCAGCAAATTATGAGCCTTGCACGGAGCTGAGAAAATACTAATATTTACTGCTCCTGCAGCTCACAACACTTGTGAAATCATGTCTATGCATGAGTCTAGATACTCCTTTTCATGTCTCATGTCTGCCTCCATTTTTACAGTTTTCTTGGTGTGAATTTCTGTTCTACAGCAATGAGTTTCTAATATAATATTATGTGGCAAAAAGTTGTATGATCATATGATCATTATGAAAGTATGTTTTCTAAGTACATCTCACATGTCATACTTTTAGTGGCTCATCACATGTTAAGATTTAGATGTGCTTCCTGTTTGAAATAGGAAAAATAAGATTCTGATCTGCCTTTTTCAGTGATGTCTTTATTCAAGATTTTGTTGAAAATGTGTACATCTCAGGTGGTTTGTATCTTTGTGGTTTTGTTTTGTGTTTTTTTATAAACAACAAAACTGTGTTCAGAGATGTAATGGGCAAGGTAGTCTGAAACATGTTTTGTGTCATTAATGCTGTCTACACAAGAGCTGGACAGATGGCCTTTTTTATTTCCTTCACTGGACATAACACTAGCCATGTATTGTTTTTTTATTTTGTAATTTTATAAGCAGCACTATTGTACAGTAGTGTATACTCAAGACATTACATGCCCACCCATGAAGATCAGTCAATGAACTCTCTTAATCCAAGAAAGAGAGAGACCAGTCACATCTTTGAGTAGCCTGTGTGGTCAGTGGTTCTTAACTCTAGGTGTGCCTGTGGGTGGAGGTGATTTTCAGTGAGTGTAGGTAGTGAACCATTTAGTAGAGCTGAACCCCCGCTGACTGTGGATAAACTGGGGACACCTGAACAAGGCCTTGTCCATGATTATCTAGTGCAACCAGGAGTGGTGTAGCACACTGCTGCATCTGTCCCCCTGATTTCCATGAGTGCAGGGAGGATGAAGGGATGCTATTGTTTGTTAGGAGAGAACAGTTTGTTTTCTCGAGCCAGATGTGTACATCACAGACAGTTGTAACAAAAGATCATGTGTATCCTTGAGCATTTTATATAGCAGATACAGCTATCAGGAAGTCTACAGCTGAACCTCTTAGGATAAACAGATAAATATTAATTCTGATCCATAAAGGGAGCTCAGACTCCAGATCAGATGTATCTTGTAGCTTACAGGCAGTATTTCTCACGTGGCTGAAGAATCAGCTGTCTTTCAGTCTTTGCTTGAAAACAGTATTTTTGAACTCAGAACTTTGTTCTGTACGTAAGTTTTTTACTACTTATGCTGCCATTTCATGGCAAGCAGAATTGCGTTATGGTGCATGCTGGTCTTGCATTAGCTTTGCCACCTCAGTCAGACGGATGGTCTGTTATGGCATTATCCTCTTTGATAATATCCAGTAAAGATTTCTTTGCAGTCCGTGAAAACTCTGGAACTATAGAATGAGTGGTCAGATAATGCCAGAACTTGCTAAACCTCAGGTTTTATCTTCATTGCTTGGTTTAATAATTCATGATAGGTTGGTCTTGCACAAATTCACTGTTGAATGTACTTAAACTCTTCACATTAAAAACACGGATTTTGCTGTGTTTTCTGTCTTAGCTGATCTTTCATCCAGTATGCCTTGGCTTCTTTAGTTGGCCTTGTGCAAGCAACTTGCTGAAAGGCCTTTTGAAAGGCTGAGTTGTCAGCTGAAATCTTTTTTATGACTAAAGACTCAAGACAATTTCCTTCACAGTCTTAGTGTGTTGTGTGTTGGTTTTCTAGACATTTTAATTGCTGTACTTTTATCATTTTTAATTAGTCATTCAAGCATATTGATGAGTGTAAATGCTTATTCGTCATTTTACTCATCTTCAGAGTAGTTTTTAAGGTTAACAACACATTTTATCTTTTCTCTCTAAAGAGAAGGCTTCCCCGTCACTCACTGTTCAGCTGTTTGCAATAAAACTCAGTGCAGGCTGGCAGATTTTTTTTAGATTATTCCTGTTACTCCATTTTCATAGCTGCTTATTATTTTTCTAAAAAGTTGTTCAGTTTTAGCAGCTTGTCTTCTTCATATAATGCTGCAGACATCAGAACCTAGCTGCTTTAGATGAAATGATAACCATATCTTCCAGTGGGACTTAAGGATGGGATATAATTCAGCCATGCTTTGTATTGTTCCCAGAAAAGTTTCAAGATGTGTCTAGAATGTTTTCTATTTTCCTCTGCTTGGAGATAGCAAAACTAAACTTACACTAATTATTTCCTCTGGGAGATGAAAGGCACACCTCAGAAGAGTTGCTACAATTACAGTCCTGTAAAATTAATCATGATTACTCTTTTAACTCTAGGTTTCCTACTCTTTGCCAACAGTTGCTGGTTTGGTCCATTAAGAATTTATTCTTACCTGTTTACATACATAATCAACTTGGAGATAAGTTGCTTGCTAACATAAACTCTGGAAATGATTTATGGTTCTAAATAAAAGAAGAAACTGATTCTGATTTGCAAATTCTCTTTTTCCCCCCCTTTTCTTCTTAAACTGGGGAATTTGAATGATTGTCTATTCTGGTTGTTTCTCTTTGCAAATTCTTCTTGCAAATGCTGGGATTACTCAGAAATGTACAGAGTTTTGCTACTGAATCTGTTTCATTAATACAAAATAATGCAACAGAAGATAGTCTTTATGATTAGTGCTTTAGTTTGATGACTTGGAATCAATACATATAAATTTAACTCTCAGAATGCGTAATGAAAGTAATGAGAATGATAAATGTCTCTCAGAGTTCTGAGTACTGTGTCTGGAGTTCCAGTGTAGACTATCACTTTCTGTGTGGTGGTTCTTACTAACACTTTCTAGTTCATAATTTGCATTTACATTATATAGTACAATAAACCAGAAGTTTTTGTTTCTGATATGAGAATTAAAAAACATCCTGAGAGCATGTCACAAAATATAAAGTAGGAAGATCCAAATTGTTTCCAAAAGATTCTTCAGGCAAACAGGAATAGAATAGTTAAGTAGTTATTTGAATTGTATATAAAACATTGTTCCTCTTTGGAACCCTTTGGTCTTCATTAAACATCATTAAAAAGATGTTAATTGGGTAAATGGATTTAATCACTTTCTTTAAAAAGGGCGTGGACGGGAAACATGCAAAATACTTGAATGAGTATGGTTTGTTCTGTGTCAAAGTATATTTCTTCATATAAAAAGTACTTCAAGAGGAGCAATGCTATCATATTTTTGACATCCAAAGTCTTCATCCTGCAACTAAGCAGTTGCCTGGTATGATTTATATGTACATGCTATCCACTTGTAGAACTGAAATCTGAACGCTTTGTTAAAAATTCCTCAAGCTGTTTATGCATTCAGTCAGTATGGGAAATGCTATTGTAAGTGCACATGAAGCCGATACTCCCTTGTTTCTTGTAATTCAATACTAAAAGAAAAAATCTTTGCAAGGCTTTTGGAGACTTATTTTTTCATAGGTGTGTTTAGACTTAAAAACTTTAGTCTTAAAACTAAAGAACACCAGTGATTTAAGTTTTCTGCTACTCGGAGAACACTCTTTTCCAAAATGAATAATGGTTTAAAAAGATTGTGAAACCAAATACCCTTACTCTGCTATTTTGGAATTCAGCCTTATGTCTGTGGTCACTAAAAAATGGAAAAAGAACCACAAAATAGAAGCATTTTGCATATAAGAAAGCATAATAAACCACACATTACATTTTGAGATGATGACTTGCTTTTCTGCAGAAATAATCTGAGGTCCTTCTCAGTGCTTTCGTTGGCTGATCGATGTGCCCTGTGCTTGGGCCAGTCTCTGTGCTGGTTTTGTCTTTCCTCACCTAATGCATTCACTGACCAGTACAGATAAGCCAATTTCTGACATACCCAGTTAGGTTGTGTGCCTTTTTTTTCTAATGCTGATACTGGTCAGGTTTTTTTAAATGTCCTTTTTAAATTCTGACGTGAGATTTCTAAATAATGTTCATAATATCTTCGTTTTGGTTTTTCTGCCTCATTATAATAGACTGTACATTAGTCTTTTGTAGCCCTTCTCTGTACCTGTTCCACTTCACATTTAATGAATGTGAACAGATTGTTCCACTATCTCAGATGAGATAATAAATTCGTCTATTCTGTATCCAGTGTTACAACCATATGCTTCCCTCTTGCTTGTGAAAATACCGTATTTCTGGTGAAATAAGAAAATATTCAACTGGATAACTGGTACACTGTACATTTGGTGTCCTGATTGTGCTTGTGTTTGAGTCACATTGACTGAACTATTCAGATTCCTGGATCTTTATGCTACTGCTGCTTTTGGTTTCAGCAGCTCAGAGTGACGAATGCAGCAGTTACGTTTTTCATCTGTATTTCAGTTGTCATCTGAATGACTGTTTAAGTTGATTCTGCTAGGATTCTGATTGGAGTGGAAAGGTATAAGTCAGTACTTGCCTTGGTATTGCTCCTCTTTCACATTGATGTGGTGATTATGACGTCACCACAGCAATTTTAAAGAGTGCTAAGAAACTGTAGTTTTAAATTAAAGAAAGACAGAAGTTTTAGCTTTATTCTCAGATTTGTCACAGTGTTTTGTCCGAGAAGCTCCAAATGAGTGGTGTACCTTAGGACTTGAGGGAGGGAAAAAAAAAAAAAGGAAATAAAACTGCCCAAAATAGTGTGTTGGCTCAGTAAACTGACTCAGTCAGATTTCTCTTCTACTCTTACTTCCTAAGATTCTAGTGAAAATCGGTGTTTATTTTTGTCGTGTCACGTATTTGTCATAATAGCTGAGTTGGAGTTTTTGAATAGTTTTCATCTATGGAAGTAAATGGATTATCTTTGTAACAAGAATTGAAAATCTCCAAAAGTTCATCTATGATATTTTTTTTTTCTGTTTCTTTCAGTGACAGTGTATTGGAACTTAGTGTTATGCCAAAAGATGAGGACATCCTTCAATTGGTATGTTTATGAAGCTCCTGTTCAGAGAGTATATTGACTAAACAAAAATGTTCTGTTGTTCATTACAAAGTCTTTGAAGTGTGCTATCAGCAAATAATTAGAGTTAACATTTATCTCTTTGTCACTCCTTAGATCTACCTCCTTGTCATGCCTGAAATTTCAGGGGAATCCAAATATTGGGAGTATTGTCTTCACATGATATTTCTAGCATGTTAAAAAATACATCTTGTTCATATTTTTACTGTAATTTGGATTAATTTCCTTATGTTAGACTTCTATGTTAGAAGAAGGATTGCTTCCTTTAACTAGGTTGTCCAGTTCTGAAGAATTTGAATTCAAAAACTAGCATATGAAGCCTTTGTTAATAACTCACTAACTGTGAGTGGACTAAGAAATGTGATGAATGGGCCAAAGGTTATTACCAAATTTTTTAATTGTGACTGCTGTAAATGTTTTGTTGCACTATTGCCTATTTGTTCTTGATTTGAGCTGAGGTCCTGCATATGTAGTGAGATAATTCATCTCCCATTTAGTGTCTCTAAATCCAAAAGAGCCTTGAATAATACATGATACGTAAGTGCATATTGGGAAGAATCAGAAAAACACCTAATATATTGATATGCTCTAGTTTATTTTTAATTGGAAGCAGAGGAAAGGAGATGACGACGAGCAGGGTAGATTTTCTTGTTAGTAGTTGGAAAAGTGTATTTTCTAATGCACACAGAAGTAGTAAGACGACTTTTTGTTAAGAAAAACCTATGGGTTTCATTAGCTGTTTTCCATTATTAGAGATCAAATTAATGGGTAAAGAAAAAAAGCCAAAAAACTTTGTTTTGCGTTAAAGTGAAGGTAGAAGCTAGGACAGGAACTCTCCAGCTAGGACGACAAGCCAAGATTATTAGAATAGAAGTGGTATTTTGAGAACATTTGATGAAGAAATAGTTCAGTAATCCAGCGCAGAAAATGTTGGGGGCAGGATGTGAGTTTTGATTGCATGAATAAGTGGGAGACAAAAGCTGTTGGGATGGTTTTTGGTGGTTGGTTTTTTTGGTTTGTTGTTTTTTTTTTTTTTTTTTTTTTAAACTGGAACTGTGAATATGCATAAATGCAGGAATAATGCTAACATTTAAATTATCTGAATGCCATCTGCATCTAATGCGGTCTTGTAGACATAACAGTGTAAGAATCTGGGCATGGAAGGATTTGTAGTTTTAAAGTTAAACATTTGTATTTGTCTGGGTGAAAAGGTCTTAAACACATCATTTCTGCTGGTGAAACGTGAAGTGCAACCTTCAGGTGAAGTAGAGATGAAAAATAATTGGTTGGATATAACTTGTTATATCAACAGGTGAGATGGGGGCAGAGGGAAAAAAAAAAGATTATTGTTGTCATTGGGTTAGGAAAGGATATTAACAAAAAGAAGATAAGGCAATTCTTCTTGAGGAGATTGAGGGGTAAAGAAAAGAGATAAGATACCTGCCTATGGAAGTTCTAGAAAAAGATTGGATATATGGAAAATCTTCAGGTGTCAGTGTAAGTGCCAAGTGAACAGTCAATGGTAAGGTACATGGCCATTATTAATAGAGGAAAAACTTCAGGTTTAAGTTGTGTTATGTAAACTATTATAGAATGTTAAATAATGTAGTTGTTTTCTGTGACATATGTCATACATTTCACTGTAAATGTCTTCAGATAGTGTCACTCATTGTAAACTGATGTTGAATACTGGTATGCTGTAAAAATAGAAAAGCTCCAAGCGCTACTGGATATTGTAGTATGAGGTAATGAATGGTATGTCTAGTGCAACGAGAATGGAATAGTTTCATTATGTTCAGGAATGATGCTGGTTGTGCTAAGTTTTATAGTACTTGGCAGTCTATTCCATGTGCTCGTGACTGATGGCTAGAAACACAGTTGCTTGTTTCTATCCTTAGTTTGCTATTTATAAACCTTGAGTTTAGTCTTCAGAAATATCCATATATGTCTGTGAACTTCTTGGTATATTGAATTTCCTGAAAACAAGGATTCAAATCAATTCATCAACAGTAACAATGAAGTGGTCCAATCCAAAGGCATTTGCCCTCTGTGGCATGTGAACAGTGCTTACTTGGAAGGGAATTACATGTAAAATCCTGCCATTAGTGAAACCAGTGTCAGTCGTGTTTGTTCACTGGCGTGATGTTGAAAATGTCACATGGGGAAAAGGATATTTAAAACATCTCTATCCGTGACAAAAACCTGAACTCTTGACAACTGTGTATGTGTTGGTTTTCTCGTGCTCCTCCTCAGATTTGTGATTGATTTATATATTTATCAAAAGAGATTATTTTGAAATGTTTCTAAGTGTATGACCATTTTTAAACTAGGAAGAAGAGGGTTATTTTTGTCATGCTATCCTTGATGTTTCAAATTTGCTGTGTCTATGTGCAATTTCTGTAGCATTCTCAACCTTTTTTGACAGAATTTTGGCAACTTGTAGGTTTTAGTACCGCTGACTTCATGCAAATGGGGAGACACATTTAGGTCAACTACAAATAGTTCATTTTTCTCAAGGGTATTCAAGTTGCTGTTTCGTAGCCTTTGGATAACAAGTTTAATACTAAAATATTGTTCAAATTTTGACAACTTTTCAGTTTTTCAAAAGCTTTTTGTGCTATGTGGAAAATACTGAATATAAAGGTGCTCCGTAGAGTAAATTGAGTTTTCTAAGCCTATTTACAGGTGAGCATTAATATGACTCTTGTTAATAGGCTTTGTTGTGTCTAACACATGTATGTTAGCCTCTCCTCAGTATGCAGGATTTTTGGACCATTTTTTCGTGTTGGAATTTACTTGGTGATTGTTCCTTGTGTATTTAAAAAAGAATACAGCCTACAAGTCACTGAATTTCTAAGTACCAGGCACTTGAAAATACTACTCTTTGAAAAATGATATCTTTAATATGATCTGCATTGGAGCTATTTGGAAGGTTGTTTGGAATGTAGCATATTAATCATGATATATAGTGGTTATTATGGGTAAATATATGTAGATATTATTTTGTAGATGTATATAACTATGTTGTGTGTAAACATACATACTATAGGTAAGGTATCCTTTTCTTCGCCTTTCATTTTCTAGCACTTTCTCACTACCCACTCACTCAAAAGTTTGTCTTACATAACTTTTAGCCTACTTCCAAGAGTTTCATTTCTAAAAAACCATTTCCTTACAGGACTTGCCCCAAAAGGTAAGAGGTGACTTCTGGTCTGAGGTGTTGTCACCATTAAATTTTATTAACGTACAAATTTGTTGAAACGTGCCTTAGCCTTCCAGAAAGAACTTTGCGGTTTCATTTACAGAAAGATGTTATTGAGCATTCCATGAATAATGGTAAATGTGGAAGTAAATGAAAGCTGTTTACTACTATGCTTTTGGTAAGTTTAGTTAAGTCTTAATCTTTCCTTAGAATTAGAGCTCAGTGAAGCTGCAGATCAGTAAGTGAAAGCTGACCACATTTGAACAGAAACATTTCTCTTGTTATAGACAGTAGGGGAGCCAAAAAATCCTGGATGGAATGACCAGGAAAGTGAATAGAAGTCAATTGAAACATAGATTTTCTTTTTTGTTTTTCCTTCTTTCTAGTCAGGTGATATGGAAATTTTCAGTATATTGGGAGATCTGTGCAGAAGAGAATGTTGGCTGCATTATCATTTCTGAACTTGAGATTTTTGTGGAATTTGGTGACTCTCAAGGCCTTGTAGTAGCCTGAAATTGCCAGTGGTGCACCTGTAATAAAAAAAAAAAGGAGAGAGAAAGGAAAGAAACCCCCAACAAGAACAAAAAGAATAAAAACTTAAATGAGGAAATGTATCCTAGAGTTTTACATGCCCCAGTAACCTTGTGTCTCTGACTACAGGTCTGGCCACAGTCAGCTTCACTGTTAAAGACTGTTATTTTTTTTTTTTTCTTCCTGAGACCATCCAGTTGCATCAGACCTAGTGGAGCAACATGGCAGACTGTGAAATATTTTCATTCACTAGAGATGTTTGTCTAAGTAGCTGTATTCAGTCCAGAGACTTGGAGCACTTTTTTGCTTCCAGATTTTGTGCTGACAGTTACTGATGTGCACAGAGGTTAATATTAAAGCTCTGGCAGCAAGTACAGTGGAAGGAAGGGTGTGGTGTGAAGACACAGTGACCTAGAAGAAGAGACTTAAACTTTGTTGTTGGACATTGCATTCGTTAGAAAATACCATTTGCATCAACCCTCCTAACCACAATTTAGACTTTATAAGAAAGTCTGTTACACAGCTTGTATTTGGAAACAAAATTTATTGAGCCTAAGGCATTAAATTTTCTATACTAAAATTGCACTGCCTTTAGGAAGACAGGATGTATGTCTTGGGTTTTTTTCAAATAACATTATCTGACTGTAGTGTTTGGGTGTCTCAGAGTAAAATGAAAGCATTTGAGTTGTATTACTAACAATCTTGCCAGAACAAACTGTAACTAGAAAGCATTTCCTTTTAAGAGAGCTGTAAACTTTTTCTGGTGTGCAGTTCCCATACTCATGATGACTGTGAGATTAAGTTAGGACCGGGGAAGAGAACAATTTAGTAGTAAAGAAATATAGTCTGAAGCCAAACCAGTTGGAGAAGGAAAGAACAATGCCTCAAGCTCAGTCCGTCAAAATGCTTATCACCAATTTTGTGAATAGTTCTGTTGAAATCAGTGTTGTTATTCATCCTGTAGTGAAGTGTAGTGAAGCACACTCATGCTCAGTGAAACATAGGGCTGCATGTTTTTATGGATTTGGGCTAAGGGGTGTAGGATACGGTCGGTTTGAGCTCTTGAAAGTACACGGTTTCACCGTGATTCTTTCCCAGAGGAATCCTCATGCATTTGGCTGTTACTGTTCTAGCATCTAATGGCATAAAATCAGGGAGGTAAAAATGGGACCAAAACCCTTCAGCTGAATTTTAGATGGTTAATGAAATACCTTGTAAAATGCTTTATTTGCTTAAAATGTGTTTTGCCTGTCATATGGCATGAATGTATTACCTTAGAAGTTAAACAGTTAATGATTCTACAAATTCACAGTAAGAAATTAATCCTTTACCATAGGAGTTTGGAAACTTGGTGCAAACAAAACCAGATTGCAAGGTGGGAAGAAATGGTACCCAATAACTGGAAACACGCTGAGTTCTTACTGTAAGAGCAGCAATTTTCTTGTAGTAATTGTTGCAGAGCTGTTATCCATCAGAGCAGTTAATGTCACTCTAAATTGCTACATTTCTATGGTAGTCTTTTAAAACTGCCGTTATTTTGAGAAGGTGGGAAAGAGCTCATAAAACATCTAGACTAATTTTTGGATCATGTTAGGACTTCTAAATAACTGCTGAGTATCCAGTTCTGTAGAAATTGAAATAACTTGGCTGGTGTCTGAATCAGGAGCATCACTAATCTGGATATTAAAAAATTACTTTTGTTTTCTAAGTTGCAAGCCTTTTTTTGTTTGGCCGATTTGGTTTTTGTTTTAAGACTATAAACACTTAAAATTCAGCCATACCCTAATGGCATTTTTATGAATGTATCCTGTTGCAATCACTTAGAGATTAAGACAGCATTTTCACATGATTTATTGTTAGAGAAACTGAAGACAGAGTAATAATCAAGCTGTGTTTTATGTGGTTGCAAAATATCATGTTAAATGTCAAAGCAAGGTATGAACTAATAAATATACTGGTGTATTTCACATTTCTTAGTCTCTAAACCTTTTCTAAAAATCTCATCACTTTGTGCTTAAAGCAGTTAAAATATTTTGTAGTAAAAAGGCTGATAATGCATCCTTCAGCATGACATTATTCAGGACAGATCCATCAGTTTCTTTCTAAGTTGCATTATTTCCTGTAGGCCCTTAATGAGAGTTATGGAACAAAGATATCAAATATTTTTTGTGGCACTATCACTGTCCCATCTATAAACTTTCTCTTTCTTGGAAGTACGTTCCACTTTGTTTCAGTGATTTGGGTGAAATGAGATTGAAAGGAGAAATACACTTTCCTGTAACTGTCTTACACAGAACTGGCAGTCTGTCTGTCTGGATATACCTGCAATCATGGAAACATACTTTTTTTGAGAGGAGAAAACCTAGCTGATCTCATTTTGGACCCTGTGAGAATGCTGTCTTCTGAAGGTGGTATTTTAATACCTGTGATAAATTTTGTCAAGAGTTGAGAACTTATTTTTATACTCATTTGTAGTCTTTGGCTGTGATCAGATCACACCAGCTTTGGAATTTGTGCTGTCAAAGTCAATGAAGCATTGTTTGTCAGGGGAATGCTTTACAAAAAAAATAATGGGGTGTATTTTCTGTTGGTGTGATGTGTGCATATCCCAGAGAAGGTGGGATATCAGCTGTTTTATCAGCTGTATTAATTGGTAATTATTTTCGGATTAGGGGGCAGTATATAATGGTTTTTTCTTGCGTGCCAGAAGGATCTCGCTCAATCTATTTTCTGGGTCTTCAGCATCTCTTCCAATTTTTTTATTTAATTCTTACAGCCCATGAAGATCTTAAATAGCCATTTATTTAAAGGTTTAGAAATGTTTATCTTTGTATGTTCGTTTCCCCCATTAAATGTGTCAGTGGAAGCCTGTCCTAATTTTTACTATGAGTGGAGGAAAAAAAATTACAAATCACATGAGGAGAGTGTTTCTGCAGCATCATTCCTCTAATTTCAGACGTACAGCGTGAAAGCAGCTGCAGTCAGCTGACAGTTTGTGGTCATGTTCGGATATATGTGAGGAAGGGGCGTGCTGTTTTAAATGCATAATAAAGCTGTTGTTTCGTCACCAGGAAGCAGGGATGGATGGTAGCAGCCCAGGGAAATGAGAGACAGTAATGTTGCTGTAGTGGAAGGGAAATCTCATTGCACAGAGCCAGAGCTCTCTGCAGGCAGCCGTAGGGATGCACCAAGGGAAAATGGCACAAACATATTTTGCTTTCTGTAAAGGTACAGGATAAACGTAAGGAGCAAATGTAAGCCTGAGATGGACATGCTCACAAGGAGGGTGAAGTTATTTTTTATGCTCTACTGCCCTTTATGTCTGTTGGTACCTTCCAGTGAAATCAGTGGAGCTGTATTTTTAGCTTGCTATAGTCAACATCAATATGACAAGATAATTCTATCTTTACATCTGTAAGCAGTTTTTACTGTGTTTTCCTGTTTTCTGCCAGCTGCAGTTTACAAAGGATGTCACAGCACTGGTAAGAAATGTACAGTAGCCATTTCTCTGATGGTTTTGTAAGGCATGTTTTTCTTAATGATTTGTGAGAAGCAAGAATGTGAAACATCAAGTTTGGAAATGAGCTAGATAGTCTGAGCTGAATTTTCTTCGTAATGCTGATCTCTTGATTTGTGGTTTGTGCCTGTGTTACTTGGTCTGTTTTCTCTCAATGTGCTTAATATTTTGCACTTCACTAATGCTCGGTATAACATTGCAGCAGTATTGTAAATGCCTCGCCCTCCTCTGTACTTTGCTCTGTATTAATTTTATGGCTGCACTTGGGCTTTTATAACTGTCTACTTTAAGACAGAGCACATTGATATACTGGAATTGAGCATGTTATGATTTGAACAGGAAATGCTGTGATATGATAGCACGCCTAAGTATGTAAAAGCCCCGAGAAATTATTTTAATCTTCTGTTACATTGGCAGGCTCTGCATTGGCTCTTGATTTCATTATGTTCAAACTGAACAAAGTCATGCTGAAGTTTTTTAATAATAGAATATTGTTTAAGTATGCTGTATGCTTCTCATTGATTTATTATTTTGAATGTTCTGTTAATTTCGCAATGACAAATGCTGCTTTTCAGAAATGCTGCAGAAACATACTAAGTGTAATATAACCATTTTTTTCTTAGGAGTCAGGTTCTTATGCATGAAGATGCAAAGTGCACTAAGGAAATTAGAGATTTCAATTTGGGTTTCAATAGTGCGTGGACAGTGGTGTATATGTATGAATTTTAATACTGTTTGTACCTCAGAGTTAAAAATGCTGAATATCATTAATATTTTTTGCAGTAAAATTTGCATACCATGTACTTGCTGTCTCCTGTAAAATGTAAGATAACTTACAGGATGTTGGCTCACAACAATATGTTACTGCTTCAATTTATTCATTATGTTTAGGAACAGTAGCTTTTATGTAGAAGACATCTTAGAGGAGAGTGCGTGTACGTATATTTTTGTCTATACTTTTTCTATGTGCTGCGTTTAGTGAACAGAGCTGTTTTATAACCCAAGTGAATAGAGAATTTTCTAGTGCTAGTTGAATTTATTATGCAGCATTTTAACCTATTGATTGCTATGAAATTCCAGTTTTCAGCAATGGGAGGCTTACACAAGAAGAATGTGGGAAGTATCATGTTAGAAAGCAAAATTAAGGGAGAGAAAAATACTGTGTTGTGTGCTCGTGGATTTTGAAAAACCTGCTTCAGTGCCCTACTCACACTATGTCCTAGAACTGGTCATCAGTTTATTTTTTTAATTGTTAAGGGAGGGAATATATCTCATGATTTTGCTTGTTCTGTTTCTGCTCACTAAGGGGATGGAATGCTGGTTTTGTCTTTAACTAACATTTTGTCTAATATTAAAGGGAGTGTGAATTTTGAACCTGTTTTCCCCTCTCTTGAAGCTTGATCATGGAAATCCTAGATGGCCAACTTCTCCATCTCACTCACTACTGAATACTCACTTCCTCTTCTCTCCACAGGCATATTCCCAAGATGCCTACCTAAAAGGCAACGAAGCCTACAGTGGTAATGCCCACAACATACCTGAACCACCACCGATCTGTTATCCACGCCTGACATCCACCGCCTCTGTTAAGGCACAAGCTGGAGACAAGCTACCTTCTGACTTCTCGCTGGGGAAACAGCAAGTCAGTAGACCAGTCCGGGCATTGACACAGCCAGAGAGGGCCTACAGAATGGAAATACAAGTGCCTCCATCACCAACAGGCATTGCAAAATCAAATACAGCCGTGTGCGTTTGCAATGAAACTGTAAGGACTGTTATTGTGCCTTCTGAGAAGGCTGTAGATTTGCCGTCTTGCAGAAATAACCATGCTGGTCCATCACACAGGACAGAGGAAGTAAGATACGGCTTGAAAGATCAAACCAGTCTAAAAGCACGGACCACATCACCACCATCTTTAGTGTCCACTGCCATTGTGCTTCCCCAAACTCCTATAACAAGACCGGTTGATACAACTGGAACAGTAAGTAAAGCTTCAAATTATGTAGTATGTCCAGAAAGCATCCCAAGCACTAGACCTTCTACTCAAGCCACAGACTCGCCCTCAGTCTCTACTAATCACTACAATTCTCCAACCTCCCACCAGCATATTGACTGGAAGACCTACAAAACTTACAAGGAGTACATTGATAATAGGCGCATGCACATGTATGGCTCCCGAACAATACAGGAAAGGTTAGATAGCTTAAGGGCAGCTTCTCAGAACACAACTGAGTATAATCAGGTGGTGCCAAATCGCACTGCTTCTCAGGTACGGCGCAGGAGCACCTCTCATGACAGGGTTCCACAGTCTGTCCAGATCCGGCAGAGAAGTGTATCCCAGGAAAGGCTTGAAGATCCTGTGTTGATGAAAGAATGGCCACGAAGTGCTTCACAAGATACTCTAACTTCGCCTTCAGTCAATGCTAGAAATCACAGGGCTCGGTCATGGGATTATCTCAGCAAACAGGGTGAAGTGCTAGAAAATTTTCATTCTGAGAATATGATTGCAGATGCAAATGGAGATAGGAGAAAGACTTACAAATGGACAGGGTTTACTGAACAAGATGATCGGCGAGGTATTTATGACAGATCTAGACAACATGCATTTCATATGTCTCTTCGAGGTCAAAATTTTCCCATTGCTCCGAGTGCTTATATTTCAGACAACAGAAGAACAGGTAGTAGAGCTTCTCTGCCTGGTTCTCACTTTCAGAAGGTTTCACCAGATATTAAAATGTTACAGCCTTCTCGTGATTTGCAAACTCCTGGGGGAGTTTCAAAATCTACAGGTGTTTCACAAGAGAGGTTGTCTCTCACACCAGCCAGAAGTTCTAAAAGTAGCTCTCTGAAGAACTCAGCTCCCTATGCAGCAAAACCATCGATTCCCCTTAACCAGAGCCTGGATGCTATTGCCAGCAAAGACCAAAGAACAGTAAATCACTTGCATCAAAGCAGTCTCTTAAACCAACAGTCAAAAATCCGAGCCGAAGGTGTCCCAGATCACAAAACAGAAACTGGTAAAACCATCCAACCCTCCTCTCTGGCTCCAGCTTCTGCCAAACTTGTTCAGCCAACAAGTGAGTGTTCAACTACCTCTGACAATGTAGATGGTTCCATCAGACAAAAGATTCATGGTTTTGAAAGGGAAGATGTTCGTGAGTGTGAAAGTCTGCAAGTGGATGTTCAGGGAAATGACAAAGACGCAGTGGTCATGCGGGACAAATCACCTTCTGGCCACCAAACTCCCCAGCCTTTGAGGCATCAGTCCTACATTCTTGCTGTAAATGACCAAGAGGCAGCCTCGGACACTACCTGTTGGTTACCCAATGATGCTCGGAGAGAAGTCCACATAAAAAGAATAGAGGAAAGGAAAGCATCAAGTTCCAGCCCACCTGGTGACTCTTTGGCTTCAATTCCCTTTATTGGTGAGTTAAATTATTTCAGTGTACATCAAATGCTTTTCTCTCCTAAAGGTGATAAAACACACCATGCCAGGTAGCTGACTGCTACTACTGCAAGCCCTGAGGCTGAGAGGCATGGGAGATTTTTCTCATCTAGAATAACTTTAGGTTGGTAAAAGTAAAAATATTTTTCAGTAGAGAAAAAAAAATGTTCTGTTTTGTTTGGGGGTCCTAGAGGATGAGTGTAAAAAAGCCTACAGTGATACAGTATTTTTCTAGAGTTTTCCTTAACCCTCTGGAGAAGTCTGTGTTACATAACTCCATCCGGTTATCACTGCACATAATGTTGTGACGTTATGTATATGGACAACTGGCATTTGCAACACCTTTCAAATACTTTTACTTCTCTAGTATAAAACATATTTGGAATCCAGTAAAGAGAGAATATGGATGCGAATCCATTTAAGAGTGGTATGTGGGAAAAAAGAAGTTTTTCAGCTGAGTAGGTATGGTGAAAGCTTTCTGAAACAGATGGGGAATAGATGAAAGCTCTTTCAGGTGAAAGGATAGCAATAAAAAGAAGTGGATTTGCAAATAAAGATGCTGATGTGAATATGAATGAAAGGGTTTGTGGAAGCAGAATCTGAGAAGGCAAAATATTTGCATGTGTGCTGTGACACAAACAGGGTTGGAATTACAGGGAGCTTATGGGAAGGGGGCTGAAGAGGAAAAGAACTAAAGGAAGGATTGGAAATAGTAGAAAAAAAAAAAAGTGAATTTTGGATATGTGATGAATTAGTGTCTTCTCCTGAAGAGAGGGTTACAGTGGCAGAGCATTTCTGTTCTACTCAAGTAGTCAATGCCTCTGTTGTTTCTGTCCTGCTGTTATTGTTGGGTTGGATTTTCTTTTGTTGTGGCTGATTTAATCCTTTGTAGTCTGGATGTCTGTGGATCATTTTCCACAGGCGTTGATTTATAACTGACTCTGTCTGTGCTCTTGAATTTAGTGTAAGAAGTATTTCGAAAATACTGAATACTGAATTTTGATTCTTGAACTCATCTATGTGAAAAACAACTCTTTTTAATGATCCTTTTTTTTTTTTTACACCTTCGGTTAAAAGAATTACAGATACAATGTCTTAGCATAATTGCCTTCTGTTGTGGATCTGAAGCAAAGATTTTTTTCCCCTAGCATTATCTATAATATCTGCTACTAGTTGAAAGTGAATAACCAAAAAACAGTGAAGAAGCTTTGTGTTCATCAGAAAATGGAAATCATACAAAAGATACAATAATTCTGTTCTTTTAACAGAATACTGGTAAGACATTAAAAAGTGCTTTCTTAGCTAGCAGATGCTGCTTGTGTTTGGTTTTCCATTTCAAATGGGAGTTGTATAGATTTTTTTCATTCTTGTTATTACTGGGTGCATCAGCACCCAGTGTAATTTTAGATTCTTCTTTAAAACCAGCCAATCTATCTTTAAGGTTTAGCACAAGTTTGTAAGGCGTGTAACTGATCTTTGTGCAGGATTTTTCCAACACTCTGTCTAAAATCAGTGTTGTGCTCTTGATTTAGTTATGTACCGTGTTTGCTGGGAGTAGTCTAATCCCATACTGTTTAAATGTCATGTTGAAGTCAGATCAAGATTGGTAAAGTCAAGACCAACCTTTTCTGTACCATCTCCTGTCTTGGTTTTGACAAAGATTTCCTATGAACTTTTATTTATGTGACTTGCTTCCATGTTTTAGAGAAATGTGTTGATGAAAGTTCAAAGAAGCCTTAAACGTGTCAATTGTACTGTGTTTGGTAGCAGCTGAGCAGTTCACAAGGAACGAAATTGTAACTCTCCTTTGCAGTCTCTTGGCATAACACCACATGGGATTGAATTCTTATAAGCCTCTTGGAATGAAACCTCCTGAATGTTCCAGAAATACCAGAAAAACTGGTGCTTCTAGAGCCTGGGCACCATGTGAGCGAGCACGGTCCTTGTGGCTGTCTTCCTAGCAAGAAATTCTTGTGCCAGTACAGGTGCTGTGGCAAGTTTCCACACCAGCTCTAGCACCTTGAAGAGGAAATGACCCTCTCTGAATAGGAAGAACATGAAATGTTATGGAAGTGGACCACTTCTAAAGTTAGGATTTATATGCATTATTCCAACTTTGCTTTTTCTGCTATCATTCTGCCTGATTACAACTTCACTGTTAAAAGCTGTACTTAATCAGGTGGATAAAACCCTAGATCTACTTTGAAATTCAGTTAAAGGCTTTGTAACTCTTCAGATAGAAAATCAGTGTGAGTTTTGTTTATTGGTTTAGGGTTTTCTTTTGGTTTTGTGGTGGTTTTTTTCTTCTGTTTGATGACTGAGAAGGATCTTACTTTGAATGAAAACATACCTTGAAGTTGGCAATTGCTTTACTTCCCTTATGTTTATATCCATACAGTTGGGTTTTTTTGCATTCTTAGGTTTTATTGGATAGAGCTAATTTAATAAATACACTTACTGAAGTTATTTGTACAGTAGATACTTGGAGTAGTGTAAAAATGTAAATTGGGGGAGGGTAACAAATATCTTCCAAGGTTACATATTATTGCCATTTAAAATATGTGTGGTGTTTAAAATATTTGTGGCGTGTCTATTTCTATCACCACTTTCTGCTTATTGAAAGTAGTAGATATGGCCAGGACCATATTTTGGTAGAAATTCAGCCAGAAACGGTTGGCTTTTGCAGCAGTATTTTGTGACTAACCTGCTTCTGAGAATAGCACAACATCAGGATGATTTTAGCTCTTGGTAAGTAGCGCAGTGCCCTGTGCCACCAACAGAAATCCAAGCAGAGTTTCCGTTGAGCTTCCTTACAGCAGATTTTTGCAGGGATTGTGGTGGGTTACTGAAGAACTGCCTTTTGACACTAGTCTTTTCAGAAAGGCAGTTCAGAAGTAGGGAGATTTAAATTTTGGGTTTAATTTACTATTAGAAATTAGAGATCTGACCAGACCAAACCTAGTAGGTAGCTGTGATATCTTTTATGGGAGAAATGGATTTATTTGAAAAAATGAGGCAAGATATTGTGTGTTCAAACTCTTCTTCAGGTGAGCACATGTCCTTGGGGGATGATGAAGCTGCCAGCTTTACAGATAAACATACTGTGGTGTTGCAGGCTTCACCACTTTCCATGTGCGACTAAATGCAGGATATTGTGGTTCTCAGAAAGCTGCTATTTCTCTTTCAGGCCCAAAGAAAAGCTGTGTTCTTAAAATGCTCTTTATTGTTTCAAACTATACAAGTTAGAAGTACTCTATTTACCCAGAAATGGTCTCACCTGTTCTCTAGACTAATAAAAATACCATTTTCTGTATCAATGACTATATTAGCAATTGCGGTGTTTAATGTGCATTTTTTGGACTTGTAATTTTTGCACAACTTCTATGCTAGAGAACAGCAAATTATAATTTTCTGACCTACTGGGTAATTTTTGGATGAGTTAATCTTCACTGGAATGAAAATTGGAATGCTGATAAACATCTTGATAGACATGGATGAGAAGTGGTGTCTCTCAGGGGTCCTTGCTGGGGCCAGTGTCATTAAATAGCTTTATTAATGACATGGGCAGTGGGGTTGAGTGCACCTTGGCAGGTTTGCAGATGATGCCAAGCTTGAGAGGTGCTCTTGCCACACCTGAAGGATGAGATGTCATCCAGAGGGACCTGGACAACTCAAGAAGTGGGCACATGACAATCTCATGTGGTTTAACAAGACCACGTTCAAGGTGCCCTCAGTCAGGGCAACCCCCGGTATCAATCCAGGCTGAGGGATGGACGGACTAAAAGCAGCCCTGCCCAGAAGGGCTTGAGGGTGCTGATGGATGAGAGGCTGGACATGACCTGGCCAGGTGCACTCACAGCCCAGAAAGCCAAACATGTCCTGGGCTGCACCAAAAGCAGCGTGGGCAGCTGGTCAAGGGAGGGCATTCTGCCCCTGCTCTGCTGAGACCCCACTGGCAGTGCTGCATCCAGCTCTGGGGTCCCCAGCAGGGAGGGCATTGACCAACTGGAGCAAGTCCAGAGGAGGGCCACCAAGTTTATCAGAGGGATGGAGCACCTCTCCTATGAGGAAAGGCTAAGAAAATTGGGATTGTTCAGCCTGGAGAAGAGAAGGCTTTGGGGTGACTTAATTGTGGCGTTCCAGCTGAAAGGAGCCTACAAGAAAGATGGAGAGAGACTTTTTGCAAGAATGTGGAGGGACAGGACAAGTAGCAGTGGATTTAAACTGAGGTTTAGATGAGATATTAGGAGGAAGTTCTTTACTGTGAGGGTGGTAAAGCACTGAAACAGGTTGCCCAGAGAATTTGTGGATGCCCTATTCCTGGAAGTATTTAAGGCCAGGCTGGGTGGGTCTCTGAGCAACCTGGTCTAGTGGAAGGTGTCTCTGCCCCTAGCAGGGAGCTTGGGTCCAACCCAAACCATTTTATATGTTTTTTAACTGTTGAGAAAATGTTGATTCAGAATATAGTTATTTTAATACATTTCATAGACATAAATGTCTAGTATGCATGTTTGAGATTTGCAGCAAGTTGAAAATATTTTTTGCTTCTTACACTACTTACTGTAGAGGTTAATCCATCTCCCATATTGAGTTGAATGAATTATCCACAGGAGTGAAATGAGGGCGCTGCTTCAATACTTAACCTGATTGCAGCATGTCTAGCTGTGAGACCAGCTTAGTGCTCTGGCCATTACTACTGGGTGAATGTTCTTTCCAACTTTGCAGTGGCTTGTCACATGAAAATTAGTTTTAAATGGATCTGTTTTAAAAACCTTAGCCTAAATATCATCTTGAAGTTCAAAATTATTTGAAAATTAAATCAAGTCCATAGCCTTCCTATTATAGAGCTTTTTTGTTAGGCATGTAGTAGCATCACATAAGTACAAAGATTTTTTCCTCAAAGGTGTGATCCCCCTTTTGAAAATATTTAGTACGTCCTTACTCTTGAAAAATTTTAGGTCACTTCATTCCACTAATTTGTGAATAACTGAGAAAAAATTACGCAGATAAAAATATCTGATCAGACATTGATAACACCAAAATGTTGTAAAAATTAGATGAATGTTCTCGCTCTGACTAAAACTCATAACTTAGGAAAGGTATAAGAACAGAACAAGGATAGGTGATGCTTAATGTTGGTACTTCCTATTCTCCAACTATATGCACTTTACAACATCTCTGAGCCAAATGTGATTTTAAATGCACCATAAATTTCTCTATTCTCTTTTGTATTACAGTAAAATTTCGTTATCCAATATGCTGTATTGATTTAAATAAAGATTTGCCAGGAGTTTGACAGCTTAAACTATATGGTATTTATTCCCTTAGTGTGTGTCTGTGTTTTTCTAAAACATGTTTCCTGCTGACTAAATTCACGGTGTGGGTTGAAAGGGTCCCTAAAGACCATCCAGTTCCAACCCCCTGCCATCAGTGGGAACACCTTCCACTAGGTTGCTCAGAGCCCCATTCAAACTGGCCTTGAACACTTCCAGGGATGGGGCATCCCCAGCTTCTCTGGGGAATCTGTTGCAGTGTCTCACTACCCTTACAATAAATCTCTCTTCTGCTTCTACCCTTAGTGCAGGCAAACCACCACAGCGATTTCTGTGCTAGTAATCAGGCACACTACTGTTCACCTTGTGCTAAAAGCTGATCTTCGTGCTAATTTTCAAAAACAAAAAGTTGGGAGTTTTGGGGGGGGGGTTGGTTTTTGTGGTTGTTTTTTTGATTTGGTTTGGGGTTTTTTTTTGTTTTGAGTTTTTTCTTTGGTATTTCATTGTCTTTTTTCCTACAAATATGTCATAAATAAAAGTACTTGGGTACTTGTTGATTAGGAGATAGGGTAAATGTACCTGGCTTCTGGTGAGTTCTGCTCACCCCTGTTTTTAATTTTTATATTTTGTTACTATGTATTTTTTTTTAAGTACATTAACTAAGGAATTAGGAGTTGAAAGTTTCTAAACCACCTAGTATTAACCTGATTTTCAGATGACTTTATTATTTATGTGATTGCATTCATCTTCTCCAGTGCTGGAAGTAGGGATGTATAGGGTTTACTTTATCAATCCCTACCTTTAAATCCTAGGTCATGTACATAACTCCAAGTACTTTTTGGAAAGTCTAAAGACTTTACTGTCATGGCTTAGGGGAGTATGTGCCATACTTTCCCTGTCCTCCCTCTACACCTTAATGCCTCTGTGCAGGCTGCTGAGGCTTGGAAGATGACAGTGTGAATATACACGTTCTGAATGCAAATGAAACAAGAATATAAATTGATACGCTTGCACAACACGCTATGAAAAAGGTAGGAATAGACAAAGTTAGGGGAAACAAGCAGAAATATTCTCATTTGCACAGAGGAAACATTTGAAAGAATGTACTCATTCTGTTTTCTCCTTAAGAGAAGAGAGAAGCATCAGGCGGAGAGAAATTCAAAACCTCAGACTTCTCCAGCAGAGATTGTGGTTCGTCAACCCAGAATGTGTGGATATCTTCAGGGCAAATGGTGCCTGAATACTGATGGTTGATATGATGTGTTTTAAGAAAAAACTGCTAGCAGTCAAGATGAAAATGAAAATCTTCAGCTATTGTGATAATTTTCTTTTCTACAAGTTACTGCCTAGCTATTCTAAACTATGAAAATATGATTGTAGTTGCAGTAGAGATTAGGGCTGACAGCTGTTCATTTTTGAGGACTGTTTCTTCCATTATTGTAGTGATAGCATTGGAACAGCTTTTAACATGTCATCAGTGTTTCTAAGATAAGCATTGGTCTTCTATTTGTTTTTCCAGGGTTTTACAGTGTGGCCTGCCAAATCACTGTTGCTCCAGGCTGAACATTTCAGTGTTTCTTATCCAACGAACAATTTTTAAATCATTGTGGTATTCTGAAGTATAGTGGCCAAAACGCAAAATTACAAATTAGTGTTTTAAGTACAATTTAAATGCTTCAGTAACTCAAAAATATTTTTTAAATTAAAACTTAAAATTGGGAGCAATAATTTGTAACATCTAGAAGAGTTTTAATTGAGTAGAAGCATCAGATTTGTTTGATCATGAGTAATATTTTAAAAGCATAAATTAACCTTAGTGTATCATTACAACTTCAAATCATAATTACAGGTAATAAGGGAATTTTGTTGGGGTTCTTGGCAAAAAAAATAGTACACTGAGAATTGTACTTTTTTGTGTGATGGGGTAATATGGCAAGCAGGAACCTTTAGAATTGCTTTGTGTAGAAAGATAGTTAAACTGTTGTTTGACACTGAAATAAACAATAGACTTGCATAGATACAGTTTTCACAATAGTCTCACATGAAGAATAACCTTGGGAAGCCTTTTCTGTTTGTGTGAAACTCAGTTAGTATAACAAACATATTATTTACATGAGTGCATTAGCAGAGGACTGGATTTGATGATTCAGGGAGCTTGTTCCAGTCCTGTGTTTCTGGGGCTTAGAGCAATGAATGTGTTCAGCATGCAGACATGTTTCCATTCTATTCTTTTGGCCACATGAGGATAATTGCGTAGATATATGAAGAAGTTCTTTGTAAAGACAATTAGTGCTGGCAGTGCTGGAAGTACTTAAAAACTAGCAAAAAAAATAGATTTTTAAGGATTCTTTTTTGAAAAAATAAGGTAACAGGTCATGAGGAATCCAGACAATAGTGTTACCTTTTTTCCAAATCACATGTTTTAGTCTTGGAAGTCTGTACTTAAGGGAGCTTTTACCCTTGCAGGCTGAAGTATAAGATGGAGCAGCTTGTACTGCAAGAAGTCACTCCTGTGGGGCATTTATTAGTCCTTTGTGCTATTTTGTATGATAGCAGGGTTAGTTCCATATAGTTTACTTTTGATTCAACAATTTGTTTTTGTTTATTGGTTATTTCTGGCCTTCTCACTACTGGCAAAATTGTATACGTGGTATTTTTATTTTATTGTCTTCCTGACAGGCTTTTTAAAAAAACTGCCTACATTAGTGTGTCTGTGTTTACCTTAATGGCAGCTGCTTCTGGGGTTTCTTGGAGATAGACTTCTTTTTTTTTGCTTCCTTGCCTGTGTGTGGATGAGGATCCTTTTCTTAACCTCCGTTATCTTGTCCACGCTCTCTCCTTCCTTTCTGCGTTCTTCTCACTGGTGCCCCTTCCCCGTGGTCTCTGTCCCCCTGCTGTGCTCTACCTTGCTGCACTTGTGCCTCAGCAGCCTTTTCTCGACCCCTTGTGTTGTGCCTGCTGCTGAGTTAAGGAAGGGACGTCTGATCCATGTGGCTGTCCTTTAAGAGAAGTGCTTCCTATAGCAAGCTGGAGCAAATCTAACATGAGGGACACCGAGGGTTTATTAGACATAGGGCAAGAGTTTAAAGGAAGAATACTTCAGAGCAAGGCACTGTTGTGCATTGTGACAGTGCAGAGCCTGCTGTGGTATCGTGTACTGTGGAGTACTTGGACAGGCCAAGGATGTGGAGTGCAAAATAGTTGTTGACAAAAGGCTGAAATTCAGTAAGGCAGTGCCTCTAAAGCCAGTCCTGCTGCAGGGTCGCTGGCACATCCTGTCAGTCCTTCCATAAAGAGAAGATTAGGGCTTTTTTAATTCTACTAATGAATACTTGATAGTTTGTTCCTTCTTTTCTTATGTAAACAAATTAATTTGACATGTAAGATTCATTCTTAAATTGCATCCCAAAGCCATAGCCTGTTGTTTAAATGAGCTGTTGAAGAAATAGAGAGGCAGTTGTTAAAATACTCACTGTAATGACTGTCAGGTAGATGCCATCTGAGTCTGTAAGGAACCTAGACATCTCTGCCTCAGTTGAATGAAAAAAATGTTTTTAATGACTCATTTAATCCTTTACTTTGCAGACAGCAGCATGAGCTACCTCTCTGTAGCCTTCTGCGGAAGGCTGCGCTTTTTACAATCTATCACTGTTACAGTTACACAAGATCTGAGTAACCAAAATTGCATTAAATATGACAGGAGCATCTATAAACAAATACCTAATCCAGGAATTTGGTATGGTTGTCAGAAAGTCAGTAATATTAAAATACAGTTATCTCCTTCAATGTATGCAGTTTGGGAAATTGTATGTTGGACAATTTTTTTGTTTCTGGGGGGTGCATGCTATCTCAACATTCTTCGTGTGAAATGTAAAGCTGTTTTAAAGTGTGTATTACTACGCAGCTGTTATATTTTTATGATCTGAATCTTTAAATCAGATAGTAGTCTTTGATAAAATACATACTTGTTAAATTAAGCTTTGTGGCCACATATTCATGTTGTTTGTTTAAACTGAGATGCCCAATTAGTGTTATAAATGGTAACGTGGTCTGCAATACATTTACTAAATAACACAGTTCCTTCTTACAGTCTTCTGAGGTGTTGAAATATTGCTTGCAAGACTGCAATGCCTGAAGGGGAATAAATGTGAAGGATGACTTTAGCCTTGGGAAACTAGTTTTTTCCAGTAGTTTTTTTAATATCAGTGAAGAAAAGCTTGGGCAAACTGCATCCATATGGATTGGAGGAGAAATCACCTTTCTCTGTTAATAATCCCTATTAAAGCATCCCTGATGGTGTCTGTACTAAAGTCTGTCTGTGAATTTGTTTCCCATGTGTGTATGATTCAGTTAACTAAACGATTTCCTTAAATACCTCTCTCCCTTGCTTCCCCACCACCACAAAAAAAAAAGAAACCACAAACCAGCCAAAACTCAACAACAAACACAGACAAACAAAATGCACAGTCATTACCAACTTGGATAAAGAAAGTTTTCTTAAGACAGCTCCAGTGCAGCTCAGCCCATACCTGTCCATGCAACCCAGTGAAATGCATGTAGAGGTGCTGGCAGAGTTGGCTGGTGTCATTGCAGATATACTATCTTTAAAGGATTATGAGGACTGGAAGAGGTCCCTGATAATTGGAAAAAAGCAAATGTAACACCCATCTTGAAAAATGATGAGAAGGCAGTTCAGGGAAGACAGTCAATTGACCTTATCTCAGTTCTTACGAAAATCATGGAGTTGGTCCTCTTGGAACTAGTTTCTGGGCAAAGGAAGGAGAAGATGATTTGGAATAGCATGGATTTACCAAGTGTTTGACTAATGGGATTGCCTTTTGTAATGAGATGAGTAGATCTGTGAATGAGAGGAAAACAAAAGGTAGTCACCAACCTTGACTTTAACGAGGGTTTTGAGCTCTTCAGTGATACCCTCCTTGTGCCATAGTCTAGATGGCTGTACTGCTGGATACATAGAAAAACTGAATTATCAGATCTAAAGGGTACTGCCTAAATGTTCATATTCTGCCCGAAGGCTGGTTGCAAGTGACATTCTTCAGGGTCCATTTTGTTTAACTTTCATGACCTAGAGAGGAGATAGGATATGCTTATTAAGTTTGGCAACACTGTCCTGGTCTGTATCAGTAAGAAAGAATGTAGCCAGGATATTGAGGGACATCTGCTCCTCTATTTGGCACTTCTTAGATAAGAGCCCTTACCAGCATGGTCTGAATTCAGCACTAACCCTGCTTTGTGGAGAATGTGAGCCTAAGGGACCTTCCAAGGTTTGCTTCCACCTGAATAATTCTGTGATTTATTTAAATTACGTTTGAGATTCTCAAAATGTGCCCCCTTTTGTGTTAAGGTTGTTAATTTCAAACCTTAATGTTTAAGGGACTGTTTAGGAGATGGAATAAACAAGCACATGAAGTGTTATATTAATCATGGTAAAATTGTATTGTAGCAGCTTAATAGGTTATTATATGGATCTATGCTTTTTTTCAGTGATTTTGTTCCTGTTTCTTTGAATATCTGATAAATTGGTTAATACTTGTTCCTTAGTTCCTCATTCATATAGTGGGGATAAAACGTCCTCTTTGTTATGCTTTCTTGCCCCTGAAATCCTCAGTTTTGAAAACTCTGGTTCTGCCTCTGAACCCATTCTGCGTAAATCTGTGTCTTTGCAGAATCAGTTAGTTTTTTTTCAGCTCACCTACATTGTGTAGAGATGCTCCCTGTCTTTGTAGGTCCCCAATCTCCAGCTGCATGGCAATACAAGCGTACTTTGATACACGAATTCCTCTCTGCCTTAGCTAGAGGATCACTTAGTTGTGTTTGGAGCTGTGTTGCCTATTTATTACAAGTTTTCAGTGTCTTACCCCCATCAGTGTTTTTGCGTTGAATGTCTCTTCCTGACCATCATTAGTTGCAGCTGTTCACTAGTTGCACGTTCATGTGCAAACAGAGGTGACAAGTGGCATTCCCCCACCTTGGCTAGAGATGCTCTGTCACTGTGCTGGCTTGTTCTGATGGCCGGTCTCTCATGTCACTTCATAGAAAATAATGTAGAACAGACTGTGTTTGAAAAGTGTAACATGAAGTAGTCCTGGAATCACAGAATCGTAGGGACCCATCAGGATCACTGAGTCTAACTCCTGGCCTTGTGCAGGACACCCCAAGAGTCACACCATTGTCCAAAGACCATTTTCCAAACCCTTCCTGAACTCTGTCAGGCTTGGTGCTATGACCACTTCCCTGGGGAGCTGTTCCAGTGCCCAGTCACCCTCTGGGTGAAGAACCTTTTCCAGATATCCCACCTAAACCTCTCTTGACTCAGCGTTGTGCCATTTCCTTGAGTCCTGTCACTGGTCACGAGAGTGAAGGGATCAGTGTCTGCCCTTCATCTTCTCCTTGTTGTTGAAGGTCACAATGAGGTCTCCCCTCAGCCTCCTCTTCTCCAGGCTGAACAGACCAAGTGATGTCGTACAGATTCCCTTCCAGACCCTTCACCATCCTTGTGGCCCTCCTTTTGTTCACTCTCTAATAGTTTTAATATCTTTCTTATATTGTGGCACCCAGAACTGCCCCCAGGACTCGAGGTGAGGCCACCCCAGTGCAGAGCAGAGTGGGACAATCCCCTCCCTTGCCCGGCTGGCGATGCTGTACCTGGTGCCCCCCAGGACACGCTTGGCCCTCCTGGCTGCCAGGGCACTGCTGGCTCATGTTCAACTTGCCATGGACCAGGACCCCCAGGTCCCTTTCCCTGACACTGCTCTCCAGCATCTCATTCCCCAGTCTATGCACACAACTGGGGTTGTCCCATCCCAGGTGCAGAGTCTGGCACTTGCCCTTGTCAAACTTCATGTGGTTGTGCAAGCCCTGTAACTTGTCAAGGGCCTCTGCACCCTTGAAGGGGTTGACAGCTCCTTCCAGTTTAATATCGTCAGCAAACTTGCTTGGTATTCCTTTGAGTCCTGTGTCCGAGTCATTAAAATGAAGATGTGGATGAGAACTGGGCTGAGGATGGAGCCTTGTGAAACCCCAGTAGTAACAGGTCAACAGCCTGATGTCACCCCATTCACTGTTACTCTTTGTGCCCATCCTGTGATCCAGTTGCTCACCCATCGTGTAACAGGGTTATCCAGCTGTCAGCTGGACGCTTTGCCGAGAAGGACACTGTGAGAGACAGTGTCAAAAGCTTTGCTGAAGTCCAAAAAGGTTACGTCCTAGGCTTTCCTAGACCAGCTTGGTGGGGTTACCCTGTCGTAGAAGGAAATTGGATTTGACAAGCAGGACTTTCCCCTCATGCTGGCTCTGACCAATGACTGTATTGTCCTCCAGGTGTTTTTCAGTACCTCCCAGAATAATCTTTTCCATGGAGTCTTTGACCTTTTTGTTGCAAATATTTAAAGAGACATCAGTAATCCAAGGTAGGAAACTGAAAGATAATTATTTTGTGTGGTTTCTCTTCTGGCTTGTTTGTTCTGTGCATTTCACTGCATTTTGGACACAGTCATTTTCGTTGATTGGTGAGCTGAACACATCCATTCACATGCTGTGCAAGGAGTTTTGGGGTGCGAATATGTCAGTCAAGGAAACGGAAAAGGTAGATAAATATTGCAAGCACTTGAAAGAAAGATCAAAATACAAGGAATATATGTAGTTGTTTGGGTTTTGTGTTTCTTATTGGACAGCAGCAGTGGCGTTTGCTAGTGCATTAAATTAATAGGCAGAAACTCGTATGGTGTACGTCAAGATTTGCTCTATAATCACTTTATATTACCTAAAAGCTTGCCCCTCCAGGGATTGAATAGTTATGCCCCCCCCGTACCAATGTCATTTGCAGTTCCTCTGAAGTTTGCATATTTCTAAAACAACTTTAATTTTGATTCATGTGGGAATTAGATCCACTGTGAAGTAATGATGTGAATAATTTTTTTTGCTTTCAGGGGCTTATAAACTGTTCTTCCTCATCTGAATTCTTGGATTTAAGTGTTGTGGGAAATGATGTAGTGTTGCCAAACACGTTTGTGTTCACAGCTTGCAGAGATTTATTTCAAGTTCTAGTGGTTTTATAACTGTAGGGAGTAGAGACTATGATATTTGAGATATGTCTGTTAACATAAATAACTTAAACCTGAGCACTTCCAGTCTGTGTGCTGAAAATCAATCAATTGCGCAGTGATTATATTCCTTACTCAACGTTAGTTTCAGGGAAGCTCAGCAGGCAAAAAAAGTCAATAGGAAATTGAGCTGTTGTAGGTTTGAAATGGAAGTATAGCTGAGGTTCTTCCTGTGTCCTAGTTGCTGTAGTGAAGTCATCTGTAAATGCTGCTAATTTATCACTTTGGATGCAAGTAAAACTTGGAAATTTTTTAATTATAGTGTCATGGTTTGGTGTGAATTCTTTTGCTTTTCCTTTTTATTAATATTTCTAGTTTGCAGCTGGGATATGCTTTTTTTTTTTTTGGGCATATGCTTTTTTGACTTCAAAAGTTACCATATTTTTCACCCCAGACAATTTAGAGGCGTGTTATTTCTAAACCGTCCTGTACTTTGTTTATTGCCTTGTTCTAAATGTACATTGCCAAATTTTGATGGTACAAGTGCTGCCTTAACAGAACTGTTAGTGACTGTTGGAACAGCACAATGCAGCACACGCAGTTGTGTTCGCACAAAGCAAAGAATAAACCTCTGTCTGTGAGTGTTCATTGATTTCAATAGGCTTTTCAGTAGCTCTGCATATTACAATTCTTAGCACCTAGAGTACATTCATATTCATTACGGCAGTACAGTTCAGCCCCTGCTCGTGACTTGATTTTTTTTCTTTTCCATCCTCTCCTCTACCAGAGCATGAAGTAGAATGATTTTTCTAGTACTAGTAATGTGCTCTAGAAGATGTTACGGCTTTTTTCTCAAAATGATGGAAAATGCATCTTTTGGCTTCTTCCATCTTGTAAGAAACATGTTGAATACTAGAATGTTTAAAGCTGTTTGGAATCTTTCATGATGACTCTTGTGGCTATTGAGACTGAGAGGTGCTGGGCATGTATGGCATGCAATCGTTTCTATGAACAATTAGTGGAAGAACTGATTGGTATGTAGTAGTCCCGTCTTTTAAAAGTCTGAGTACTTGCTGCTTTATTTGAATATACGGAGGATGGGGGAATTGGTTCTTCAAATGCTAGCTAGCTGTTTAAAATGCTTTTTTTGTTTGCTTGTAACTTGCCTCTTTTATTTGAACACTCATTTAAACCAAATGGCTTTTGATAGTCTGCCCATGTTCTATTGTAGTTATCTGTCTCTTGAGTTCAGACTTACTGATAGAATAGGTCTGGGTTTTGCTTATGCATATAAACAGAAAGACTCTGCTTGCAAATAATATTGAGAGATTAGAAAATAATTCCTGTTTTTTTCACACACAGCAAAATTGATGATGTTTTTTGCCTTTATCTCTAATGTACAATTAACATCCCTATGAAACAAAACAGGCTTCTCTTCATGAAAAAAAGAGTACATTTGGCAGTGTGAATTAATTGGACCCTTTTGTTTGTTAGAATGACTTCATGTTTAAGATATCTGATATCCCAGTAATGAGAAGTTCAGACAGCTATTTGGTTTGAGCATTTGATTAATGCATTTAATATGTTAATATATGACATATTACCTTTGTAGATGAACCGACTAGTCCTAGTATTGACCATGATATTGCACACATTCCTGCTTCTGCTGTTATTTCTGCATCTGCTTCTCAAGCACCAGCTGTAACAACTGTTCCTCCCAGTCCTACATCTCCAATCCCTTTAATTCGGCGACAACTTTCACATGATCATGGTGAGCGTTGATTTCATTCTTTTTCTCTTGCAACTTTTTTCCTTTCACACTCTGGAGATCAGAAGTGAAAATTGGAAACTCTTTATTGCTTGAAATAAATCACAAAAATGTGATTCAGGTTCCCGCATACTCAAAAATCTCTATTTGTTTGTAGAATCCATCCGGCCTAGTGTCCTGGATAGCCAGCCTACTGCAAAAACTGAGAGATCTAAGTCGTATGATGAAGGACTGGATGACTACAGAGAAGAGGGCAAATCGTGAGTTCATGAAAAAATTAGTTGATTTGGACATCTGTTTTTTAAAGTGTCTAAAATCTCATTTTAACATTTGTTTTTCTTCCAACAGATCTATCAAACATGTATCTAGTTTAAAGGGGATTAAGGTAGGTAAATAAATATATAGCAACTCCTAAACATTACCTATACTGCTCTGACAAATTGTTTGAATTATACAAGTCTGTTATACAAAGTGATATGCTAAACAGACAAGGAGTTCATTGGAGTTGCTACTGATCAGATTGCTGATGTATGCATCATGTAAGTAAACATGGTCTCTTTTTTCCTGGACTCATCTCATGGTCCTTGATTTTCATATTCCTTAGTCTCTGTAAACAAAGCATATTAAATATCGTGGCCTTTTGCGAAAACTCACTAATGAGAGTCTAAGGCTCCTGAAGTTTCTCAAAGCATTCTTGACATGTGTAAGGTCACTATTGTTGCGTGCAAACTTTAGAAATTATGTTTTCCCAGGGGCATATTCCTGGGGTCATTTTTAAAGGGAGAAACATCTTGAGCATAGGAACTGTAGACAATTGTGTATAGAATTACACTGTGGGGTTCTTTCTGTGATGTTTTGTCTAGGTCCCAGACAGCCAGAAATCTTCAGAAGACTCTGGCTCCCGAAAAGATTCTTCTTCAGAGGTGTTTGCTGATGCCTCCAAAGAAGGATGGCTCCATTTTCGTCAGCTTTTTACAGACAAAGGAAAGGTACCCGTCATGTTTGGGTTTTTAACTTAGGACAAACACTAAGCTGGTGACAAACTAAGATAAGAAACTTGAATCCTTCCTGGTTGGGTTATTTTATTTTTTTGGAGGGGATAAGATCATCAATAAGACTGATGAAAGTTTAGACCTGTTAGAAATTGACTGCAGTAAATTCCACAGCCTCTTTTACAGACTGCTTTCCAAACTGTTTTAATTTTACATTTCAAAGCATCTGTTGAAGTAAACTAATTTCTAATGACTAATTAAATAATAAGAATCAGTCCCTTGGTAGATGTAGTTGTATTTTTTTCCTCTTTCCTAATAATGAAAAAAGTTGTAATTTTTGTGAATGTTGTGGAGTTTAGTTCAAATTAACCTTCTGCACAAATATAGACTAACACTTAAAGAAAACTGGGAGTCTGGAATTGCAGTGGTGTGAAAATGCCGTTCTGAGTTGAAGGCAGTTTAAAAGGCATGGGCAAGAGTTCCCTAAATACCAGACCAGAATTTGTTGCATTCTATTTCTTACTACTGTCATATGTGAACTCACACTCAGTGGGTGGTCTGGGAGGGCAGGTTATCAAGCAGTTCACTCCTCTAATGGATAGCAATTAGTGAATCCCACCTTGTGTAGTCGTTCTGCCAGCCAGGTGGGTAGCCTTTCTTTGTGAAACTTCTGGAGGTAATTTTGTAGTCCAAAAACGTGCACTGTAACAAGCAAGCAAACTGACACTTTGGTTGCTGTTTTTCAGCGAGTTGGTGGGAGCATTCGGCCGTGGAAGCAATTGTATGTTGTTCTTCGAGGTCATTCACTTTATTTGTACAAGGATAAAAAGGAACAAGTGACCCTCTCTGAGGAAGAACAACCTATAAGCATCAATGCTTGCTTGATAGACATCTCGTACTGTGAAACCAAGAGGAAAAATGTATTTAGACTCACCACATCAGACCGCGAGTATCTGTTTCAAGCTGAGGACAGAGATAATATGTTAGCATGGATTAAAGCAATACAGGACAACAGCAACTTAAATGATGAGGTAATTCTATAATCTATAAAGCAGAAGTCGTAGTTCTTTCATTTAAATTCTACTTGCATTGTGTTTTCTTGTAATTAATACTTGAACAGAAGAATTAATTTTTCATTAACCAGTTGACCAAAATGTGTACAGGAACATACAAGAAAATGAGGTGAAAGGAAAGGTATCTGATTAAATTAATAGAGTTTAAAAAAAGGTCGACATAGTCATAATTAGAAAATAGACTTTTGAAAGAAATTAGTTAATGCTCTTGCTGATTTAACTAAAGGTACACTTTATAGTAAACTGATCTGCCAAAAATACCTAATCTTTTTTAAAAGATAATTGCAGCTTTAGGACCAGTGGGGTCTCTCTTCAGGATTGCATTGCAAAGTGTTGTGTGCAGTAGTACAATGTGAAGAGTTTCTCAGTAGTTAAAAAGTGAAACTTTGAAGGATGCCTGTTTCTCTGATTAAATGCTGATGTTTCTATGAATTAAGTTAATGCTCATTGCGAAAGGCAAACATCTGCTATTGTACATAAGGTATCAATATCTGTCCCAATATTGTCCATGGTGCATTTTCATTGCAGTGAGGAGCAACAGAGGAATATTTTCGTGTCTTTGGTCATGCACATCTACTAAGATGCAAAATAATTATCCAAAGTATTACACAGATAGATAAAAAAAGCAGATTGGAATTAATGTCTTTTTCAGCTGTATTTGTAGTAACAATTAGTTTTCTTAGTACTATGTGCACATAGGATTGGATTTTTCAGAGTAGTAATATGTGTTTACTTGCATTTTGTCTGTTTAAACTTACTTTCAGTTTAAGAGGATTTAATTAGATTATACTGCTTTGAAAAAAAAAATATAAATAGCAGTACTTGATTTGTAATTACTCGCTTTTGTTTTCCTTGTGGTTTTTAAATGTTTTGCCTTTACTGTTCTCAAGAATTGCCTGTTAGGATGTTTGGTTTGGTTGAAGGTTTGGGTTTTTTTAAAGTGGACTGAAATCTTGAATTCTGTATTTATTTGGTGACCAGAAGAGTTAATCATATTCTGAAAGGAAAAAAAAATTTCTATTTTATAAGATTATAAAGTATTTCTCAATTTATTTTATAGGATACTGGTGTTACTAGTAGAGATCTGATTAGTCGAAGGATTAAAGAGTACAGTACAATGATGAGGTAGGTGGATTATATGTTGCCAGTAGTTTTTGTAGAGTTCTTACTTAGCTTCTTTTAACTGAAGTAATCTGTCTTGTTCAGTTCTTCAAGCAGCAAAACAGAGCCATCTCCCAAAACACCTCGCCAGAGTCTAAGTATCAGACAGACTCTGCTTGGAACTAAAGCAGAACAGAGGACTCAGAGTCCACATTCTCCTAAGGATGAGACTGAAAGGAAGCTTCTCGCTAAAGGTCTGTATGTTTTGTGTATTTCTTTAGTTCCCTTCTGCCCCAGTGCAAGGCCATAGAAGTGCCCTTCTCAGGTATTTTTTAATTCATGAATATACAGATGCAAACTAAGTATTGGCCAGGGCTTTTTAAGCTGCAGCTCTGGTCACTCTAGTCACTAGGAACTACTTAATCTCAGATCCCTGAAGCTTTTTATTTAAGACCTCTTTCAAGAGGGTCTTGTGGTTTTTTTTCCCCAACAGCTCAATATAGCGCTAACGGTAGTAAAATACAGGTGTTAGGCTTCTTGTGAGCAAAATTTTGCTAAGCTTTGGAAATAATTTTGTGTATAATACATACTTTTGTCTGCAGCTGACGTGGAAGTGACAAGGTAAATTTTTCTGCTAATGGTACTTCAAAAGTATAGAAGAACAGCTTTTTTTGTCCTAGTTTTTAAAACACAAGAGTGAACCTGTATTACTTTTTCCAGAATAAAATTAATGCTTCCTGAGTTCTAAAAAAGTCTGATGAGCTGGCACTGCAAACTTGAATCAGTATCTGAACTCCATCAAATAATGTCACAAGCTGCTCTTTTTTGTTCTCTTTTTCTTTTTTTTTCTTTTTTTTTTTTCATGCAGTGTGTAAACATACGGCACTTCAGATCAGACTGATGTTTAAAAAATGTTGTATACAAATTCAGGCAACTGGATAAGCAACCACTTTTGATCAACCACTTTTTAATGATTCAGTCTTGAATTTAAGCTCTCAGTGAATTCTGGTTTTTGTTGCCAACAAATGTCCCTTTGCTCCTGCAATGCTACACGTGTAACTAAATTGCACGTGTTGGGTAAATGTCAAATGTACTGAAAACATATCTCCAGAAATAAGAAGGAAGTACTTACTGTGTTAGGTGACTTGCAGTGCAGGATAAATGGGAATCGCAATTTGCTACAAGAATTCTATAGGAGAGGTAAACAGAACAACTGAACTTCTAATTTGATTTTTGGATAGAGAATACTTTAAGTGAGTAATGTTTGGAATGATTTAGGAGTGACTAAAATCTGGTAATTTCTGAAAGAGTGAGTAAGTCTGCACAAGTGTGAGCATGGCTCTAGAGTTTGATGAGTATTTCATGCAGCAGTGTGATTCCATAGAGACTTAGTGTTGTGCTACTAAATGTAGATTTTAATTTTTTAAAATTTTAGTAGTTTATGTAAATTTTAAGTTTAAATTGTGTAGTTTATATACCTTTAGTCTTAGAATGATGAAATACCACAGTTCCATCCAGCTACACTTGCTTTTCTAAGTCTGGGGTGTGAGTATGTTGAGATCTATCTTTTGAACCACAGGAGAGTAAGAGAAGTTATATTTAAGACAGACTAATGTTCAGTGAGTTGTTGCATAAAGCCAGGCTGGTAAAAGCTAAAAATGCAGCAGGTGCCACTTGCTTTTGCAAATCTGTTACCTGTATTTACAGTCAGCATTGTGGCATAAATGTTCTTATTTTTCTTTTTTTCTTTTTTTTTCACTATCCTAACAACAAAAAGATGAGACAAGCCCACCAAAAGACAAGGGGACGTGGAGAAAAGGCATTCCAAGCATTATGAGGAAGACATTTGAAAAGAAGCCCTCTGCTATTGGAACATTTGGTGTTAGACTAGATGACTGCCCCCCAGCTCATACCAACAAAGTATGGAAGTAGAGTTTTTCTTTCATTGTGAATTTAAAATACTTTTTAAATCAATTACTTATCTACACAACTCTTTTTCTTCAGTATATTCCGCTGATTGTTGATATATGCTGCAAACTGGTTGAAGAAAGAGGTCTCGAGTACACAGGTATTTACAGAGTGCCTGGAAATAATGCTGCCATCTCAAGTATGCAAGAAGAGCTCAACAGAGGAATGACTGACATTGATGTTCATGATGACGTAAGTCTTTGATCACATTATTTTCATATTAAAATGCCCAAAACTTCTGGTTGTGTTGTGATTATAGAAATATAAAGCATGTCTGACCTTTTCTTTTTAACACATAGAAATGGCGTGACTTGAATGTGATAAGCAGTTTGCTGAAATCCTTCTTCCGAAAGCTCCCAGAACCCCTCTTTACCAATGGTAGGTTGTTTTCATTACAGTTTTGTCTTTAGGAATTGCTGTTGAATAGTTGTCTTACAACGTTCAGATGATTTCAGAGAAAATCCAGTGAAATCATCCCCACTCTGCAATAAATGTTGTCTTTCTTAAAGAGTAGGGAGTCATGGTGATCATCATAAGAATGAGAGGTGTAAATAGAATTTCTCTGATGTGAAGGGATTATGAATATGCAACTAAAACAGTAAAATTTTCAATTCTACTGTTGCAGTATTCTATGAAAGCTGGGGGTTTTTTTTCCCTACTGTCATACAATATATACACATACAATATAATGGGCCAATTTATGACTTCCAGAGGTCATTCTTGTATATATGCTACCTTGTGTTCAAGGGGAAGTGGGGCTGGCAGATGGGGGTGTATATACATACATATATAGATATAAAAACTCATATATGAATAATTTCTGCTTTTTTAACAGACAAATATGCAGATTTTATAGATGCTAATAGAAAAGAAGATCCTGTTGAGCGTCTGAAAACGCTGAAGAGACTGGTAAACTAAAATCAGTTGTGTTGAAGGTGCACTACAAAATTAGCATTAAATATTCAGTGTTCTGAATAGTGATTGTTTGTTTCAGATTCATGATTTACCTGAACACCATTATGAGACTCTCAAGTTTCTTTCTGCACACCTGAAGACGGTAGCAGAGAACTCAGAAAAGAACAAGGTATTAGAAAGAAACATATAATGTATTTTGGTTAATTTCAGTAAGTATTATTTTTGTGCAGGATTATTTCTAATTAAGGTGATAGTTAATTGTTCTAGATGAAATTAGGGAGTTTTGCTATGTGGAGATTTTTGCATTAGGCTAAGTACTCCTGAAAAATATGCACCTGTTTAGTGTGAATTAAGTTTATTCAAACTGGTAGTCAGTCTTTTGGGAATGACTCCTTGCATCCTAAATTTATCCCAAGTCTGTAAATTTCCTGTAATCCAATCCAGACACCAGTTAGACTGTGCTTGGGCAGGGCACAGGTGAATAAACCTGCTGACAGAGGTTGTCACATCAGCTTTCTTTGAAGCCTGGCCTTCTGTATGCTTGAGAAATTTTTAAGACTAGGACTTGCTGTAGTACTTGAATATTTGATTACCCTATAGATGTTGTTTGGCTGGTTTTAAGAAAGAAAATTCATACTGTAAGTGATGGTAGTTCATCACTACTGGCTCTTTTTTCACCACTGAGTATAACTTCTTGTCATTTCCATAGGGTGAGAGAGAGGTAGTTTGTGTTAAGTGCTTCTGTGCATGCTATAATCCTACAGTAAATACAAATAATAGTGTCCCCTTTTTCAGCTCTCAGGGACGGGTAGCTCAGTGCAAAGCTGTCCATAATATGGGTGTGCTTATGGATGTTTACCTCAGGGCAGGTAACATGGTGGCTTGGCTACCAATGTGCAGGGTACAGGAAAAAATTTGATATAATTGGTGGTATATAGAAGAGCCTGTGGCCAAATAATTTAAATCATCTTAAATCACTTGAAAGATCAGGTGAATATGATAGGTTCTGCAAATAATACCTCTCAGTTAAATATGAAAGAAAAGTATTTGTGTGTTCATGAAAAAAAATTCAACAGATTATAAACTTTATTGAAATTACAGCCGATATTATAAGGAAATTATAGTAAATAACATTTTTAAGTGCAGTGCCTAAAGGAAGCTTTTTTATAATTTTATGGTTTTGGTGGGCTGTAGGAATGTTGTTAAATACTGTTAATATTATTGAATATATAAGGCTAGATGAATGAGGTGTTGTTACAATTGTGTGACTTGTAAAAAGACACAATTCAAGTCCAAGAGAGCATTAGGGGCTTGTGTCATGTTTGCAACTTACTTCTGGTAAGCACAAAGACCTTGCCTCCTGTATATTACTGGTCTGATCTATACCAGAATAGTAAACTCAGAGTTAAAGAAGTAAGCAAAAAGAGAAGGTAAGTTCTGTTGCTACTTCTTGAAATTATTTGTTAGAGATGTAACATTAGTCATCTACTTAATTCACTTTTAAAGTGGTGACCTGATCACGTAACTCTGAGTCTGTCTCACAAATAGATGTGTTGGGTCTGTGATGTTTGTTCTGCTGCCTCCTCCGAAGTTGGTGCAAATTGAATGAGGTCTTTGTCAGTAGATATAATACAATATTTGATTACCAGCTTAATTTTTTGTGTGTGTCATGTAAACATTTTCAGGAAAAAAACCAGGGAGCTATCAATGCCTTTTTACAAAACAAAAAATTCTTAAAACATCGATGTTTCCAAGCATCAGTGTTTCTTTAAGGAAAGAAGAAAAGATCCCCCTGAAAGCGTAAAGAATATATCTGAGGTTGTGAGTTTTCTGTGGTTGTGGAGCTCTTTGCTTGCAGTAGGTTAAGGATGGTTGGAATTCTGAATTGCAGAAATGTTGGGTGTATTTATTGCAGCTGCATATTAGGAGAATTTTGGTGTAGTGTAACATGCTACCTGAGTCAGTAATGTATTTTTAAAAAACTCTTTTATGTCCTTATTTAAAATGGTTCTCATATATATTAATAGTGTTATATTAATGTACTTAGCCCATATTACTGTATTTTCTCATTATAAGTGTATGATATGGAAATATTTCATTTTTTAGATGGAACCAAGAAACCTGGCAATAGTATTTGGTCCAACACTTGTGAGGACATCTGATGATAACATGACACACATGGTTACGCACATGCCAGACCAATATAAAATTGTAGAAACACTCATCCAAAAAGTAAGTGGATGCATTTCATTATTTAAAAAATAAGATCGTACAGAGATCAACCAGCTTTATTCTCATTGGGCCAGTTTGGGTCTGGTGTTTATCCATCAAACTCTCACTTTTGGTAATGTCCATGTTTGATTGTGCCACATTTGGGTTTTGTACTTCCTGTGGGGTTTTCACCTTTTTTATTTTAACTTTTAGCATGACTGGTTTTTCACAGAAGATGATGCTGAAGAACCTCTTGTAAGTATTATGGCATAAATATTTGTGTTCTAACTGCCTTAGTTTAGAATCTGCTTCTGCTGCCTCTAGAATGCCTGTATATTTCTTACTATGTCACTGTATGGTTTGCTCTTCAGAAGCACTTTTTTAGCTTTCCAGTCCTTGTAGTAATGAATTCTATTTTTTTTTTAAAAAGCAAGCCATGCATTTGTTTTAAAAGCATAAAGGAAAATAGGACACGCTTTCCTCGTGTTCTTCAGGTGAATAATGCAGTTTTCTAAATGCTGTTGAATCGTAATGAACTGTTTGTGAAACGATGATGAAGAGATCTTTGTTTATTAACTGTAGACAGCAGTTCAGGAGGAAAACACTGTAGAATCTCAGCCAGTGCCAAACATAGATCATTTACTCACCAACATTGGAAGAACGGGAGTATCTCCTGGAGACGTATCAGGTAACTCTTGCCTGGACACAGTGTTAGTCCATAGGCTAGAATAACCTACTCTGTTAACGCACTGTAACTCTCTCTTCCTATTTTCTTTTACTAATAAAATGTTTTCCTCTTTTCCAAAAGATCATTTAACACTTCTTAAAGACTTGAATTGTTGATAATCATGCATGATACAATTTGGAAGACTTTTTTGTCTAACAGGAATTTAATCATTAGAAGTTGAGGCTTGCACATAGTATTTTATTTATTCACAGTAACCCATGCAATCATCATCGTGAGGTCAAGCAGATACGCTGCTATAAAATGGTTTGTTGTGATGGCAGAAAGACTGATCTTCAGTGGTGTTCTAATATTGCTCCTTCCCAACATTAGGAATGCAAAAAATTGAGTTATGTTTTCTTGTGAATTGATGGACACTTTAAGTATGTTGCAGTATGTTTATACTAAAGCTGGTTTCCTTCTGTTTATAAATGCCATCCTCTTTTGTGGCTAAGGATAAGCATTACAGGCTCTTTTTTGGTGACTTTTTCCTCTCCTCCCTTCACTCTACTATTGCACTAACCCAGCATGTTGTATCCCACAAATGTTATCCCTTCGTCTCTAGCTTTTGTTTCAGTTTTCAAAGGGTTGTTCAGCACTTACTGAAACAGTCACTTTGTACTGATGTTGTAACAGGCGAAGTGGGAGGAGTCTATCACACGGTGATGTCATTAGTGGATTCTGTGATGTCACTGATGGACAGCTGGAACTGTAGGAAGAAGGAGGACTGTTGCCCACACTGTAGCTGCCTTGTCTGCAGAAACCCCCGTTTCTTGTAAATGGAAAAAAACCCCAGTTGATCTGTGCTGTAAATTTTCTTTTAAGAGTATTTTAAGCAGATCAATGCTACTTTTTAAAAGTTTTTCTGCTGTTTCTTGTTATCTCTGAAGCAGACCCTGAGGAGAAATAGCATGGTATGGTCTACCAGTCTTTCTAGTCATAAAGCATTAGCCATGTGTCAAAAAGGGGTGTGGCAGGGGGCTCAGCTCTTTCTTCCCAGGGAGAAAGTCCCAAGTTCATGTTTTTTAGTCATTGTGCTAGCCCCTTCCTACCCCCTTTATAATTGTATAATCTTGGGTTTTGCGAGACAGTAAAACTATGGTGTCCATTTTTCATTTCATAAAAGCGCTTGTTATGGGAAAGTACAAAACTAGTAGCTGCTGACATCTAGACAATTTAAAAATAAAATTTTGCCTGTATGTAGTAAGAGGTGGAGAGAGATGTATAATTGGGGTTTTACACACAAAATATGACTTAATTCCTTTAAAAACTCACAAAAAGAGTATGACTACAAGAACCATGATTTGTACCTAGGGAGCCAACTGTACTAAGACACCCAATTATGCTTTGTGTATCCTGAATCTCAGGAGAGTACACAGTGCCATCCTGAAAAGGTCTCTCAGCTGCGGTTTTGCAGGGGCTGTATACTTAAAGCATCGAATAAACATTAGTATTTCTGTTTTTTATTTTGAAGAACAGGGCTCCTTTGCCATTCCTATCATTGAGCTGGTTCTGCCTACAATTCACAGCATCCTTTCATGGCGGTGGCTTTCTGTGGTGCAGCTTGCATCTTTGTGAGCTCTGACTATTCACTCTGTTCTGGTTTTAATTTGCTTCACATCTTGTTCTGTGCTTGTCTTTTTCATAAGTCCAGCATTGTCTGTAGCAACAATACAAAAGTTGCACAGAACTGAGCAGATTTTTTTTTTAATTTTTCCACAGATTCAGCCACTAGTGACTCAGCAAAATCTAAGGTAAATCATTTTCTGATATCATATAGTTACAAGCTTCTGAAATCTGATAAGTGCTTGCTTTATTAAATCACTGATCTGCAGATGTACTATAGAGCTTATGTAGAATTTCTTGAGTAACTGGTAGTACTGTTTTCTCATAACCTATTTTTGAAGTGTTACATTGGAGAAGTACTTGTGTGCAGTTAGCTGCATCTACCAAAGCAGTCAGCTGCACACAGCAACAGCTTCGTTCCAAGCTCTAACAATTGTGGGCACTTACCTCCTTTTTGCATCTCATTTAGTAGAGGTAAATGTATATATAGTATGTTCCCTGTTGTTGTTGGCATAGTACTAACTCAGAGAGAGTATTTATGTTGCTCTATTTCACTGAGAAAAATATCCTTAGAATTCAGCCTGTTCTTCAGGAGGTAATAGCTCCTCCTCTTAAAGGCTGTGGTTAAAGGCTGCTCTGCAGAATCTTCCTCGGAAGTATTGCTGTGCTTGGGAGGAATGCCTCGTGAAGCAGGGGAACAAGACTGGAACATGGGCGTTCGCTCAGTCCTCAGTTTAATGACAAAGCTCTCATCTGACACGTGCACAAATCTTTGTCTCCCGGGCTGTTGTTCAGTAGTTCTAACACAGGGTGTCTGTAGCACAGGGTGACAGGGCAGCGCACAGCTGACCTTGGTGAGCTCATGTCACAGCTTTATGCTGGCCTGCGTTCCAGGTGCAGCACTGATGCCCCCCTTAGAGCTGGGAACAGGACTCAGAGCATCCTTCTGGTTCGCTGTGGAGATGCCAACACAGCTGCTCTGTGAGGATGTTTGGTGGCTCGGCTGTTTCCTCAAAATAGCCCAGTTTACAGGACACCATGTCCCACTGCCGGTAGCAGTAGGGCAGTAAGTAGGAAAGGTACATGGCTTCAAAGGGGCCAGGTGGTAATGTTGTCAGAGTAGTGAAAATAGTTTTTAATTCATAAAATGGAATAAATTGGCTTGCACTTTCATTGTTTCTGTGCCATTTTAAAGATAGATTACTCTAAAATAAGGAAGTTTATTTGTTAATTTTCTGCACTTAAACTAGTTATGAGTAACATTCATTTTATTGGCAGTAATTAATTGCTACCATTTACAAACTCAGTCTGAGAGGTGAAAGATGAACTGAAAAATGGAGTGATCAGCCTTTTTGAATGGGTAAGACCTTGAAAGGAGGGATTATGAAGCATCTGTGAAGCAGCTGCAAACCAGTCTTGAAAAGGTTTTCTTACTGTAATGGGGCCTGCTTTATTAGTCAATCAAAAACTGAGTAGTAGTATACACAAACTAGTCTTTGTTGAGTTGAAGGGACTCAGATAGAAAGTGGAAGGCTCAGGATGAAAATTGACTTCTTGGGCAATGTCATTTAAACTACAGAAAGAGCACATAAATGTTTCCTGAATGAAGACACACTTTCTACTGTGAGGCCTAGGATGTGTTTTTAAACTGTCTCAGGCTAATGAATGTTTCTTTTTGACTTTAATTATGTCCTCTCCCTTTTTTTAACAGGGTTCTTGGGGTTCTGGAAAGGATCAGTATAGCAAGGAACTGCTTGTGTCCTCCATTTTTGCAGCAGCTAGTCGCAAGCGGAAAAAAACTAAAGAGAAACCACAACCAAGTAGCTCAGAGGATGAGTTGGATAATGTGTTTTTCAAGAAGGAGCTTGCAGAACAGTCTCGTGGTGACACAGCAAAAGAGGACACAGCTAAAGGGGAATATGAAAGAGAGAGAGAGATAGGGAGAAAACAAAGAATGTTTGTCCTGAAGGAAAAAGAGAACAGCAGTAAAAAAGATGTGAATGTTGTAAAGGATGAAAAGAAGTCATTAAAGAAAGAAAATATCCTGACAGAGGAACCTTCACTGCCTTACCATGAAAAATGTACAAAATCATCAAATATCAACTGTCTGCAAACCATGCAGAAGAATAACCCAAAAATGCCTATTTCACAATCTTCTTCCCAGGTTGAGGAGACAGTGTCTGACTCTGGCACTATGCTAAGCACTTCTTCCCAGGCTTCCCAGCACAGATACTCATGCAAAAAAGTAGCCAGCCCTGAAATTAAACACAATGAGTTTTTAGCAGCTGATGTCAGCTCCATCACCTCCGATTACTCAACTACTTCATCTACTATGTATCTGACTGGTTTAGATGCCAGTATGCTGAGCCCTGAGGTGCAGTCAGTGACAGAAAGCAAGGGAGAAGATGCTGATGATGAAAGAAGTGAATTGATCAGCGAAGGGCGTCCTATGGAGACGGACAGTGAAAGTGACTTCCCTGTCTTTGCTACCAGCGCTGCTGCCGAAAGGCTGTCCAAAGGGAAAGTGTCAGAAGTGGTAAAGACCAGTCGGAGGAACTCTGAAGAAAGCGAAGTAAGTTGTACTGAGGGAAGTTCCACGCCAAAGTTAGAGAGTCGCAGACTTTTTAGCTCACACAAACTTATTGAATGTGATACACTCTCCAGGAGAAAGTCTGCACGGCACAAAACGGACAGTGAGGGGTCAGGGGATGCAAAGAGTGAGAAGGACCTGCCTACTGTGACCAAAATGTTTGACATAATGAAAAAAGGAAGATCTACAAGCAGTTTAGCTACATCGGCCAAAAATGAGGCTGACAAACAAGAACCTACGTGGAGACTTAAGATTACAGACAGGTTAAAGCTGCGACTCAAATCATCTGCTGATGACATGTTTGGAATTGGGAATCAAAAAGCTAATTCTGCAGAGACTGCAAAGAGAAAGAATATCAGGCGAAGGCACACACTTGGAGGGCAGAGGGATTTTGCTGAAATAAGTGTCCTGAATGCTTGGAAAGCTCAAGAACCAAGTCAAAGTAGAGAGAGAGAATCTGAGCTTTCAGCTGTGACTCGGTTGAAGCCAAAATGTCCAGCCCAGGACCTCTCGATCTCGGACTGGCTTGCACGAGAACGTTTACGCACTAGCACAACTGACCTTAATACGGGTGAAACTGGAAAGCCCAGACTTGAGAACACTAACTTAGCAGAGGTATCAAAGGTAGAACTGCCCTCATCTGCAGAGATGCAGGCAGATGAAGGCAGCTCTTCCAGCAGCTTGACCTTAATCAATAGAACACCACCTTTGGGACCATTTCAGCCACCAGACCAGGTAAATGGTGAAAATTATCAGAACATGAACAAAAACAACTTCAGCCCAGCAGTTGATGCCCATCCTCATAAACTGTCTGGGACCCAAGTGGTTAGATCTCGATTTTACCAGTATCTTTGAAATGGGGAGATATGTCCACTGCAGCAATTCATTAACTTACTGTTACACTTCCCAGTAACTCTGTGTGTGCGTGTGTGTGTGTGCGTGTGTGTGTGTACATATATAAATATTTTTTTCCTGTACTGTTGTTGTTATGCAGCCTTCATTTGGGCTGGTTTCATCAATGTGCTCTGTGGAACGTCTTCACAGTGCATTACCACAGCCAGAAGAACACTAAAGTTAAAGTATATATATATATTTTAAGAAAAAGTATATTTGATGGCTGCATACAAATGTTGAACAAAGCATCTGATGCAACATGCTGTGTAGTGTATACATGGTCTTCTGACTGAGAGTTGGCCTGGCATTAGTATGCAGGAAAATTGTTCTTTTGGTTTAGTCACTAACAAGTGCCTCATTATAAATTCATTTGGTTTGTTAGGGTGCCATATTGCTAAATTAGAGAAACTTATTACAAACAAATGAATGCGTTTTACTGTTAACAAGTTTCATTACATTTTACAAATGTTAACACAGGTGGCTACAGAGCTTCCATTCCTTAGGCATTCCAGTAAATATTGGAGTTTTATATTTCCAATTTTAATACAGATTTTGAGTTTTATGTGACTTGAATTTCTAATCTTTCTGTAAAATAAGTAACTTAACTGTACATATTACATGTGTATCTTTTCTTCAGATACCAGATTTGATATAAATGTTGTAACATAGGCGTGTAGATAGTGGATACTGGATGGAACTGGTTTCTTTTATCGAGAATATAATTCTGCATGAAGACCTAATGAATCCAAACCTGTATCATGCCTGTGTGCATACCCACTTAAACACTGGAAATAAAATTGTTTTGGTGAGTCTTTGTGTGATTCAAATTTTTTCTGATGAATGGTTCTGAAATGTCACGTTTATAAGTTGCAGTCAGCAACTGCTCTCAGGATCACCAAACCTGCAGTTCCTCGTGGATGAAGGACACTTCTAATTAATCTTTTGTTTGTGGGGCCACACTGTGCAGGTCAGCAGGTGAGAGAGTTGGTTAAATATTTTCATCTTGATACATAATTTGATTCTGAGGTATGCAGCAAGTGGGTTTGTGTTGAATGTGCAGGTTTTGTGAAGTCAGAATTAACATCAGTATCTGCCACGCAGAATAATACTGTAGCTTGGGTCTTGGACTTTTTATAATTTTAACTAAAAAAATGTGTTTCTACCCTAAAAACTCATCTGTGTGCGAACTCTATCAGTTTAAATTCTTTTATTCTATGTTCTTGCACACCTGCTTGAAAACAAAGCAGTTGTTCATCACTTCGGGTGTCCCCGTGTCTTACACTGCTTCTTGCTTGGCAGAGGATTAAAACTCTTACCAATGTGTCCAGTTACTGCGAGAAGAAGGAATTGTGGTACTGGGATGTGTTGGCTGACGGGCTTTTAGGCAGACCTCATTTCTTTCCGGAGTGACTGTAACAATCCTGTGCTTTGATCTGCTGTGGTTTTGATCCTTGTGAGAAATCATTGTAAAAATTGGCTGTGAAGAAAGTCCCAGATATGACAGCTGACCTCTGAAAGTTCTCGCCACATAATTGCATCTAATACCAGGTCTCATAAAAATGAGCCATGTTCTTGTGGTGTCTGCAAACTAAAATGTCTTTTCCTCGTGGAGCAGACAGGAGGTGGGTGCATTAGCAGTGTTCCCGTGTGCAGTGTTGGGAAGAACGGGTGTGTTTTGTGAAGGGCCGAGTAACTTTTGTTTCAGTCGTAACAGTAAAGTGTATTTGAACAAGGGCTTTCAGAATACAGTCTTGTGCTGCTTCTAATGCTGTTCATCAGTGAGTACCCATTGTCTTCTACCGGAGCTGCATTTTGTCCCATCCTTAGTCTCAGAAGCTCGTCAGTGTGTGCTGAGCATCCACAGGAAGTCACAGAGGTCTTCTCAGTGAAGCAGTGTACTTAGGGAGGTGCACAGAGGGGCCTGGGGGGCTGCAGCCTACTCTGATTTGGCAACCATTTTGATGGGTTAATTTCCACTTTGTTGTGTTCATAGATAACTGATAACTTTACTCCTGAACCCAGACACATGACTGTCAAGTTTTATGTTTGAGAACACCAAACTTTTACTGTATTAAATGAAGAAGAACACAAGATCTCTGAAAAATTAGAAACTTGGAAAACAAACATGCAAAATATGACTTGTATTGGCTGACAGTGCTGCAGGTACAAATTTATTTAACCTCATCAGCCTCTATGGTATTCTCTGCTGCTGCACTGGTAGCGTGGAACATGTAGGGGAAACCCATGGCTTGAGGGGGGAGATGGAGGGAGCATCTACCAGGGGCATCAGGGAGAGGAGGTTACTGAGCTCCCCCTGAAGAAAATGGTGATTGCTATCTGAGGCTAGAAAAACGCTGTTGCTTTTTCTGCTTATTGAAGACTGCCAAGATTTTGGGTCACATTAGATTTCAGCCAGTGTGGCAGCTGAGAAGATAGACATTTTCAGGAGTCATTGCTATGCCCTGATCTTAACAGCAGCTACCTCAGCCCTTTATCTGTACTGCTTTTTTACTGTGTTGGGGATTTTTTTTCTTTTTTTTTCTTGCTGTTTTTCCCCCCCTCCTGTGGAAGAGAAGGGAGCCAGTCTCATTGATTGACTCAAGAAGGGAGGTGCGTGCATACAATAGACTGTCCTGAGGTGGATACTGTTACTGTCAGTGTTCCTACTGGAAGCTGGGTTCAGGGGGATGAGCAGCTCCACAGGGTTGCAGAGCAGGTGAGGTGGGCAGGGATCACTGAGCCCACCCCCAGCTCAGTCATGTGCAGCCAGGGCAGGTTGCTCTGGGCTGGGGCTGTGGCTGGGCTTTGAAGATTTCCACAGTTGAAAGCTCCACAACCTCCCTGGGCAACCTGTGCCAGTCTTTGGTCATAGAAAAAAAAAGAGGTGTTTTTTTATGTTTAAACAGAATTTCTTAACATTGCTATTTGTGTCCTTTGTTTCTGTATTTCATTAGAAAAATTCAAACTGGCTTGGAAAGTACTTCTGGTCTGAGGACTGTTTGGAGCTGTGAAAGCTGCAAGTTGTTAGGGACAGGATAAGCTGAGATCTGATGGAGAAATAATAAAAGTATGAACTGTGTTGGTAGCAATGGTAGTGTTTGGATTTTTTAAATGGTTCCTAACAGCAATTCCTGCTTCAGTGGTGATCAGTGGTTTAGTTTGAAATGCCTTTCTGGAGGGTGGCAGCTGGAAGGTGCTGTGTGACTGCTTTTTAAGACTTTAAAGGGCTTGTTACGGTCCCCATTAGTATCGCTCACAGCAGTGTTGATGTGGAATTAAGACATGGCCACAGTCCAGACAGTTCCATAACTTCTTTTGTGCTGCTGCACAGCTGAAGGAAAAATTCTTTGCCGAGCTGCACGTTAAGGGCCTCGGGTTCCTGTGTAGCCTCTGAGAACCTCTGCACTTCGTTCAGGCAGGATGAAAGAGTTTGAAATGTGGCTTCATTAATACAAAAAGCTGTGGTTTTGTTCCCAAAGCCACGTCATAACACCGTTCACGTTTAGATAGTAATCAACCAATTAATTGTGCCATCCTTTGGTAAGGGGTGTGGGCTGATGTGTGGCCTTGAGGGGGAATGGCTTAAAGCAGGCCTGCAATCCTTCAAGTGGTGCATGTACCTGTGGCTCCCAGTCATGAGACTGTAAAAATCTGCCTTAACCATCTGCTGTTGAATCCATGAGTTTATAAGCCTGCAAGAAGGGCTGTCTCTCAGTGGGGATCAGATGGATTTTGGCCCTGGGCACTTCAGATGTCTTGCACATCCCTCCCTTTTCCTGCTATATGCAGCCTCTTTGGCTCTGCCTTCCCACTTCTGTGTCCTGCCCAGCGCAGGGGCTCTGTGTTGTGTCACTTTGGTTTTGCTGCAGTCTCTCCCTGTAGGAGGAACTGGCTGACACAGAGGATGGTGCTTACTCTGCTGTGAAGTCCTTGGCTGGCTCTCACTACAGCAGGCAGCAGGATGGTGCTGCTCACCTGCCAGCTCCTTTCGTGAGCTGTTTCACTGCTGGATTTCAGAGCAGTGAGGCTGGGCACTGCTCTGCCAGTGCAGAGCTGCTGTTGCAGTGGTACCTGTCCCATGGCTTGTCCCAAACTTCAGCAGCAGCGAGCTCCACCAAAACTGCTCTTTCATAACTGGTTTCCAGTGGGAAACCTGTCTTTATCACTACTGTCCAGTTCTGATTTCTTCTGTGTGCAAGGAATTTATTTACAGACTTCATGGTTTCCTTGTGCTGAGCTACAACCTGTGTACAGCTCTTCCCTGTGTTTGTGAAAGCCTGATAACTTAATTGCTGGACAGGCAGGATGGAGAGGGAATAAACATTGCCTGCCTCTTAACAGTCCTGGCAGTGCTGCCTGTGCAGTGGGTTATGAGCTGGCTGAGCCTGATGATGTTTCCTGGCTGATGCTGCACCCCAGCACTGAGCGGGTGCACCAAAAGTGCAGGTCACAATGCACTGAGGCCTCAGGTGGGTGTAGTGTTCACTGCCTGATGGCAGTTTTCACATTCACCACCACAAGCAGTGAGCACAGCACTGCCTCACTGCCCATGCACACCAGTGACTGTGCAGGGTCGTTCGTTAATTATGCAAGTGCTGTCCATGTCTAAATTCAGCCAGATACACCAGATACAGAGAATGTGCTGCTTTAGCACCTGAAGAGGCTCTGAGAAGCAGTTGTGGGAGCAGTGTCAGAGCCATTGGGGACCCTGCCTGCATGTGCCATGGCTCATGGGGGACACCTCACGTGCCATTACAGAGGATCAGTTATTAATAAGTCCCTTTTTTTCAGTAAGTGTCTGATCCTTGTGAGATGTCGGACAAGCAGTTTAGAAACAAATCCTGCTCTGTCCATCATTTAGTTTGAGGTTACATTTTGGCTGTGTGAAGGAGGAGCAGGTATCCAGCCTGCTGGTGCTCCATGGGTGCTGTCTGTTGCATGGGGAGTTGGTAACAAGCTACAGCACTGGATCAGGCAGGTTCCCTTTAGAGCCAGGGAATCGTGTACTCCATGCATGAGAAAGCAGAGAACAGAGCAGGCACTGGAGCCACCAGTCCCCTGGCTGGAAGGCAACTGGCTTCACTCCAGTGGGTCCGTGTGGGCGCTCTGACCACGCCTTAGCTTTGCTTTGGCTTGGAGCGCCCCAGCCTGTCCTGGCTCGGCTCAGCCTGGCACTGAAGCTCCTGTGCTCCGCAGGTGCCTTGGCTGCCATGCCAGCAGAGGGGATGGCACTCGGCCTGACCCCGCTGGAGGCAGACTGTGTGTTGTGTTCCTGAGGTATGGCTCAATGTTTACATTCTCCAGCTGCATGTGATGCACTATCCGAGGGCACCGCCTTGGAATGATGCTTCCAGGAAACTTCCCCTTTCACAAGGGGAAATAAAACCAGGAATACCGCAAGGTGGAAGGGATGACACCTCATTCAATCACTCAAAGGTTTTTCTTTGCTTGCTGGTTTTCTAACTTGGGAGTCCCAGCAGTAAGTTTTTATCGACATAAATTTGAAAGACACCATTTTGAAATTAATAACTACAAGCCTTAATCTGGGGAAAATAAAGTCAAGTTTTCTCCTAATGGCTTAACACCCTCAGGCAAACAGCTGAACAGCCAAGTGAGACCACCCGAAAAGTTACTAGTGACAAAATACAGATACATAAGCATGCAGCCCTTTATTTTTGTAAAGATCTTTGCTTATCATAGTTCTGTATATTACATTATGGTGTTATACAAATAAATTTATTTACAAAAACATTAGCTATGCAAGTTTCTTGCTCTTCTCCTGTTTAACTGATATCCATCTTTTTCAGCCCTTCCCTTATATATTTTTAAGCATGCATAAAAATTAACTTTGGTGTGGTAAAACTACTCTATGTGCCCAGCCACATACAGTATTTATTTATTTATAGATATTTATAGATATGTACAAAAGTTTGCCAGTATACAGAACAGTACTGAAGTGTACATTTCAAAATCCACAATGCAATACATTAATGGGCTACCAGGTCTCAGTAAAATAAAACTGAAGGAAAAAGGGTGGATTTAGCTAAGAAAAAAAGTAATCAGCAACTATCTATATGTGTAAAACAATTTATTTTTTCCTTGGCTGGCAAATTCTTAAATATAATCTGAATGGCAGTGCAATAAGTTGAATTGCCTCATACACAAGTAAGACCAGTCTTGTTCTGTTTCTTGTGCAGAGGTTTACTGTCCAGCATACTACTTTCAAATGTACATTACAATAGTATCAAAATGTTTTGGCAAAAAGATCTCGAAAGGAACCATGACATTTGTTGACAAAAATAGAAATCTGTAACAAAGCTAAATAACACCAAAATAAAAGAAAAATATTTTAGTTTCAGTTTTACAGTTGAATATAATCACACTTTAGTATATCTCTGTTCACTTCTAGACCCCATAATGAAAAATAGCTTTATACAAAACAACTTAGTAAATTTTTAACCATACAGTTCCCCATGCTCAGTACACCGCTGTGCACACGCAGTCAAGTTCACTCACACACCTTCACACTTTTTGTGTGCTGTCTATAGAAAGAAAATGCTCTTTTATCATTACAACAGCAACAGTTTTCCAAAAAGCTTCACTCTAATCTAGTATAGTAATTCAATATTTAGCACGTGATTAGTATTAAGCCTCCAGCAATACAGCAAAATGGTTAAATTCCCTGGTTAAAATATTGGCTGCGGATTCTTTGAAAGTGAATAAAAAGCCTTGGTGACGTGGCAGGTGTGCTGTGCTTAGCCTTTAGGATGGCTCCTTGACCATGGATGGGGCGGACTTGCCGGCATTCCCGTTCTGTGCCTTGTAGCTGTTGAAACTAGGGGTGTGGATTGTCCTGATGCTCTTCATACCTTGGCTCAGGGAAGGTGGGGAGAGAGAGGAGGGAGGGGAGGTAGAGGAGGAAGGAGGGGGTGGTCGGCCGTTCTGAGTCTGTAGCGAGAACGAGAGGTGGTGACCTTTCCCTGGGTAAGTGGGGCTCTGAAACTTGGAGGAGCCGTTAGAGACAGAGGGGATGAGGGAGGTAGAGTAAGTTATGCGACCTGTCTGAGGACCAAGAAGGGAGGAAGGAATGGAGGTTTTAGTAGGTGGATTAAGAGGGTTAGAGCTGTCACCGCTAGAAGCAGGTGCTGAGCTGCTTTTCCCAGAAGTGGGAGAAAAGGCTGGGATCTTAGAAGCAGGTAGGGTAGGAGAAGTAGCCTTATAGTCCCCACCAGCTTTCTTAGCACTTCCATTAGCCTGCAAATAAAGATGTCAGGAGACAGTTTGTCAGAAAGCCAGTAACATGATAAACCAACAGGACCTGGGAAAACAGCCCTACAGAGAATCAGAACTAACAGTTCGAGGCCTGAGCTAAGTCCTGCAGCCATGGACTGGACGTGGTAGAAAACCCAAAGTGCCCAACGGAGAGTGCATAGAGGAAGAGCCAAGAGAGCTTTGTGAGAAGGCGCGACCTACGAGTTACAGACCAGGCACTACGTCGGCCATGCTGTGCGTTATTAACGTGTGAGAGACGTCCCACCGAGGTTAATGTGCACCCACTGCCACCTACACCAACAGGTTAGTGTCCAGGGCTTCCTGTAAAGACTCTCTGAACAGAAGCATTCCCAGTTCTCCTAAGAAACCACCACATTTACCAAATGGAAAGTAAACAGATAGTTGACATCTTAAAATTACAGCTGAATACCACAGTTTAAAAAAAAAAAAAAAAAGGCCAAACCCAATAAACAAACAAATAATAAAAAAAAAACCCCAAAACAACCCAAAAACCAACCAAACAAAAAAAGCAGCAGGTGTTTTATTGCAGACATGCATGCACAAGCATGGTGAAAAGATCAGTACTGTCATGCCCCCAGGATCCAGGACGTCCAGTTAGACCACAGGCATCCGATATTTGGTATAATCTCAGTCAGTTACTGTAGTTTTTAAATAAACAAACAACATGAAATGTCCATCCAAACACTGGGTTTAGGGTAAAACTACCTGTCTGTATTGGCGTGGATCCTGCAGCTTGTGCTGTTTGCCTGATTTCTCCATGCTTCCTTGTCTAGTTTTTGAAGCCATGGGGACTGGCATCCGGCTTGTCTGGGAGGCAGCGCTGGAGCCCTGCGGAAAGGAGTGGAGGGGCAGGGAGGGGAGACAAGAAGGCGTGGTCAGTGCCAGAGCGCTTGAAGAGAGGACTGCACACCATGCGCCAAAAAAAAGCCACAGTACTACATGCAGGGAAAGTTCAGGAGCTTCACACCGCACGTGTTAATTTCCAGAATCAGATGGAGAAAACTGCTCAGCTACTGATCAGCCTGGATTTCATGTCAGTGACACCTGTCATTTCACACAGCAGATTATTCTACCCAGCTCCCCTGCATTTACCCATCACCAATCAGCAGCAAGATTAAAAAAAAACCCCAAAAACCAATGGTCTATTAGCTGTTAGACACCTCGTGGGGAGCCCAAACAAGCCACCTGAAAGGAAGCAAACAAATCACAAGACCCTCTTGTTTAATGGTGATTATTGCAGATTTTAGAAAGCAGCTGGAGGTTTGATTTCTCGGACTAAGGTACCTTACGTGAAGTGGCTGGGAGTGATGCAGGGGGCTCTACACCAGCAAGGCTCTCATCCAGCACTACACGCTCTCGGGATGGGGTCTCTGGTACTATCTGGGCAGAGAAGGGGACAGTGCTTCCCTCAGAGGTGTATGTGTTTTCAGGGGTAGGTTTTGGACTCATTTCACTGATGGTGTTTTCCAGCTGCTTTATAGTCTGCTCAAGGCTGTCTAGCGTTCTGTATGTACTCTGTCGTATTTCATCAGTCCTAGACAGGGACACTGCAGCTCCAGAGGGTCCCTCTTGCTTCCCAGAAGGACTTTTATCACTCTCCTCAGGCTGAGACCTAGTGATTTCAAATCTCTTTGCTTCCTTGTGCTGCTTCAGGGTCCCATCTTCCTCCTCTTCTTCATAGACCACAACCTGCAAGGTCTTCTTCCCAGTCTTGGTTCCTGTCCGTATTGCCTGCGTCAGAGCAGCCAGCTGCTTTTTAGGGAATTTAAACTTAAATTTTTTCTTAGAATCCTGCCTGCTTCCCAACTGATCGGCAGAGTCTGAGTTTGCTTCTGTGTTCAGCCCGTAGATCTGACGGTATTTGTTAATATTTGTCTTTGTGCTTTCCTCCTCTGCAGGAGGTCTGCTTTCCACAGAGTCAGACTGAAGGTTAAATAGGTATGGCCCCTGGGGACCGTGAACTGCTGAATGCTCTGTGGTTGCTTTTCTGTCATTAGCTACTGGGGACTCTTCCTTCTGCCTCTCAGAGACTTCATGTGCTTCATGTTCATCCTCCTCCTCTTCTTCTTCTATCTTTTCATCTGTCATCATTTTTTCCAACTCCTCATCACATTCCTCAAAAATTGTAGAAAGCCGTTTGTACGCTGACCTAATATCCATCGGTTCATCAAAAATGATGATGACAGGTTTTTTGTCCAGACACACCACTGGCTCTTCACTGTCTGTGTTCTCAGGGATGCCCTTCTCTGATGCCCCATCCTTCCTCACGTCGATGTTGACTGTTTGCACATCTCCTCCTTTCCGGCTGACTATGTCGTGAACTTCCCCACTTGAGAGCACCTGGACAGCTGTTTTAGTAATCATGAAGGCAATGTTTTCTGTGGGTGGGTTGTCTTCACTTGGAGAGCTGGCTGGAGAGTCTGTGTCTTCGATGCTGCTCACACTGTTTGCTCCGGACACTCTGGGTCTCAGCACAACCTGACTGTAGTTGACTGCAGAGACTTCTTGCTCCTGCGAGGAAGGTTGAGGCCTCGCAGCCTCCTGCGCGTGCCTCAGGACAGGCGCAATGCTGCTGATGGGGATGTGCTTGCCCGTGCTCTGCAAGGCTTCACCCTGCAGAACATCCTGGTGAGCATCTCTTGACAGTCTGTAGTTTGGCTTTTGTTTTCCAGTCTCAACAGCTGGAAAACGTGATCCTAAGATATCTTGAGCCCCTCTTCGTTTGTCCTCCTCTGGCAAACAGACACCAGACAGGTTTGTGCTCATATTCTGAAGGTTTTTGTTAGAATAGTCTGTACTGTCTACAAACAAACCCTTGCTAAATGTAGGACTGTCATTCATTGAAAAGCCAATTTTACTGTCAGCTGTACTGGATGAATCAGAACCCAATTCTTCTTCAGTTCTCCCTTCCCTCTTCTCTTTAGGATGGTCACTATCTGTGGGAGATCCTGTTGTAGCCCCATACACCTAAGGGGGAAAGTTGGATTACTTAGTTATTCAGGGCTTTTACCTTTACAGGATTTTTTTTCCCCCCCCCAAGATTAATCTCAGGGGAAGCGCAGACCTCGTGAACTCACCACTCCATTTACTGCTGCAGAGACATGTCTCAAGTTGTCATCTGACTCCTCGGGGCAAAATTCCAAATTCTGGCAGAACAGTGCATGATGTTACTGCTTTGTGCTATGCATTAGGTCAGGATGGGATGCTACCTTGTTTTAACAAGGCCTCCAGAATATGCAAAAGCACATTAATTACCTTATTTCCAACACAGTGCTCCTTGACCTGTTCACCTTCCAGCTAAAAACCCCCCCATGTTTTTATAAGATTGAAGTTGAAAGTCTCACACTATCTGGTCACGTTCTGCTGGGACACATGAAAGAGAGGCTGACGTGGCTCTCCAGAGAGCCTGGCTCGCCTTGAAAGAAGTTTTGTATCAGTAAAAGCTGATTTTCAAGTTACATTTTGCTTCTTCTGATGTTGCTCACACCTGAGCAGTGCTGCTCCATCACAATTCGTATCATCAGAGTCTGAGCACTTCTAAATCCCTGCTGCAGCTTAGAAGTATTCCATCAGAATTACCAGTGGCACCCTGTGGTGCCTGTGGTAGTGCAGAATGAAACACTGAGCTACATTCACTTATAGCAGAAATGCCAAACACCAGAGAAGTCACCCACTGGCTCAAAGGAAGTATGCACATTCCCAGCAACAAAACTTAAGGAGGACTTTTTTCTTTATTTGCAAGTGAGGACCCCTGGAAATGCTGTTTCATAACACCAGGCTTTTCTCTGGGGCTTGGTTTAAGTGCTTGCGAAAAGTTAGGAGAAACACCAGTCATCAGGGTGAAGGAGTGACCTGAGGAGACACCGTGACTATGAATGAGTAAGAGAGAAATCTACAGTCAAAAGACAGCTCACCAAGAAGGAAAGTAATCTGGCCTCGAGTGCCCTAAGGCAGTGAACCAAAAGCAATGATGCTGACGTTGCTTGCTTGAGACTAGAAGCTGACTCCTAACACACCAGAAGGACAGATTATACTTATGTGAGCATCAAGATGCGCAGAACAGTCAGGAGCATTGCTCTCCCAACTGAGATGGATGAGTGATGGTGCAGAAATCCCCAGGTTGGCTGTGCATGCACGCCCCATGCATACAGAGGTTCACCAGGTATAGTTTGTACACCTTATGTGATGTTTTCTTATGTACTGTTGGAGGATTTTACACAGAAAAACTTTACTCACAATCAAAACACAGAAGCACGAAAGTCACTCATACGCCAGAGTCACAGTTCACCTCCACAAAGGCTTGTTCAGCAGTAACAAGGCTGAACAGCTGCTCTGTGGATACCCTGACATCCCTCATATTTCTAAATGAGGAGCCGTCATGCAAACCAGCAGAGCAGCAAGGCCTCCATGGGCAGGCTGACACTGTCTGCACTTGGTGCTGAGAGGCACTGTGGGAACCAAACACCAGGGCTTGTGAGCCCCTCCGGCCCCGACTTGCCCAGTGCTCAGCACTCCCAGTCCTATGACATGTCAGACCCCCAGAATTAGGCCAAGCCACTTAATGGCATTTGTTGCCTCTGGATGTGCTGACTGCCTATCTTTTTCTAGCAAGTTCCACTTCTAGTTCCAAGCACCAGTGCAACACCTCATGGTGTCCTTGTACAATATATCTCATTTTAGGAACTGCCGCTTTCCTACTAAAAAAATAAAACCACAACAAAACTCATTTCCTTAATGATTTTATCATGACTATAATATTCCATATTTAAAGCAAATAAACACACTGTCATGTCAGATTACAAAAACAGATCTCATTAACCTTAATTTCCTGGACTCTGTGTTATTCAAATAAATACCAGTTTATGACAATTACTTGGCAGCACCTTTCAAAGAAATGTTTATGCTACAGGATGTGCAATGTCCTGAATAATGACCCAGGATTTTATATAACAATATGATCTTCTCATTCTGACAATAGCAGTAATGAGGATGAATTCACACTTTTTTTCTCTGTAACACTGTCATACATTCCACAACAAAACAATTTTTTCCTTTTTCCCTTATACCCATGGGCCTGTACCCTCACCCAGCCAGCTGTTTGCAGCTTTAGACCAGAACCTCTGTTTGGGCAGCTCCAACACAAGTCCTTGAGGGCAAGCCCTGACCCGGCAGCATTTGCATACACACACAAAATGCAGGAGAAGGCTGAAGTGCTGTGCTGAAGAGCTGTGTTTCCTTCCCCACCATACCCACCTTCATTGCAAACTGGCATTTGGCTGACAAGTTGTCATGCCTGCACAACACCCTAACCCCAGCAGTGATGCCACTCATTCTCGTTAAACGTAAAAAAGAGGTCTGCAAGGGTAGAAATACTTATCCTTTCCTTGTCCTGCACGTTGGCTGCCTGCTAAGTCCAATCAACTCCATTGGCAACTCCAGTCCACGCACAGCTGTGCAGCCAACCTGGCTACAGCCCCAGACACACAGCACCTTTTCTCAGTCCCAAAACTGAATTTTGGGCATTAACTTTCAGCATAGGGGCAAATTCCTCCCATCCACTTTGACTCCGTCATCCAATAAACTGAACGGGATTTCTGAATATCTAACAACTATTTCTGGGACCCACAAATGAAACAAAATAAAGCATATATTCTCTAAATTGGCTCTAGAGACTGAGAGGAACCGTTAATTCCCCTCAAGCTTAGGAGAGATGCTTCACCATCCATCGCCAGAACAGTAGGGGAAGGATGTTATAAGTAGTATGAGCATCTCTGACAGAAACTCATGGATCCTGTTTTGATTTCACAGAATCATAAAAGTTCATGCAACCATTGTACAATTGCTAAGGAGACATATAATATAATTTAATATAGAGTTCCATATGAACGTTTCTGAGCCATACGGAGATAAAAGGCAGGAAACCGCTGGGCAGTGGTGGGTGGAGGTTAAAGAGAACAGGATGCAAGATACAGGATTAGTTTTGAAGGAAAGAAGGTTATGCCAAGACCGGGTGGCATGTCTACAACTGCCACTTGTTACCTTCTTTTCCTTGTGATGCATTAAAGTCCCAGGCCTTATGTCTTTAACATGTGTATCATTTCTGGACTGTTCAGCATGACTGTTTGAGTTTACATCCATAAAAGAGCACTTCTGGAAAGCCTAGGAAATAAATACTGCAGGTTATCAGGAGACCAAGACTTTTACACAGAAATATCTGGAGATGACCAACTACAAAGAGAGCGCTTGTTTTTAACAGTCACAGGTCACCAATGTTATCTACAAGCTTGTGAGATAATAATAGAGATTTTAGACTATCAAATTAAGAGAACCAAGGCATCCCCTCCAGCCTGTCAAGACTCCTAACATTGTGCTGACCTCAGTGCTCCCTGTAAGGAGGACAAGCTTGATTTCTGAATTTGCAGAGGATGAAGGTACACAGAGGTGCTACAGACTATTCAAACTCAAGTAGGAAGCTTAGGGCTTGTGACAGCACCTATTTCCTAGTGGCTTATAATCATGCAAGAGTTACGTAACTCCACTTCTCCCACACAAACTGTTATTAAAACTTTAAACATGGAGAAGTGCCTTTGTCATAGTCTTTGATTTATGAGCCATAAGTTGACTGTCCCAGCATACGGGTTTGTGGACACTGGCATCCCACCATGCATCCCCCAGGGCATGGCCCAGACTTTTCAGCCATTTCTTTTGCTATCCTCCTTTTATTTCCTTTTGCGTTTCTCTATCCAACTGGCTCCCAGATCTGGAGGACCAAAACTATCACTGCCACTATCACTGTGCAGTGCGGGCAGCAAATGTGCCTCATCAGAATTTCTGTAGGCCTCTACTGGCACATGGCCTGCCTTCAGCAAGATGTACAGGGAGGACAGCAAAGAGGGGGGAGTGCTCACAGGAATCAGACACACCCTGACATGCAGTAAGATTGTGTTTGTATACCATGTATTAGGGAAATTATTTGATTCCCGGCAACTCATGAAATTAATAGCCCTGATTACAAATTAGAATCAGGCCTGTTCTTTAAATACTTTATTCTTTATACGTATTGCATGTTCATGCAAAATCAGAAAAGTAAGGATAACAAAAAAAACCAGTGCAAAAAATCAGGATGTAGACTTTCTTCTGGTTTTCCATTACATCCTATTTGTATGTGTTAATAGACCAGAGTACCTAAGATGACATGAAACTAATAGAAAAAAACAGTCTTGCTCCTCACAATACAGGATATGGACTTTTCCCCAACTTCCTCGTTTGTAAGACCAGTGATGTGGGTTTGAGTTAAGCATCCTCAAAGTCCTTCAGGCTTTAAGTGTCAAAAAAGCTACTTTTCTTTCGTATTTTTTATCACCTTTGCTCTGAAATACCTGTAACAGTCTCCAAATAGTTTGTGCTACAGCCACTGATTATTATGATGCCTTTTTCTGCTACATTAAAAATCTTCACACTGTACTCAAGTTTCTTCTGAACCTTCATATCCTTAACAGTCTTTTCAAATGGGAGATACGTGGATACTTAGTCATGGATGCAGCAGCACAGTGTGGATCTCACTGATCCTGTACACAGAGATAAAAACGTGCCATGTTCTCACATCTACACCCAAAGTAGACACAATGTTGTGGCAACAGCAGTGACCTGGGAGCTCCTGTCAACTTGTTACTGCAAGCCCTGTTTCTTTCCAAGACATGCAGTTGCGGCCTGGCCTATATGTTGTTCTTCTTCATGGGGCCTTTTTTAGTTCAGCAAAGCTTTATGACCATTAAGTTACTGCTATCATGTCTCTGCTTTCATACTCCACTGATGTGAATTAAGATCATTTACACAGTAAGAATTCTAAACGTATTTCCAGCATCTTGATGAAAATACAGAGAGACACTGGGTCTGCTGCTGCTCCCTATGAGACCTGTCTATAAACACCTGCATCAAGGTCAGTGATTTCAAAACCAGACAGCTCTCAACTATGCTGTGATAGGGGTTTTTCTGGTATACTCTGAGGTGCCAGATTTTTATGAGAATGTTGTGTGATGTTTGATCAAATGCCTAACTAAAATGTTTATAAGTATACAATTCAGTTCAAGTAGTCAAACCTGTTACTTGATCAAAGAGTGTTGTTTGCTTTGACAGCTCTCTGTTCCATTACACGGTGCTCACTGGCATAACTGTTTATGTCTTTCCTTTAGTTATTCAATGATTGAATCCCGTATCTCGTTTTCCATCTTTCTTCCTATGACTGATATCAAACTAATGAGCCTGTAGCTCTTAGATCAGGCAATTTGCCCTTTCTAAAACATGGTACTCTGTTAAACTTCTAAAATATACCTGGTATTTGGTATTGGTTTAAAATGAGTATTGCTAGCCCCCAAAACTAGCATTTGAACACCCATTCCCCGTTGAGTAACCATGCCTATTTCTCCTCCTTAGCTTCCCTCAGCCTCACTTTCCATACCTTAACCTCCACTTCATTGTCACTAGCTGCAAGGCAGAGGGTTGCTTTCCTAGAGACAGAGATGCCGTGACAGCTTCCATGTCCCCAGCTCTCCTGTCCCACTGGTCATCAGTACACGGAGGGGGAATAAGAATAAACTGCTGCTCTCACTCCTGCACACCAGCACTGGTGGGTGAGAGCTGAGGGGACGCGTAGGGTGCACCCATCAGATGGAACAGTTACTGCTCAATGCCCACGTCTCCCTTGCTCCAAATGCACCCTGGGCAGCATCAAGCCCACCTGCTGGCAGGTGGGCAGCACGGATCATCTCATGTTGTGACAGTGCTCCAAAACACCAGAAGTTATAGCCAGTTAAGCTGATCCACATCTCCTTTCCTCATGTGGGCATGGAAGAGGACAGAGGGTGCCCCTGGGAAACTGGAGCTCACTGATGGTAGCTGGAATAGTTGGCATTTACTGCAGCATTTTCATCACTAAAGTGAACTGTCCAATGTGATGTCAAGTGAAGGACCAGCAAGAGAGCACTCTTGTATGCCACTGTCAGAGTGATGTACCAGTTACACCATGGAGATGAGGCAATGTCTCAGTGTTCAAACACTCTGGGAAACTTTGGACCATAGCACAGCCCACCAGGAGCAGACCCAGTTATTCTCTGTTCCCATCAAAATTAGCACAGATGACGGGCTCTCAGCATCTTGCCAGTCTGGTCTCAGGTGAGAAACACTAGGGCAGGGACAACTACACCAAATGCACACCAACATTTCACTTGTCCCATCTGCATGTGCAGGCTTCTCCAGCGGCAGCTACTGCATTCTTGACCACTCAGCTCCAGACCTCTGGAGCAAAATTTGGGAGTACTTCCAAAAGTGTACCACTCAGTGCAACAAAGTGGTACCAGGTGAGGCTTAGCAGACCTACTTTCCTTTATGTTCTGAGCTAGAAATTGCACTGAGGCCCTAGAAGTGATACTGGGGACAGGTGTCCTCATGTGCAACCCAAAAGGCATACCTGTAATTCTGCCATTATTTTATCTCCTTCCTCTTCCTCTTCATCTTTTGCAGCTGGTGCTACAGCATGGCCTGTGCTCCGAGACAATGCCTGATCCTCTTTAGGGGCTTTGGATTGTGCTATTTGCCCAGCATCTTCACTGCATTCCTACAAGGGGATGAGAAAGCACAGACAGATAACACAGTTGAACCCTCCTGATGCAAAGTAAACACCAAAAATTTAACACTACTGCAACTCCCCTCTTGCAAGGTCCCTCTTCCTGCTACCTCATGAGTTCAAAAGCAACCAATACTGCTGATGTGATTATATGTTCACAGATTAAAAAGCTTCCTAAAATGGACTCCCCTCCACTTCCTTCCCCAGAACAGATGGGGAAAACAAGCCCAAAGAAACTAATTTGCAACATTTCTGTAAAAACACTCTCAAATCTGACCTGATCTTCCCCATCTGTTTAAGGCATGCTTCTCTTTTTTTAATTTTTAATCTTCTTACCACTCTAAATGAAAGCAGCCTGTGACTTGCCTGCTGCATTGCTAGGAGGTAAGAGCAGGAAGACTCCTGTAAACAGAACTGATCAAAATTTACTTGCTCATTTGGCCTAACAGAAGTGCATCCTGGTAAGCAGTTTCAGAAGCTCTCCAGGACATAGCTCTGCCTCAACTTATTTTGTGGTTTATGGCCCCAAGCCTGTGTCTTGTCTCTTTGCCAACCTCTCATCAGGAGTCTGAGTGCCTAAAGTATGAATCATCGAACCTTGACAGCAGCAGCCTCTTTTCTGGCTGTATAGATGACCTCTCCTGATCTCGCTGTGGTCAGTCCTGACCCTGGCAGGTAACTGCGCCGAGGAGGTGGAGGAGGTGGAGACTTGGTCAGCTTGTCATTATCCTGTTCTCCATCAGGAGCTTCTTCTGCAGGTAAACAGAGCAGCACAAAGCAAGCATAGGTGAAGGAGAGGAAAATAGTGTTTGCATACCTGCCTCAACTAGAAAGGAAAAAAATGTCTTAAAAGGTCCTGTTGCTGAATAGACGAACAGAAACACATTTGGTATTCAAGTGTGGCTACCTTGAATGAAAATAAACAGCGCTGCACTTGCACAGAGGAACTGGGTCACTTTACCCAGAAATTTTCAGCAAAACTCCTGTCCTCCAGGCCACTGTAGCTGAGCCTCAGCCATCAGTGTATGGGTGGGACAGCGGAGCATACATGCGTAAAGAAGCAGGTAAGATGCAGATTCTGGGTACCCAGTTACAGACAGTGCCCCTCAGGCTCCTTTGAAAGCAAGGCCACTGTCCTGGATACAAGTGGGACACCAGCCTGGCAGCTTCTCATTGTTCTCAGCAGTTCTGAAGCAACCAGCACATGTTTCTGCTCTGCCTGGGAGGTGCTGCTGGCAAGGTGCAAGGAGCTGAAGAGTTCTGTCCATCTCATAGCTGGACACAACTAGCTAAGTTCAGACAAAGGCTGAGTGAAAACGTAAGCAGTACTCTTAGAGATGCGACCTTTGCATTTCACTGAGTCCTCTCACCTCTGAGCAGGGCAAGGGGTCACCAGAGGAAACTGCATTTGCTCCTCTTCTTAGGGAACATTTATTTTCACTTAACTTGCTATAATTCCAGGAATGCACAGTTTTGCCTTTGAATTATCATATAAGAGCCCTATATTTTGCTAACCCAAGAAGATTCAAATATCAAATGCAAAGGCCAGCCAGAATCAGCCCTTGCTTTCTGAGGAGAGTCTTCCTAGAGAAGACCACTTTCTCAAACTGGCATTGCCCCTGAGGATGCTTCTCTAGCAGCTCCTACTTCCTCCTCCCATTGTCCCTGGACAGCATTATTTCCAGAAGCAGCATTACCCTGCTCATGACCTGGCCCTGTGTGTTTCTGGTTACAGGCTAAGCATCATAAATATGGCAACAGCCACTATCTTCACACTGCTGTTTACAGTGTTTGTTTTCAAGAACAACCTTTCTGCAGCTACTCACTGTTACATAAACAGCTGGAATAAATATAATCCAGAAAGATAAAACATCCTGCTTTGGAGATTACCCAGCTGTTTAGGGTAAGTGTTCCCTCTGGGCAAATTATTGCATAACTGCCCACTCCTGGGGCTCTGTCAGGCTCCTCCAATGCTCCAGCTGGCCCTGGGGACTGGATGGAGCCCTTGTCTGACCCGGCCTCCTCTTTGTTTCCTTCTTAGCTCAAATGTTCTTTGAAGCTGCTTAAGCTTAAAGAAATGTTCAGTTGTATTATCTCCCTCCCTGGTTATCTAGCACTCACTTGCAGGATTGCAAGAAGAGTGAATTTCCAGATGCACTTGACATTAGACCTCTTCGTTGGTCAATACACACCATTCAGTTTTTAATTACATGAGATGTACTTCTGCTGTAAAATCAGAGTAATTCTCCAAGATGGTGTTTAGCAGACTATGATGTAGGGCCTTTGCAAATCTCTAGTCCTTTTAACGGGCACAACCCATTACCCTCAAACTGGTAGTGACTCCAACTGCAAGAATTCCAAGTTTTTCTCCCACTTAATAAGAGCAAGGTTGGATGAGAGACATGGAAGGCACAAAGAAAACATGATTCCTACCATCTCATTCACATCTCTGAGACACTCATCCATCTCCACCTTTAAAATGGGAGATAAAAAGGAGGAACACAGGCAAAAAATATTGTCACTGAGTGTGGCAGGTGCACTGGTTATCAAAGGCTAATCCCTCTCACATTCCTTAGCTGGAGTCATTAAGGAAAGGTTGTGATAGGTTTTGCTTATGGTAAGTGCAGTGACTCTAGGCTATTCATAAAACTTCAAAGCTGGATTTCTATTTTATTTACTAAACAATTACATTTTCCCAGTATAAATGGGAAGGAAAAAAAACTTTAGAGGAAAAAAAATGTGGGCAAGATCTTAGTCTGTTATTTTTTTTCTTCTGGCATATTTAGAGAGGGAGGAGTAAATAAACAAGTTTAACTCACTAAGCCTGAGACTGCCCATGAACAAAATCTACTCATTATGGAATCTGCTTTGGTGCCAAAGGGCTCAGCACTTCTGTGAACAAAATGGGAGTTGTTTGTCGCCAGCTGTTTCACTAAACCGCAGCATTTTCCAATAGGCACAGACAGACCGGAATTAATTGCTCCCACCATACAGACTTCTACTTGTACCAAAATAAATCCAAAAGGTTTCAAAATAATAATGCCTGCCTTGAGGCAGTCTCTGCAGTCAGATAAACTCTCTTTAATGGAAGCTACTGATCACTCATCACTTGCAAAAATCAGGACATTCTCACATATGAAGGCACAAAGAGAGATGAAGGAGACCAATTTCTAAAGTACATGCTAGAGACAATCCCCAAATTTTTCACTGAACAATCTTGATTCAAATATGCGTTAGAGTCAAGACATTAAAGAAATATTTACAGAGTCATCTGAAAGACTGTATAAAGCATGTATTTTTATTTTGCTTTGTGGTTTGCAGAGGAAAAAAAGAGTTTCTTCACTGGGAGAGGTTCTGTGTGGAGAATGGATGAGACAACACAATCTGGCAACATGACCTATCTGGGTTCTGCAGTTGAGCCAACAGAGGGCTCTGCTAATTTATGGCCAAAATTTTTTATGAATTATATTGGTAGATAGGTGGTCTGTCTTTTCTTATGTTGCTCAGTTTTCAAGTCTACAGCAGACTGATACTGAACTTTTCATCCTCAGTCATAGAAGAGCTGAGTGGTATGAGAGATATTTAATCAGATATCAAGGAAAAGTTTTACTGTTACTGTATTTATGTTACTATTGCAGGATTCCTTATGCACAACAGAAGGCAAATGTCTCAATCTCATCAAACTTCTTCTTAAATCTGCTGGCTGCACACTGTGCAAAACTGTATTCTAGAAGTGGATTAGTTAACCAGGCGACTTACAAAACTTCTCAGTTACTGTGCTCTGCACTTTTTAAGATGTCACAGCTCACTGCACCCATATGGTACTTATTTTCACTGGCTTCTTCTATTTATGCCACACATTATACAAGCTAAATGTGTTGATAGCCAGTAATCTCACTGAATGGTGCCAGAATTCTAAAATTATTTTATGAGGTTCAACAGAATTTATTTTAAACGTGTATGTTGCAAAACATCCAAGAAGCCAAAACTTGCAGTGTCAAAGGTAGACCTAGAACAAAATGCTGGCTCTGAAAACACTCCTTCCAAATTCTATATGAATTTGTCTACACAACCCCTAGGGCATTATTTTTCAGCTTTTTACTACATTGGCATGCCAACACCTTGGGTGCAGCATGCAGCTCTGACCTCCACAGCTCCAGAAGGACACAGTGGAGTTAAACAAGGGTAACTGAATCTAGCCTGGGGCAGGAGCAGCTGGCCTGGATGGAGGGACCAGAAAGGCTGAAAGTTCACAGTTTGAAGTCTGTGGGGCAGGCTGAGAGCTCCAGGATATGATAAAGGTTTATCCTCTGCCTTCATGATTTTATAAAGGAAATGAAAAACTGTTTGCCAAATGGCAGAATATTAGAACTATGGGGAACTCAATGAAGCTGGTATGATAGCAGTTTAAAAGAGGCAAAGGAAAGCAAGATGGGAGCTTGCTGCCACAGCAAGGGGATGCAAATTGTACAAGCAAGTATAGAGGAAATACTGGATAAAAGTTCCATAATGGATATGAAAAGGAGGAGATTGGGATATTCCCTTAAAAATCACTTGGGGGTGCTGGAAGACTACTAGCAGACCGCAGGAGGCAGCTGGGTTCTGTGCTCCCCACACCCAGTGTCTCCAATTGCCTGTCAGAGACTGAGCCAGATGGACTCTTGCATATGTGGCTGGGAAAGAATTTTACAGCTGATTCATGTTTGGCTAATGGGATAAATCCAAGGTTGACTGAGGCATCTTCTTTGCTCCCTGGATTTTGAACAAATTCAGATATGGATTTGTATGTTAAATTGTGAAAGAAATAGGACTGGAAGGACATCTCATCATCTTGCTACCACAAAGTAGCTCTACCTATATGATCCTAGTTCAGTGCTGGTCTAAACCATTCTGTCCAGTAATGGGGACCTTGTATCCTCCTCAGTGCCTCATGTAGGTTCAGTACTTCACTTTCCTTATCTTTCTGAGGTTTTTTCCTAATGCCTAACCTGGATCCTCCTGCTTGCAATTGCCAACTTCTACTGCTGTTCTATCCACACACAGCAAGTTAATCTTGCTTTTTAAAGCAGATTTTTGTGTCTTCGGAGATTGTTTTGTCCTTCTTCAAGATCACAGCAATCTATAAATGGAAAACATTCTGGAAAGTCAGAAAAATAACCTTTCCTTTCCAGATATGCAATTCTTTAGGCCCATTTACTCTAGCAAACCTTACCTGAGACTTCTAGCTTTTCTGCTGCATCCCCTTTAGGCAGGACTGCTGGCTGGGGAGGCATCTCCAGGTTAGGAATTGACTTCATTATATTGGCCTGGGCCTCTTCCAAGAGCTTTTCAAATTCCTTTCCATTATAGTGATCAAGGTTTTGTCTTTTCTCTTCCCATTTCTTTTCAGCTTTCTAGACAAAACCAGTAAAGCATCTATTTATTTTTCTGATTTCCATTGTGATCACTTACTTAAAAATAAAATCCATATGTAAACATTATAGGTCAGCATGGATAGATTCTTTCAGTTCTAGTCAGCAACTAAAGGAAATACATGAACAGTAACTGCACACTGTTCTGACTCGTATTGTGCTAGATTTGGCACAAACACATGACAGACTGACAGTGGCCACTGCTCACTAAAGGAATAAAGGCAAAATTTAAATCTGGGTCTCTGCCTTACTATATCACACCAGTGATTAAAGTGCCTGTCTGTAATAGGACACAGCAGTTCACCTGTGGGTTTTCTCAATATCTCTGTGCAAAACCACTGGAGCTTCACACTCTTTCACTTTTACTTCTCCATAATAAGGAGTATGGAGATTTAAAGAGTGAATGAAATCCACTGATGCAAGTGTTGCCAGATAATTATATGCTATTGGTCAAAAATAAGGTAATCTAAAATTTCTAAAATAGAATTCTAATTTTTTTTCAATAAAGGTAATTTTAAAAACACAGTTACTAAGTTTGGTTACATGTAATTTTTCTGTTGTATTTAAAATCATAGAATAGTTTGGGACCTTTATACAGGTCACATAGTCCAACCCTTCTACAATGAGCAGGGACAAAATCAGAGGATATCTTCAGAAGTACAGTGTAAGTAGGGGTTAAGCACATAAATCCCCAGAATGCATCTGAGAAGTCCCACCTGCAGCCTCAAGAGTGAGGCTGGGAGCTCAGACCCAAAGAGAGGACAGCTGGTTGAGTAGAATACACCGTACCTCAATTGATACAGCTCGATTTCTGGTACTTGCACTGTGAATTTCCTCAATGAAAAGACTTTGCATGGTGGTGCCATTGACAGAGACCTGTGGTGCTGGTGTGGCCTGCGTGGGCTGGGATCCTGCTGTGGGCTCTTGCAGGGGGGCTGGTGGGGTGGCTGTGGGGTGACCAGCTGCCGGCACACCTTCGCTGTGACTGCCTGCACTGGGTGAGCCCTGGGCATGGTTGACTAGGGCTGAGGAGTGCTGAGACTGATGGATGACAACAGGAGAGCTCTGCACGTGATGGACAGTCATTGTGGAGAAGGGGATGACTTCTGACTTGACTGATGACACCTGGGACTCGGATGGGATTGCTGTGAGGTTTTGCTGTGCATGTCCCTGGGTGGGCTTGTGCTCCTCTTGGTTTTTCGGAGTGTCAGCTGCAGCGGACTTTTCCATAGCAGAGTATTGCACGGCTTGGGATGGATCCACACCCCTCAGCAGTCCTTCTGTAACATGTCTGCCCAGCCAAATTGAACACAACAGCACATGGTTAGCCCACAGGCCAGTCATGAGCAATACGTAACCATAAGCTCTTGCAAAGAAAAAGCACCTACATCAAAACAATCAAAATGGTGGTTTGTTATTTCCTGGTGCTCTCAGCTGTATGATTTTATAGCTTTCTCTCAGACTCAGGGGCTCAGAATTTTAAAGAGGCTGCTCTAATTTCTAAAGTGTTTACAAACCTTCAATGATGTACTGGCAGTTTCTGACCAAACCACGAGTTACAGTGGGTTGATTTCAGAGCAAGAATGGAAATCAGTTGATTAGAATGTATACAATGTATCTACCTAAACAAGATATTCCTGGACTATAAGCACAGAAAAGTGAAGCTACTATAATGAGAGGTAGCAGTCTGGCACGTTGTCAAAATAGAGCCTTCAAATGAAGGTTCTGTCTCAAATGATACTTCGCAAAGGTCTTCTCTGTCAATAGTGTGGGGTAGGATGAGCTGAGGATGTAAAGAAGCAACTATTTCTGGCAGCTAGCTGTGAAATGTCTGAGCTTGAGTGTCGCAAGCCATCAAATACCATCAGTTTTTCCATTATTGAAACAGACTTTATGAGGCTTAATATCCAATTTTGCTGCAAAAAAAGACTTTTGGTAAAACTTTGGTATGCATAGCTTATTGTGCTATTTTTCTTTGCACGACAGGAAATAACTGTAGTAATTTTTAAGAAAAGAAATTAATGTGAAAGGATGTAGTGTTTGTCTGCATGGAAAAATAAGTGATGGCTCTTAGAAAACCTGTTACATAAACCATTTTATCCATCTGCCAGGACTGCCAAATCCATTTTACATATGATCCAGGATATATGGAAACACTAGCCACCCTACATTCCTTAGAATAATGGTAGTGACAATAGGCTCACGACTTACATTTTCTTGTAATTGAACTAAAATTGAGACCACAACCACTGACAGTTTTGACCAGGAATTAAATCCAATGCCTAATGAGTTATATAAATCAGCAATAATTTGCTGCTCATATATTCTGACAAACATAGCTGAACACTGGCACTTAGTGGACATAAGTTTTATCTAACATTTCAACTTCCTCTAGCGCATCTTCCTTGCAAAGAAGAGAAAAAGAATTTGCATTAATTCAGAAGCGTATTCTTTCAGGAAAGTTTAGGATACCTTTATCCACTTAGACTCTTTCCCTATTTTATTTCTTACTGTTACATTATAAGGGATGAACCTTTCAGTGTCAGAGAATGTTTCTGTTAGCTTAAATTGCTGTAAATATCTAAAGTTAATTAGCTCAGATATGGGACTGTTGCTACTGTGAGTTTTCTCATCCAGGTACTTCCCAAATCTGGAAGTGCTGACTAGAGAGGCATCTAGCCTCAATTGTAAGATCTCGATGCCTGAGGCTGTTGGTCAGAATAGACTCACTGCATGAAGCACAGGAAAGGCTAATTTGCTTTCCCTTGAGAGGGCTCCAGGAGTAACCTATAAACACTGTAAGCAAGCTGAATTTCTCAGATTTGCCAGGGGCGAGGGGGAGAACACAAACCCAAAAGCTGTTCCAGCCCTGCTTGAGGAAATTCTTTAAGCTTGAAGAAAAAAAGAAAAAAAAATCACCTCCTGAGCATGGTAAGGACATCGGTCATGCTGCGCACACGTTTCAGCAGGCTGTCCAGCTTGTGTGGTTCTTCCTTTAGGAACCTCACAGCTTCTACCTCAATCCGCAGGATCGCACGCATTTTATTTTGCAATGTTGGGAACTCTCCTGCAAAGAAACAATTGTGAAGCTGAAGAGGAAATGATAAAAGCCCTGGGCAGTAACAGACAATTGGGTGAATGTCAATTACTTGAATGTCTATCTCTCTCCAGGGGCCATGCTGCAAGCTCCCTAATCCCAGCTTTAAATCTCTTTGGAAGTGAAAGTTAATGCCTCCAGATCAAAGGCAAAACTGTTCTCTGTGGCTAAAAGAAAAGAAACAAAAGTAAAAAGGACAGTACATACCTTTCAAGGTAGCAACAGCTTCTCCCACTTGACGCAAAAGAAAGGCTCCATCTTCAACATCTTTCAGTGTTACTGTCTTGCTGGAAGCAGCAGAGTCCTTCTTCAGGTCTTCAACAAATGTCTCCAGCTCACTGGCAAAAGAAATAACATGGACAGAAAATTTAAGCAGGACTTTCATACTGCAAGCAAATATATGTAAATGAATGGAGTAAACTAAACCATAAACCTCAACTGTGGTACCTTTAAATCTGACACCACAGACTAAACAAACAACAGGACACCATGAGGGGAGGTGAAAACGCTGGACACTCACAGCACACGAACAGGCTTGTAACTGGCCCAAGTCATTGATTTCTGTGACAGGCTGCAGATGTGCAGAGCATCTTGACCTCAGGACAGCTGTCCTACAAAGGGCAGGTGGGGTGCTAAAACACAAAGAACAGCCAACAGACCTCTGGGGATGCAAGTGTTTGAAGGGTACAGACACACTGTGCCACTACATCCAGTACTGGTTTGCACCTTGCGCCTTCTCATTGCTGAGGACATGCAGAGGAATGCCCAACAGTTAAGAACAACCTAAAAACTGGCACCAAAGGCCCCTTGTTGCAACCTTGTTTATCTGTTGAGTACTGCTAGACAGGATACAGGATCCTGTTTCCATGAATAGCCAGACTGAAACAGCAAGTGTGCATTGTGTGCAGCTCCTCCTCAGCACTCGGACTCAAGAATGAACCACTTTGGATGTTTTTCCAACCACTGCCATTCTGTGCTTCCTCCAGCTCCATCTGGTGCTTCCTTCTCACCTTTCCCAGTATTTTTTCCAACCTTTCCATACTTCATGTAAAATTTTGCAATACTCCAGACACATAAACTCTGTTTTTGTTTGGGGAGGAGCCGCTTCTTTCCATTAAAACTTGAGAAAACATTGCTTTAGCTGGAGTTTCCATACAGATACATAAAATTTTCTCAAAAAAACCCCAACTCTGAGATGCCTTATGTGTGTAACATAACACCCATGCAAATACCATAGAAAGATCATCTCTTGAATATCTAAGAGAAATTCACTTCTATTAGACACCAAATTTACTCACAAGAATATTCTAGGAAGCAGTGTAATTGCAGATAGAAAAAAACAGAAACTCTGAACTGACAAATGAGCTACTCGTTTGAGCCTAATCCTGGGCCTCATTTCTTGCATCCAACAGGGATCAGTTTTGCAATTGCTGTAAGAGAACTAAGGTACAAGACGATTGCCAGGAAAGGGGTGGGAAAAGCCTGCCCTCTGCACCATCTGCAAGTCCTGCATTTCCACGTATTTCCCCTGCACTGCCATGCAAAGCCAGCCATTTCCCAGACCCATCTCAGTGACTTGGGGTAGAAAAGTAGGTGGCCAGTAATGGGATACAAATAAAGAAAATTCCTTACATCACTATTGTACATGTAGGTCAGTTTAAATCAGAAGCACAAGCCCACAGAACAATCCGTACAATACAACAGTATTTCTCATACACAAAGAAACAGAAACAAGATCAGCATCTGAATGTTAAAGATGAGCAGCAAAGAACTCATTGCAATCCAAAGACCAAAAACTTCAGAAACTAAAAAAATTTTTTCGGTTGAGAATCATAAGTTGTGTCTGAACAGATCACAAACAAGTGGAGGTAAATGATCCTGTTCCTACTTTAAGACCACTTCTCCCAAAGACTCTGCCTTCCGAAAGCTGGGGGAGTCCCAGCTCCCACTAGCACAAGCAGACTTGCAGGAAACAATCCATTGGACCACACGATGGCAGCAAGGGAACATTTCTAAGGGTATTTTTCCAGCAGACGAGGCTGCTATAATGCAGGTATCTGCTGTCTCTGTCTGCCTTTGCCATAAAGGGCACAGAAACATTCTAGCAAGCAGCTGGAAAAAGAATCTGGCCTTCTGTAACTCCTAATGCAAAGGCTCCTGCTCTACAGCACAGGGCTCTGCAGTCATGCACCCTCCCTAGTCTTTATGCCCGGTATTAGCACTGAGGCTAGGCAGTGCTGCTTTGGGAATCGTGGTATCCCTCCTCCCTTTTGTAGATCCACAATGGAAAAGCAGCTTCTCAGATATTTGCATCTACCAGGCAACAAAAAATATAAAGAAAGACACTTACATTTGTTCATGTGTGGAAAGAAGAGAAAGGAAAACACAGAACAGTATTACAGTGTTTTGGTAGATTTATGCTTGTTTGAAATGTAGGGATAAAAGAAGGACTTCCAGGTACCTGACAGTGGCTCATTGTCCCCTTTGTTCTTTGAGCAGAAACGGAAGGGTCATCACAAACCCCTTTGATTCCATATACTATCAAACAAGACAACTGATCCTGAAATTACCCAGGGGATACCATATTACACTGCTTCAGGTTGCTAACGGCAAGGGAAAAGAAGCTTCATCCCTTAGGACCCAAAGTCTGGAACAGATTTGGTGGTCTCCAGAATTTCTTTTCTCTCACTGGGGAAAACACTTGGATTTATAGATTGGCCTGAGCAAATCAGCAAGACATGCACATTAATGCAGCTTCAGAAGGCTAATATAAGATAAACGATTTTTCTGCATTTATATTCTACACAGGGAAGCCGAGGCAACTCCTATACTGAGATCTTTCTCTAGGCAAAAAAACCCTCAGAGGGTCTGCCTCAGACTGCTGTATCAGCGGAACAGGTTACAAAACAAACTCATAAAATTAATGGTAACAAATCACCCAGACCAGATGGTATTTGCCCTGGAATTCCATAGCAACTCGAGGTTGAAACAGTTGAACTACTAATGCTAAGCATCTACGTTCTTGATTAACACTGCTTTGGCACCAGATTAGTGGGAAGTGTAATAAATGATACAAATAAATTTTTTTAAATGGTATGGAGATATCCAGGGAACTGTACTCTGGTGAGACTGACACTTAAGAGTGGTGTAATGGACAGGTATCAAAATAAAGAATAAACAGTAAAGAATCAATGAACAATGGATAAATATGCTGTGTTACATAGGAATTAACATGGTTTGTGTAAAATGAAGGTAAGTCTCACAAATCCACAAAGAAACAACAGAAGCTTAGGGACAAAGTATAGTCCAAAAGGCTTTCAGCAAGGTGTTTGAGGAAAAGCTTTCAAGAATGCAAAGTTGCCATGGGACAAGAGAGGAAACTGTCTCATGGATAAAGTACTGAAGTAAAGATAAGGGATCAATGAACAGCTAACTCAATGAATGTACTTTCCTGGTGGGTTCCACAGGGATCGCTGCTAGGGCTGGTGCTTTTCAACATACTATAAATAATTTAGAAAGGAGGATGAATAATATAACAACCAAAAAAAAAATCTCAAAAGGCTATTATATTATTGAGGGAAATACAAATGAAAGGTGGCTGCAGAGGACTGCAGATGGACCATCTGATACTAACTGACCAGGAAAGCACCAAAGATTAAATTAACTCCTAATATATGGAAAGTGTTCTCATGAGGAGAAATAAAACCAAAATCAACCCCACCTAAAACCAATAACCGCCCAAAACCCTAAGGTTTTATACATAGTGATGAACTTAGCACTGATAATCATCCATTTTGAGTGAGATGTTGGATTTTTAATGTAAAGGTCCTGTGGAACATGAGGACAGGGAGGTCACACCATGCATGAGGTCACGGTGTGCCTGCATCCAACAAAGCTGTTGCAGGGCTCTCCTGTCTCCCTGTCGCCCTCTCACAGTTGTACACCAGAATTAGAATGGGCATAGAGAAAGGCAACAGGATGATGAAATGTATAGAAAGGCTTCTAGAAGAAGGTTAACTAAGCAGACTAAGACTTCTCAGGCTGGAAAAGGCATGAGTGAGGGAAAACAGAGTGGAAAGGGAGTGGGGGAGTGTCTATAACATAATGACTAGCATGGTGAGGGTGAATATTCTGCTATGCATCATTTAAGAGTTTGGGGATTGATTGACAGATGAAAGATTCAAAAACAAATGAAACAGATTATTCTGATATCCTTTCCAAGTATCTGCTACTAGTAGCTTTCCAAGATTGCTAAGTGAAGTTTTGTTTTCATGGAGCATGGTTATTATTATTAAAAAATCTGGTACTTTTTCTAACAAAGTATAAGTTGTAACTTACTGTGGATCGTATCCAATTGAACAGATTGGATGTGGCTATAATTTAAATACTATGCTTATAAACTCCTTCTATTAAAGTGCTTAAAATCTACAACATAGCGTGGTCATACCTCTAAGATGCTTGTTGCGACGCTACTTCATGAGTCAATGTGTCATAGCATTGTAATTTGTCCTTGGTCTGGTAAATCTTAAATCTAGTATCTACAAGTGCTACATATAACATCTCTAGTGTTGAGTCAAAAGACTAGATAGAAAAAACTTACACATTTAATTCTGAGTGTATATTTCACTGTTAAAAGAGTACACAAACACTAACAGATTTCATTAGGTATCTCTGAACTGTAATCCTGCTACAGTTGTGACACACACAGGCACACTTCTGTAGGCACCATTATGAATCTGTTGAGCAAGCTTTCTGCTCAACAGAAAGCTTGCTCTGAAACGTACACCAACATTTCTGTTGTTTACAACATGAAACTGCCAATATGCGTATTTCCTTATTTCACAGAATCACAGACTGGGTAAGGTTGGAAGGCACCACAGTGGACCGATCATCTGGTCCAACCTCCCTGCTCAAGCAGTAATCTTCAGTTGCAGGAAGAAGGACTTTTTAAACTAAGATTTACCACCTCAGAGTAGTAAACACACTTTTGCAAGCATTGCAGTAATCCTTAGGGTCCAGTGTCTCACATGAAGAGAGTCTACAGATTTAGTCCTATGATTTAGGAAAGATCAAGAGGGTGGCAGTTGAAATCCTAAAAAACGGCAATTTTTGTGCCCTGTTGCTTTGCATTTGTTTGTACATCTGCAGTGGGATCAATTTAGTTGTAAATGCCTATACAGAATATTAACGTTTTTCTCAATACTGTCAGTGACATTTGATGTGTAATTTTGTGCTGTATGATCTTCACTATTAACAGCCTTCAGCTGCTGAAATTATTGTTGTCAGATGTGCTTTTCTTTCAGGCTCTGACCCTGCAAATGAGCAAATACATGACAGAGGAATCTCACTGGACACAACTGATGAAAAATAAATGTTTGTTTCTAGCATGTCTCTAAAAGGGGTGAACTGACATTTTAATGATTTACGACATTTTCCTCTAACTTTAACAAATGAAGTAGCACAGAAGTAGCAGAAACTCTGTGAAAGGAAAAATTCCAAAACCTGATAAAACAGAACCATATTGCAATCCGAGTCATATCCTTAATGAGCAGCTGTAACAGCAAATGCCATTGGCACTTGACCTCACTCTGTATCCATTTTATGAGGCAATGCCATAAACACCCATCACACAAATTGTTCTTTCCACAGAGAACAGCCAACCTAGGAACTTGGCAATGAGGTACAAAGGAGTAAAGTGAGGAACAGGAAGGTCATTACTTACAACTACAAAGCAGCTGAGAGGATTACATACACTAGCACGGACTGTCACTGCACATTCACCCTTTCTTCACAGGATTAGTAACATCCAACCTTGTTGTTACAGATGCACCTTTTTTATTACAAAAAGTATTAATCTGACAACATATTGATCAACAGGAAGGATTTACTCTCTTCAGCTGTCAATAGCTGTACTCTGTAGCTCTTCAATCATAATTTCCAACAACAAGCTGACTAGAAATTTTTTCTCCATTATGGAGCAATTCTTCAGATGTGAAAAAAATGCAGTGAGAAGAAATAATTAGCTATATAAGATCTTACAAATGTGTTAGAATTAGTTAAATTGTTAATTAATTTCAGCTTTATCTTGCCTCCTCCTGACTCTAAACATGGACTAAACCAAACAACTTGATTCCACCAGTCTTGGTGGGCCAAAGTTCTGGGGAAAAACTCAAAATCTTCCAAAGGGCTTTTTACACAACAACAAAAAGTACGCAGTTAAGCAGATGGAAATCTCAGTGAGTACATTTTAGACAACGACTGGCATTACTGACTGTAATTAAACTTCAGTCCTCTATTTCAGATTCCCCTACCTCTCCCATGCACTAGGCAAAGCACTTACTATTAAAATCTGATTTTCATACTTAAAGCCAATTTTAATTCTTTTGCATTCCTTTGTTCTTGAGGAAATTCCTCCCTCCTTCCCTACAGCATAATACATAAGGCTGAAGGGGAGAACTAGGGTAGGGGGAGGCTTTCAGAATACAGGGGTGGGCACGGTCCTTACAGTCATCTGTCCCTTTACAGGGGACTTCTGAAGAGGTTGAAAGTCTTGGTACTGGTGGGACTTACCCAGTGGGCTGTGTGGAGAAGGACTCCCAGTCAGGACCAGTGAGTTGAACAACACACAGTTTTACAGCCAGTGTGATAGGCAGCAAGGAAACATAGCTAAAACAGCATATACAGATGCAGTTTACCTGAAGACAGTGGTAGAAGGTTCTACTTCATGGAAGAAAAAGACAAGCAAAAGTAATAAATTTGAAGAGGTTTCTCAACCCACCATAACTTCTTTACAATCTTTTCTTCCTCGTTGAGGTATTTCTGCCTTTCTTGTTCCACCAGGTTGCGCTGTCGCTGCACAGGATCTTCAAGCCTCTTCACTGTTTCAATCACTTTGCCATTGATTTCTAGCTCTGCTTTCTTCACCATTGCCCTCAGCATCTCCTGGTTCTGCAGCTGTTGCACAAAAGAAATCAACTTCAGTTTTTCCTGCCTGCCTGACATTCCTGGCAACAGAATACATGGCAGAGCTCAGAAGGTTGAGATAAACACCACCCTACAGTGAGCGAGTGTTTTACCTTCTTCTTTCCCCCTTTAGTGTACCTATAAACATTATTCCATGTATATATATAACTTCCAGCTTCAAACTGATAAACAAAAGATGTTTGGATCAGTATATCACCTTCAATGCATAACTTCTGCAAGGATTATTCTGCCCCTTTATTCTGCTTGGTTCAACATGAATCAAGAATTAATTACGCCTCATGAGAATGCCGGATGCTTGACTTCCACTTTGCATGTATCTTGCAAGTGTATGCATCTCACTGCCCATACGTGCCTAGTGGATAATCCCACACATTAATGTCATGGCTGGAATGCACTGCTGTTCTCAGAATGGAAATTTTCAGTCTCTCAAGTGGTAGAGGAAGGACTGTAACATGTGGTGTAATTTAGTAGAGGCATACAGCTCATCTGCAATACATAAAACCTCCTTTAACCACCAGAAAACCCCCGCTTTATAATACAGTAATTTTCTGAGAATGGCAAGTCACACCTTCTTTCTTGTCTTAACCTGACGTTAAGTAACTCAAGTGTTAATTGTGCTGATACTAAACTCCCAAAGCAAAATACAGGTAAGAAGGCGAACTAGGCTGTACTCTTCTGTGGGTAGCCCTGGAGCAGATCCACGCTCACACAAACCAAACCTGTTTAAGTCTGTTACGCAAATCACAAGATTCAAAGTGATAAGCAGGACTCCACCTAGTCAACAGTTTCAGGATACTGGCAACATAAACACAACCCTGTTAGACCAGAAGCCATCTCATACTGTAAAATTTTAATAAACACCTGTATTAATTGGGGGACAAATTTCCCATTTTAAAACTAGCACTTGAACTGTCATCCGTCTTGTAAACATCCAGGCTTAACAGCCAAACCACATTTAACATACAAAATAAACCCATGACCTAATAGGAAGAATCACAAAAACGGGTTATCTACAAGACAGTATAATGCAGCAAGATGTCTTTAAAATTGATTTAAGAAAATTCATGAGAATCAAAGGAAAAAAAAGCCTTTGCTGAGACAATTCTTTCGATCCAGTATGGGCATGAGGGAAACAAACTCAGCTCCCCACTCCCACTCTTCGGTCCCTACACCTGACTCTCTTCTCCAGCTACACAACTGCAATGAGAGGGAGGGTAACACCTCACTGCAAGTGTGTGTGTGTGTGTGTGTCTGTGTCTGTGTGTCTGTGAAGAGCTGTGACAAGCACGAGGAGTTAGCTCAAAACTCAGCTGAAGAGAAGTGTTTGCGGCTAGTGAAAAAATGAAGCTGAAAAACATTTCAACAGCACAGAGATATATAAATAATACCTGGATTATTTTGAAGACAGTGCATATGTGTATTTTCCACCATTATGGGATTAATGTTTGGATTCGATAAGTTAAAATCTCTTACTGCAAGGCCAGCACAACTATCTGAGATACACCTCTCTTTCATTATGTCATATTTTCAAACAGGAAAACCTAAATGAATGAATAAATGAGTGAATGAGCATCTAACACTTCAGTCATACAATTTATTCACGGCTCTTCAAAAAGTGGGGAAATCTGACATATGGAAGTGAGTTAGGATATGTGAAACAACTGATCCGAGGTCAGTGAGAAGGTCAGTAACAGAGTTAGACTTAAGTCTCAGGTGTCCAGAATTTAAGTCTTTGATGTTCCTCAGCTGGTAACAGGGACTTCCACGAATGGCAAAACTGAGCATGTGTGAGTGTGTGAGGTTGTGACATGTCAGGCACATGTTTTTTCCTATTATGGAGGTAAGTAGGGGATCTATATTTATTGTGGTGATGCGTACAGCAAAGGTGCTTGTCACCTCCTTTTATGAAGTGCTTGAACAATACCGGGAAGTTTCAGTCATAAAAGTTCATCTATTTCTGATAATGAGAATAGGGAACAAAAATGTAACACAGCAAGATTCCAAGAAAAGCTTGTATGTTGAGGACTCCCAAACCTCAGTGTTTGGAGTGAGCTCTTGAAATCTGGGAAATTACTCATCTTGGTATCAAAGACATGTTTTTGCTATTTCTATGAAAATTCATACAATACTTGGCTAGTTACAGAAAACTTGGGTTTGTTCATGCTTGGGAAATAAGGACAGAAGATGAGAAGGGAGACGTACATATGGGTTCAGAGAGACAGAAGAAAATTGTGGAGAGGAGCAATTGTGGCAGTCAGCAGCCAAAGGACAGCATGAGACAGGAAGAGCAGGAGCACAGGGGAAGACCTGTGGCTGAGAAGGAGAAGGCAGTCTCTGGCCATCACATTTACCTCCATGTTCTGGAACTGAACTTGATTCTTACCTTTCTTCTGCCAGCAGTATCAGATGTGAGACTCCCTGGCTAAGTGCATACCCCACTTGCCCCTCTGACCACCTCTGTTGGTTACTCCACCACCTCAAGCAGAAGATGTTTCATGGATCTGCCACAGTTATTCTGGTTCCACACAGCAGAACCTTTTGTACTATAAGCTTGCTTGAAAACAAGCCAAATAAACAATCTTAGACATCCATACTTGAAAAGAAATTTTCTTAAAACAGTATTGAAGTTCCAAAGGCAAGTGTCCAAAAGCAAGGAAAAACAATGCAGGCTTTCCTGTCACCAACAAATGGCAATTTCTTGCTAATTAGAGTTAACTTAACTTGTAACTTCAAGCAGCAAACAGAAACAAATTTAACATGCTTTTTTAGAATTCTAGCATTCTCTCATACAGTCTTTACCCTTGGCTCTCACTTCCAGCCTCACTAATCTCTCCAGATACCTTCCTTGTCCCTCTTCTTCATCTAGTGCTCCAGACATTATTCATCACTGCTCTCACACAAGTACCGCAGCTCTGCCTCTGGCCCCCACTTCAAGAATAATCTGATAACTAGTTCAGTTCACTTCGAACCAATTATTATCTATGATACAGGTAAATAGAAAACCAAGTATTAGTTCACAACCCTGCTCCTCATTAGGAGACAAGCATGACCTGCCCAGTGGGAGCCTCCCAGGCCCTTCTGGGAGAGGCTTCTGGGTCACCCACCTCCCCATGAACTACAGAGCACAGCCACAAACAGGAACTAGCTCCCTGCAGCTCAGGACCTCTGTAAAATCTAACTTTCTAGTTCCTGAAGTTACCATACACTGATTAAAGGCAGTGTCTCCAGTTCTATAATGCAGCTCAAAATATATTTGAATTTCTAATTCAAAGTTACATTTATGAGACTGAGTGTCATATACCATTTATGACAGTGTTGTTATTACATTTTCTGTCCTTTCCGCAGCACTCATTTCCCTGCAAACAGTGCACCGAGTGAATGAAAAGCCTGCATGCATACACGTTCCTAATGGTGAACATTAATCATATCTAACTGTGTTCCCTTAAAATGAGTTCAATTAAAGAAAAGAAGGAGTAGCCAAAAAAAATTCAATGTACATATAAGATAATGATATATACCCTGTACATGTACTCTAAGGCTTGGTTCAAACCTGCTATTAAGAGTTCTCATTATCTGCGAGCACAGAATGAACAACCCCACTAAACTCATCAGGGGCTCAATTCTTAAACAAATCCAAGACAAAAGCTGGGTTACAGCCTGTCTTTGGCAATGAGGAAAACTCCACAGCACCATGAAACTAGTCTGTCTTGAATGACTCTGAAAATCAGAGCACTTAGAACATGCAAGTGTAGTAGCAGGAAGTGTATACAGCCCCTAGCAACAGCCATGAGAGAAATGTCTCTATGCTAAGAATCTCTGTTCAAAATCCAACCACAGACTGAGTCTCGACTTTTTGGTGGCATCTTGCAACATATGTTTATCTGGGGTGTGAATCAATACATCTGGATCCATTGCTGCTGGATATGGTTTAAAAAGAAGGTTTTGCCAGCACAAAGGATACGTGAATGAATGGGTCTTTTCTATCATGTATTTCTCTGACTCCATTACGAAAATTTGTATGAACTTACAGTGGTAACATCAATTGAAAATTCAGCAATAGACATTATTAAACATAGTTTTATGTCCTGTTCCTGCTTCTTAGTTATCCAGCCAAATTTTGTGCCTGTGCAATCATCTTCTTCATTTTTTTGAAGTGTTTTTTCCAGTCTGTCACTGTATAAAAAATTCACACAAACAGGAACAAACTGACTGCCAGCCCAGGAAAAACAGTGAAATTAAAAAAGTATGAAGCACTGTCAAACATAAAATGAAAACAATCTGGGAAACCAGAAAAATACTTCTCCTCTTTTACTTAAAATTATTTTTGAAAAAATGGAGCAAAAAATATTTCATTAAAAATGTGATATTTCAACACTCTTCAGTTTAAAACACTGCCTGTTTCACTTGCTGCCCTACAAACTGTGAGCTCTTTTTCAAAATAATTCAGGAATGCCATAACAGAAACTGTCATGAATGGAATTTATGTCTAACATACCAAAGTTTCCCTTGAGTTACAGGTTCTTCCAACTATCAAAATTTCTCAACTTCCTACTAGCTCAATGCACCAAGTTTGCTATAATTTCTGAATTAAGGGAAGCCCGCCAGAGTTAATGAGCACACTCGGGATACGTCCTTTTTCCCTTCTCAAGACTTCCTTGGCAGCACTGATTTGTGCAGATGCTAGAAATTTCTTCACTCCTGTGTGGCACAATGTTATGTCTGATCAAAAGCAAGGCTCCTGCCCCAGGCAGGGCCATGGAGACAAAGTGCAGCTGGGGAAATGCCACCTCCTTGGTGAGCAGCCCTGTGAGAAGGATGCACTCCCTGCCTCCAAGCAGCACTGGAGCTTCCATCCCGCTTTCCAAGGCCACATGCTGAGCACAGCTGGGGGCCAGACCACAGGCATCTGCCAAGAGCTGCATTTGGCACATGGCGTTGAGAAGGACAGAGGGGCTGCAGTGGTTTGCGGCACAAATGGGGAAGAATATGCACTTACACATAATGTGCCAGGGAAGAGATCCCCTGCCACTGCCTTGAAATTAGACGGGGAACAGGATGGCTGGCACGTAGGCAGCACTGCTGAGAACACCTCTTGAAAGGGACATTTGGAACACACTCATCCTAAACTGAAAATTTAAATACATGGGAGCTGTCTCACAGGCAGAAGTCACCTGACCCAACTCTTTGCTCCAAACATCTTCTGCCATCTCTTCATTCCCAGCAAACAGAGCACAGGACCTTCAGTTGGACACATTTTCCTATACCAATGTTTACCTTACCCTTCTGCTCCTTTGCTCTATGGCTGGTTCATAATTCAATTTCCTTCAGACAAAGAGGTGAAGGTAAAACATGCTCTAAATTCTGATTTGTATTATCATTATTTTGTTCTAAAATTAATCAGCAAATCAAATGTGATTGACATAGTACCATTCAAAATCACCCTGGCTATAAAAGCAGTAGCTGCAGCCCTACAATACCAAACACGTGATGTCACTTTCTGGGAAAGGAGGACTGGCAGAGTATTGAAGCTTCCCCTGCTGCCCATTTCGTCTTAAAAGAAAGTGCTCTGCCTTCTTTTCCGTCTTCTGAGACAATACACAGTGCTCTTCAGTTTCCAATTAAGTGAAGGGCTGAAGACCTGTACAGCTGCATATGCTTATTTTCACAGTGTTTGAGATGAACAGCATATATTTATATTTGCAGCATGACTGTATGTGCCAACATACTATTTTTGTTAACTCTTCATTGGTTGTATTGTATCTTGAAGGTTTTGAGGTGTGGATGTGTATGAGGAAGGTATTGCTAAAACATGAATTTAAGTAGGCCACAACAAACCTTTGCAGCAACATTTGAAATACTTTTTTTTCTTACTGTTCAACTTGGCCATTTTTCTGCGTTCTTTAAATACAGGACTCAAACTCTGGCTTAATGCATATCTACTGATCCTCAGCTACATTTGGGTTTCCTGACATCAACGTTGTTTATTCAGGGACTTAAAATCTGTCTCAACTGTAAACAGTATGGAGCAGGAACATGGTTCTTCTGACATGTTTATACAGCACATAGCATAGCAGGGTCCAAACTGTTATCACAGACTTGATATTATTATAATATAAATAGTGCTTTAATGTCTAGAGTCATCCAACAAAGCTAGAAATTATTTTTTTTCTCAATATCTGAGCAGCAGTAGTTTAACTGAGCTAATTCTCACACCCTGAGGACTGTGCAAGCTTTTGTATTTGTAGTACTTGGGTCTGCCCTTTGCTAGAACTCTGCTACTGAGACTCACTTGTACAAAAGCTAAAAAAGAGAAAATGAGAGAGAGGGAGGGAGGAAAGAGGCATTTGCTGACAGCCACCTTTTTTTCCAGCATTATCCAGATAATCATACCTGTAGCTGCTTCATCTGATGCAGCTGCAGCCGCAGATCTGACACGTTGCGTTTCATACCATGCAGGCTGACATGCATTGCTGGGGCTCCAGCAGGGTGGTGGATCACAGCTGACTCCACAGTTGCCAGTGCATTCTTCCCCCCAGATATGCTGGCAGCACCTGCAATAAGCAGCAGTACAGGTTGAGCTCATAGCAGAAAAGGTGCAAACATGATCCTTCCTCTGCCCACTGAATCCACATGTATTTCACACAGATGGACGAGAAAAGAAAATAATGGATGTCAATGCTCAGTATTAACAGGGGACTGGCACCTCCTTATCCAATATATTTTGAGGGAAGCCTGCACAGTATCAGAGTGTATTTGTGCTGGAATCTCAGTTCTATCAGAGCCCTGCATTACCCCAGGACTGCTTTCTATACACGTAGTGGAGATGGGATAGTAAGTCATAACCGCAGATTACACAAAACAGCAGCAAATCAAATTGGTTCTGAAAGTAACTTCAGGACTCTCCTCCCAGGAGATGTCTGAGACCAGGTTTATGCAAATTAATTCACAGGACTCCTGAACTGCACATTTGTTGATTAATCATCAAAGGAGAGGGATTCAGTCAAGCTGCCAAATACGGGGATAAGATTTCTATAGAGAATCTTGCTTCACTACCTGAAGGACAATTGCATTATTTCTAGCAGATATCTCCAGCAGCAACCATATAAAACCAGAAAAATGAAATGATGGTGTGGCAGAGGCTCTCCAGCCATGTTGCATCCACCCACTCCCTTTTAGTCTATCAGAAAGGAATACAGCATAACACAAGGAAATGAGCCAAGCCACACTGAAAATAATGATCATTGTCCTCACAAAACTTTCTTTGTTAAAGAATGCTGTTCCTCTAGACAGCAACAATGCCAAGCTTGTTCTTTTCAGTCTCAAGCACCTGGGAAGAAGCTCTATTTAGAGAGAACAAGCAAATTCCAGCTCATCAGCTAATAGAAATGTCAGCTCCTTATCACAATTTGCTCTTACACACCCATATTCTTCAAATTTTTTTTCTAATGTGTCGCTTCCCCCCTCATCCCCCCAGCAGACAAAATGACAGATTGCCAGTATGACAAACTTCATTTTTTAAGTCCAGTAGTATGTAGTCCTGCAAACTCTTCTCTGCCAGATCCACCTTACTCCTTGATCTCAAATGGCTCAGATGGCTGCTGCTCCCTGAACTATTGAGTTAACAGCCCCTCACTACAAGAAAGACACTGAGGTGCTGGAGCATGTCCAGAGTAGGGCAGCAAAGCTGGTGAAGGGTCTGGAGCACAAATCTGATGAGGAGCAGCTGAGGGATCTGGGGGTGTTCAGTCTGGAAAAAAGGAGTCTCAAGGTCCTTATTGTTCTCTACAGCTGCCTGAAAGGGGGTTGGAAGGAGGCTGGAAGGGAATTGGTCTCTTCTCCCAGGTAATAAATGATAGGACAAAAGGAAATGGCCTGAAGTGACACCCAGGGAGATTCAATATTAGGAAAAATTTCTTCACCAAAAGAGTCATCAGGCATTGGAAGAGGCTGCCCAGGGACGTGATTGAGTCACAATCCCTGAAGGTATTTAAAAGATGCATAGATGTGGTGCTTAGGGACCTGGCTTAGTTGTGGACTTGGCAGTGTTAGGTTAATGGTTGCACTGGATGATCTGGAAGGTCTTTTCCAACCTAAATAATTCCATGATTCTATTCTATGATTAGGTCATTCCCTACTTCAATGTCTTCCTTCTCTATGATTAAAAAAAGAAATCTGAGGAAACAGAAAATAGCTCATCAATGGATCTGCACAGGGATTTTGGTCATCATTTGTTCCCACAAGCACACATCTATCAAGTTTAATGAAATCAAACAAAACCCAGTGTTGTGTGCTTTGTCTGCTGAAGGCATATTTTCAGTGCACTAAACTTCATGACACATCTTCTGACTGGAATAAGTATGTATCCAAGACCGGGAAGTTCTCTCCCCATGCTCTCATCCGTAACTGAGTTAAGTACAGCTCAGCATAACAACACACTGTTACTCCTTTTCCAACAGGTGCGGATACTTCAAATACAGCTTTTACAAAATTCATCTGGGGGAAGCATTCTTAAAGGATGGAAATTACACTGGCCTATTTTTATTTAAAAAAAGGTTTTTAAGAATCATGTTTGTTACTTTACCTTCATTTGCAATTCTGCTCAGTAAAAGCACAGGCCCCTCTGGCTGGATCCATGCTACATACAGTGTGCCATGCCATGGGCTTCTGGAGACATGCTCAGACAAAAAGCTGTTCTATCTTGGTACAGGCTGTTGTAATGTTATACCTTCCCTAAACGTGCTCCAGCTAGATCTGCTTGGTGCTTCAACAACAATACTCATCATTACACTGCAGAGCAAGCTGCTGCACATTTTTGCTATACTCCAGTATGATTCAATGCTCTCTTGACTTTCAAAGAGCTCCTTAACAGAAAACATCACTCAAGAAATAAACAGTCCTTGTTTGTTGCCATTATGTACCCACTCCATGCTTCCGTCTAATATATGCTGTCTACATGTACACTGCAGTTCCTCCTACAGTCAAGCATCTATTTCCCTCCCTCATGCACTATTTTTTGCCTTTTTTTTTTTTTTAATGGTATTTAGTTCATAAACCTTACAGACAGAAACCACCAGAGAGTCTGAAAAATGTGGATAAGCCTCCAAGACCTCTGATCCCTAGCCACAAATCTGGACTATTTTTGAGAGCACATCTACCTTTCTGCTGTTCTTTGCCTCTAGCAAAAGCTCCAAAACCTCAGCCCCCGACCCTGTGAAGAGGCAGCCAAGGCATGAATCAGACCCCACCAGTCCCTCCCCCCATGCTGGACCCCAGTCAATTCTCATATTTTCTCAGGAAGGGGTGCCTGCTTTCCTTTTAGTGTAGATGGACTGTGATCTGCTTCTGTAAGCAATAAATGCCTCCAACTCCCTACAAAGCAGATTTCCTCCTCCACTGCTGCCTCAGCCCCCTCTTTTCACCATTAGGTGCTCTTGGCTGCCACAGTGTCCCTGCTGCAGGGTGTGCTCAGAGCCTGTGAAACAGGCACTGGGACTGCTGACTCCAGGGGGTATGAAACACAAGACACCGAGGGAGCAATAATGATCAGCAACTGATTTCTCAGATATACATATTTTCATCAAGAAAGAATAAAAGGGCAGCTGAATGAGGGGCTGCTTCATCTAGGGAGTGTAGCTCACTTTTGGAAATAGTCCCAGGCTGTAGCTTTGCGATTAGATGTGAGGCCAGATGGACTGAAGGGAAAGAAACAGCACTGGCTCTTGGGTTTTTAAATAAACCCCTTCTTGAGCTAGGTAAGGGAAATTCAACCTCCCACCACAATTTCCTAATACTCTGGACAAACAGAAAAAGTTAACTTTTTTTACAAATGCTAATGAACTAAGTTGCCATTTTAGAGTACAAAGAGAATTGATGTGCAGAAAGAAGAAAGGTTTGCTGTGTGCTCATGGGGTAAGGAACACAACTTCTACTCCCTGACACTTGACCTTTGCGATAGTTGCAAAGACATTGCTCTCCTTCTGTTTTCCAGATTTTATTCTTTTTTTCTAAAATGTTAAGATTTTATTTTGAAGCAAGTTGGCACAAAAGGCCATCAGAAGACACCCAGCAATGTTTCTTCACAAATTACTGATCTTATTAAAGAGCCGCAATATTTTCAAGCATTATTTGGGGAGATGTGACAGTAAATAGATGGTACTAAATCACCCTTAAAAAAATAAAATATTCTATATATACATTAGTGTGCAACTTCACCTCATTGATCCAGAATGAATTCAGGATCATATTTTATCTGCAAAAGATGACAGAGTTCTAAGATTAGCATCAACTGTCTTTGAATTGAGATAAGCAAGCAGATATAGACAGTGATTTAATTCACAGGTCATCACAGCAGGAGTCATGCATGTGAAAAAGGCACACAGATATGCACAGACAAGAAGACATTTCACAATGAGTGAGTAATCAAATCTGAGCCCTACATTTGTAATACTTCTCCCTGCTGCCATCTTCCTCTTGTTTTGTATTGGTGGTGTTAGTGCAGAAAGTTGTACTCTCTGATCCTCTTCTCAGGGAATACTGAAATGTCCTCCCTCCTCTTCTAACAAGACAGCAGCTAGCAAAAAGCCATTGCTTTTTCCAGTAATCCACGAAACAACTGATCCCAATTTAATAAATGAATCCAGGATTTAGTCTATCAATCAATCTCCAGTTGATGAACAAAAATATGACAGAAAAGAGAGTATGTGAGTATTTCTCAGAATATTTGTTAGTAATCTCATGGTGACTCTTACTAGTATGGTTTGGTTTTAGAATTACATGTTGTTTCTAAGTGAAGAGTTCCTTGATGCCGTTTGCATTTCAGGAACTGAAGATCTTTATAAGGATTCAGTCATGGGATTTCCCCTAACATTAGCAGAAGAGACATAGCCAGTCTGTGGAGGGTTACTGCTCTTCGAACCCATCCCCCATGAAAGAACTGAGCCTAAAGCAATAAAAATAGAAGAAATGCAGACAAGCATTGTCATTAGAGACTCATTTTCCTCAGTGAAAAAGCTAGTTTTCTTCATGGTCCTTAGTATTTGGGGCTAAAGAAGCCATTGCTTTCTACAGACTGGCAAAGCAAAAGCATGTTAAATACAACAATTTGGTTCATATGACATACCAAACAGAGTACTTACAATCTAGCTATATAGAGTTGTCTAGGGTTTAGAAATTTTAGGTTCTTTCCCATCCCAAGGAATGTCGTTCTCTATTTTTCACATGAAAGTGTCCTATGACTGGAACACATACTATATAATACAATGTTGGTTCAACATTGATGAGGCAATATTATCTTGCACAGATGTTTTATTTTTTAGAATGGGAAGCAATTCACATTTTTGCTTATCAGGGCTCTAGAAAGGACTGTTCAATCAACATTTTATACCACTTTTTCTTTCAAATAGTCTTCGAAATTGCTAAAACTGGTATCTCAGTTCACAGTTGTCAAATGGAATTGTAAAGTAAGAGAGTCGACTGCCTAAATGGCTATACTTAATAAAGATTGGGGTGAACTGAAGAACAAAACAGTGGTCAGCAGAAGTGTGTCTAGATCCTGCTGGCATGTTTGAACCCAAGCATATTCACAAAAAGGAGAAACATTCTGTAGCATACTCTGGCAGATTGCCTGATTTTCAATTAAGCCAGACTGCATTGACTAATTGGACCATGTCCTGAGCAATTCCAGGTGCAAAAGCAAAACATTCCATTATACAAGACTATTCTTTTATACAGCAGTCTTCAATAATAGCTGTTGTGGGTAACAATACTGTAGTGTACTGGGGTCATCAAACCTTGTTTTCCTTACCTGCTACAATTTAATTTTGTGGCTGAGTCATGTTGGAAGGACAGGATATAGGGATGCAGGTGCTGGAGTTACAACTATACTTTACAGCACTGATAGGGATCCTTGCAGACTGCTGGCTGCACAGCTGTTCCCATTGTCCTATCCCATTCTCCCAAGTGATGAGAAAGGCATCTATAGCACAAGCTGCATGCTGGAATCCTTACTCATATGCTGGACAGGCACATGGCCATGTGACAAAGCCAATGTCTCTGTCAGTAAGTGATAGATGATGATCTGGCCTTTGACAGTAAATTACACTCCCCACCCTCCATCTCCCCCACTATGCTTGCACATGCAGCTGTTAGATGTAATGATGTCATTTCAGGGACGTGTCAGTCATATGATAATGTAAGCGAGGAGAATTTGGGAACAACAGTGTCAGGAAATGGCTGCTGGTCAGATGAACCACGCTATTCTGGTGGGCTGGGCATGACTTCCCAAGGAATCCCCACCTTTGCTTTATGTAAGGTTGTTTTGCCAAAGAAATGTTATTCCACTTCTCATTTAAGTGAGAGCACATTTACACATGCACAAATCACTATACAATTTAGGTTTAAAGGGACCTCTGGAGGTCCAAACTCTCACTCAAAGTAGGGCCCATTTAGATCAGGTCCTCCAATTCAGTGCCCCCCACAAAGTACTTGTCTGAACTGGTACCATCACAGGGAAAGCTGCTGCTTGCAATGCACTCTACAAAGAGGAACACAAGGCACTGTATGTGCTGGTTGTGAGGGTTTCATAAGTGCTTTATATGAGGTGAGGCCTGTGCAAGTGGGAAATGCCATAAATTCTCAGTCTATAATGACACTGCAATAGGGAAAAATCTTAAGACTATTTTGCAGCTGTTTTGAATAACGACAGACTTTTCATCATATTGTCTGAAAGTGAAAAACTACAACTTATTTCTTCAAAGCTTCAAGTATTCCTCTCCCCATCCAGAGGCCAGCAGGAAGGGAAGAGTTGGAATAGCACCATAGAGTGGCTTGGGAGCAAAGCTTCAGTACCAGGACTTTAGCTTTTTCTCTCTTCCATGTGGTTGATAGCTTCCAGGTTTTGTTTGGTTTCTGTCGATTAGGAGGACACACTGCAATTCCAGACAAACAGGAATCCTGAACAAGAGCTAACAGCTCCAACAGAAAGGCTAGTTAGCAGCATAATAGGTTTGCTAATAAATGTTTGTGGTTTACTACCTGCCGGAGCACAGACCTCCCTGTGGGAACAGCACTACCAGGAAGGAGGGAACTGCCTTTATTTGCATTCAGTGCATGACAAAGGTGAAGAGGAGGCATATAAGCACACGAATACCCTGCGGACTTCTCCAGCAGCAGCCCATACACAAAGAGCTTCAACCACACAGAGATCTTCTTTCACAACAGCCTTAACTCAGTCTTTTACACACTTAACAGCTCTCCAAGTGGGATGCTAAAACGAGACCGGCTCTTACTGGCTTCATAATTGCTGCTTGCTCAGAACAGTTTAGGTGCACGCTAATAATTAGTAACAGATCAACGTGCCTTAATTAGGGAAAGTGCTGTCTTGCTGACTGCTAAATTTCTCGGTGTCATTACATCCACAGTAGCCTAGTGACAGACGGACCTTAGAAAAAGTTCAGGTGACAAGAAAAAGAATTAAATATTTAGTCTTCTACAGCAATCTGGACAAGTCGAGGGTTAATGACAGCTATATCTATATATACACCCTATAGACGGGATGAGTCACTGGAAAATTCACCAGATGCAGAGGCTCTGCATCTCATTTAAACCATTCAGCACAGGTGTGAAATTCATTCCAAATACCATCTCAACCTGTCAGAAATTCCTCTCTTAAAGATGTGATTGACTCCCATATCCTGCACTTCAACTTCAGTTCTGACAGTACAGCTATGGAAATTTAAGTAAATTTGACATTTCCATAAGCTGGGATGTTTATAATGTTAGAGCTATTCATATGCCTGAATAAGTTGCAAATGAAAAGTAAATTATCTTACCTGCAGTGTCAACGCTGCTCTTGCTGGACACAACTTTCAACATCATCTTCTCACTAAGTAATAACAAGAAAAATTGTAATTTTAGTTTACTAGCTATTAAACTGTAGTGAAGTTTATAGTCAACAAATTAAATGGCCTTGTCTAACACACATATTTTTAATTTAAATCACCAGTAATTTGTCAGTTGTTTTTTTTTTAAATCACCTTTTAGTACAAGATAAGCAAGGAATGGAGTATAAGCAGTAGAAAGCACAGAGGTGTAGCCCCATTAATTCTTTTTATCACAAAGAAGAGTAATGCAGTTAATCTCCATCTATCATTTGGCATATTCTTCCTCTCTGCCTAGCATTCTCATGGCGATGATAAAGAAATTTAAAAATGATTGAGCATTCAGGATTTTTTTTACTATTACATTCAAATATATTTTTGTTGATTGATTACTAAAATCATTACAGATGAATTCTGTTTTTACCTAGAAGCATCTTTGCTATTACTTGTATTTGGCCCTTTAAAAAGCGCAGACTGAACAAGACCAGTTAAACTGGCAATCTGTTTCTCCATGGCTTGTATCCTCTCTCTGTAAGACAAGAGAACCGTTTGTTAAAGCCAGATATATTTGCTTTCAGACTTGTTTTTCTAGGTGAATGATTACCACAGGATTGGAAAGACACTACAGAGTTTGTGCAAAGGCCCTTGGGTACCAGTGTGCATACACCTTATTGCAGCAGCTTACCACATCTTGGTTTGGACAGTTTTTGCACGGTAACAGACAATTTAAAAAAATCTGCTTAGTTAAAATGAACAAAACAAACAACCAAATAATAAACCTCTAGTGATCTCAGAAGACAGGCACCTAAAACAATTTGTTAATGCCTCTTGGAACTAGTGAAGAAAAATTTTCAGCATTACGTACATTTTCTCTTTTACCTACACTGGGCCAATCATTTCGTCTGTACTTAAGGTTTCAGGATTAAAGACTTTACACTTCTTCTTGTTACTATTTTTACCTTCCTCAAACCCAGGATTTTTGTCTGGAATTTATTTAATCTGTCCAAGCTGACTACTTTCCAGTCCAAATCCTTTGCACCTGACATCACAACTGTCTGCTTTGAAAAGGATAGAAATGTCACAGAGAGGTGCAGGACACGAAATGCAGACTGTATGCCAACATTATAATAAAACAGATTTTCTTTCATGCACATATCCCAAGAAATTCCCAAAAAGCAGAAGAAAAAAGATGAAGAACTACAGTAAGTATACTCAGTGTTTTCCATAGGAACCAAAGGTCACTAAACAAGAACAATAACTTTTTTTGAATGCGAAGGCTAACATTTGTGTGTTTATCTGTTTGCATAAATGCATGTATTAGTCAGGTGCCAGGGGACTTCCTCAGTCGGCTCCAAACCGGCCTTTTGCTCACACAGGTGCCTACTTACACATGCCAGTATGTCAATGACACACCACAACACAGACACGCATCAGTGTGGGACCTTCTGAAAAGAAATCCCTCTATTACAGCAGTTAAGTGTGCGGGGAGACAGGCAGAAGGAAATTCTAACAGCACGCTGTGGTTTTGGAAGATGACTGAGAACAAAACTTCTCAAAAAGCAAGTGGTTAAGACCAGCAGCAGTGACTGATGAGAGATGAGACCAGCAGCAGTGACTGATGAGAGAAGATGGGACAGACAAACTCAGACACAGACTCAGCATGCTGCAGGGCCCATCCATCACCACTGCAGCATCCTGTGCACATGGGAGCAGCCAAACTCTGACCACCCCAGCTGCAGTTGCTGTTTGGTGGCCAAAGCAATAGCATCAATCAGTAAGACTCATATAAACTCAAATGTAGGTACCAATAGCAGCTAAAAGCAAGCTGACATGATACAAAGCAAGTAACCAGCCCTGCTTGCAGCCAGATGGATTATCCTGGCTAATTATTTCATTCACATTCAGAGAACAAATGAGGTTTCCTGGGATAACACACAGATACCATAGCCAGGAGAGACTCAGAGACACCCAGAGGTTGAGAAAACAGGGCAGCAAAACAAGTAATGAGATGCTAACAGACACAAGCAGGGAAGAAGAGAGTGCTCAGTCAGTCCCCAGCCAGCAGACGTGTTCTTACTGTGATTTAATGCAGTGCATGCATCTTACTTTTCTGTCTTCGTGTTGAAAGGTATTTTGAAGGATAATGAGAAAACTAGTGAATCTGACTTAATTCATTTCAAACCAAGAAATACGTTACGGAATTTCCACTATTACAAGTTTTAAAATAAGAAACTGATGCAGGCTACAGTAACCTTTGGAACAAAAACAAGTACTAAAACCCAGGGATAAATATACTCTAACAAACTTTAATGCAGCATTTCTGACACTTAATAATGAAAACATTTTTTTTTTTCCCAGATAATCATCACAAAACCTTCCTGGAACTAAACTCAACTGGAAGTCTATCTGTTTTACCAATCCATAAATATGATGGTTTTTTCATCCCACATTAGATAATCTGGAAACAATTTTCTGCTTCAAAAGATATTATGGCAACACAGAGCTGATCTCGTCCTTTGCCATGAAATCTAGGAAAGCATGTTAAGAGGGAGAGGGATGTTCCAATATAGGAGATGATGAAAAATGAATGAAATACTGGAATCAATTGCACAGAACACATTATTTTTCATATGGTAAAAACATTAAGAATGTGAAGAATCTACATGTGCTCTGAAGTTACTCTGTTAGAAACAAGGCAGATTTTTCCTGTAATCATTTCACTGTAATACCCAGACTTGTTATGGCCATTAGCACCAAACATTTCAAAAACAGGTGTCTGAACGGAGGTGCTTTTTAGGCATTAAATAAAACAACCTGATTTTCGGAGTTGGTTGGACTGAAGGTGGTGAGAGGCAGTGCATTGCAGCATGGACAGGGATGTGGATGGCCTGGTGGTGGGGCCGTAACCTGGGCTGACGTGCCTGGAGGGCTGGTGGCCCAGTTCTGTCACCAAAAGGCCCCAAAAGAGCAAGGACAGGATCTGCAGTCGACCCCTTTGCCTCCAGCTTCCTTGTGAAGGGCTGGAGCAGCCTCTGCTCCAGAAGGGAAAAAAATGCCTTCCTCAGGCTGTGCCAGACCAGGGCCTATCAGGGATGCCAGCACTGCCATGACAAAAATTGTACATTTTTGGTTCTCAGCATGGTGTTTTCTACCCCTCGCTGTGCTCACTGCTGGGGAGAGGGAAGGTGAGAACAGCCTGTCCCAGCAGCTCTGCCTGCACAGGGCAGGCCAGAGTCCAGTGCATGGGGCAGGCCAGGGTTCCCAGGGCACAGGACAGGCTGCCACTCCAGTGACATAAGGCAGGCCAGGATGTGGAGCACTAGGACAGAGGGTCAGGCAGAACAGAACAAAGTGGTGCCTCTGCTTGCTGCCATGAGAAGGGTGGAAGCCCAAGAAGAGCCAATCCATCTCTGCTCCCAAAATAATTTCCCAGATAAAGCTGCATCTGTTCACCACCCAGGAAGAGCAGGGAGGGTCCCTTTTACAGCAGTTGGGAAAGAAATGGCTATTTTATCAACTCGAGCACAGAAAGGCAGTGTTTCACATTGTTTTCCTGTGAATGCTGGGAGAGTCAGAGGTGGAAGCATGGTGGGGGAGGAAAGGAGGGACAAGGTCAGAAGCAACGCCCAGCAGTACTCTGTCAGACTTGGCTTTGGCTTCTCACAGACCTTGGCCAGGAAGGTAGGGACAGGCCACTTGCCAGTCCTCTTCTCCCCAGCAGCCTGACCCACAGCTCTGGCTCTGGGTATCTCCAGGAACTGGGGCCCTGCCTTAGCATCTCACTCCCCAAATTCAGCAGAACCAAAGCAAGCCCTTGCTTCTCTGGGGACTGTGCATGGATACATCAGATTTCATCACCAGATTTCTTCCTTACAGCTTCACTGATGTTTCATGTTATTCCTTCTACTTCCAGTTAACTGGAAGTAATTCCAGGAAGGGGTACAGCATATTGCTGAATTAGTATCCACTTGTCACAGCAATGCTATTTAAGTGTGACATGTCACTTGCATGTTACTTCCCTTTCCTGAGGACATCTTTAGTATTCACATCACTGAGAAGATACTTTGTATAGACACAGAATAAAACTGGTCTGTGTAACTGTTCATTCGTGTTCCTGTCCAACCCCAGGCTGTGCAGCACATCACCCACAACAGATGTACTCAAACACCGCATCTGCACCATGAACTAACTGGCACACCTTCCTGGAGAAAACATTTTCCGTGACTTCATATTTTATAGTTAAGCTCCAAGTGAAGCCATGAAAAGGGGGGTCAGAGACAGAGAAACACACATTTCTTTCTGTATTACCCTATGATAAAAACATTTCATTACAATTTTTTTATCTCACTGGGAAAAGAATGGAAACAGGAGTAGGTTGTCTTTCCCAATGGCTTTCCCAAATTCCCCCAAAACAGATGAGTGGGTGCCCTGGAAGGGTGGGAACCAAAGATCAGCAGAACTCCTCTGTATTCTGATTTCTTCCCCCAGAAAGATTCACACAGGTGAATATTTCAGGTTTCTAAGGAGAAGATTAAACTCAAACCTTCTATATCTTGAAGCTAAAGGGGAAAAGGAAGCTCTAAAGCACGCCAGCTGCTACACTATTTGACAACTCTTATCCCAGAGCCTGCATCTCATCTTCCTCTGACAGAAGGAAGACAAAATGCAGTTTTACTTTTCCTCCATCCGGTACTGGTCATTTGGCTTCATCTTTTTCTGCCTGGTTATTCAACACCTTTCACAGAGGAATATGCAGTTTTGACCCTGTGGAAAGTGTCTGACAGGGTGTATGCGCAAAGCCCCCCTTATACACTTCTCAGTGCATTGCTGATGGAGTCTCTCACTGTCCATGCCTTACAAAGTAAGGTCATTCTTCCTAAAGCATAGAGACTCCATCCATACTTCAACATATCACACAATAAAGTGGTTTTGTGGGGGGAACAATATCTAATAATCTACACATGGCCATTACACTTTAGTCTTGAACTGCAAGCCATGAGCCAATAATGTAACCATATTTTTTGCTCAGTCCAACTATCATCTTTTCTCACTAGCATGGCATAAAAAGTGGAGGACAAAAGTTGTGTTCAGGCAGAAGAGAACCATAGTACACCCCTAAAATGCTTTTGGAGGAAAAATATTCTATAGAGTAATCTTGCTATTTAGTGAGTAGTAGCATTTATTATACACATATTTAGCACTATCAAATAACGTAGAATTTTGCAACACGTGCTATAAATGCAAAGATTTTAAGTTAAACAGCATTTAATTTAATGCACTTTTGGATAAACAGCTTCTTTTCCAATTTATCAACATTTAAACATCTGCTTCGCCCGTAGTAACTTCCAGAAATGTCCCACAAGCTACATAAATGAGCCATCCAAAAATATGACAGCAAATCACTGTTTAAACAACTCATGCTCACCCACAAAAATTTACTCATTCTTCCAGTAGACCTCAGATTTAAGAGATGATGACCCTTTGAAGGTGAAATGCTGCAAACTGTTACAACTGCTACTATTTTTCTGCACATTAATACTAACATCTTTTATTTTTTAAAATCTCCATGAATTTGTTTCTTCTCACTGTTGTAAAAGAGCTTTAGAAGGAACTCTTCCGGTAAATGAATTAACTGTGAAAATTTATTCAACGCTTCATACCACAGAAGGTATTGTACATTTAGATAGAAGTAGCTATCTTGGAAATAAACAAGGTAAAACAGTTACAAGAAAGCATTGCATGAAGCAATTGAATCCCCCTCAACTCTGCCTTCAATAACAGGCTTGATGAAACTGGCTTCTGCAGTGTTGAACTAAAATGGGAAACTCCAAAAGAAGAGCTCAGAAATACCAGTTTTCATCTCTTGTAGATCCAAATCTGCTGCAGTTAATGTTCCAAACGTAATGGAACCATTTTCTTCAACAAAACCAGGATACAGTCAATGAGAGGTCTTACCTGGTCCAAGTATCCAACATATTCTGATAAAGTACAGAGATATTCCAGTTCAGCCTTGGACTGGAAAAACTGAAGGAGAATTAAGATGGGTGGAGAGATTCAGTTTTACTTCTGACATTGTCACTATCCATTTCAATCCTTCCTCTGACTTAAACTTGCATTGCCCTGAGGTTGTGACAGTGCTACTTCAAGGTAATTTCCACAAAGATGTGACACAAGAGATGTTTTCTTTGCTCTCAGCACAGTCCACTAGGGACTAAAGGAGCAACAGTGCTGGATTTGGTGCCTGCAGGGTCCTCAACCCACTCCTGAATGAGTCAGGATGGGGAGTCTCTCTTGCCACAGTGCACAGATGCAAAAGACCTCTCTCCTCAGCACTTCCAAGGCTAAGAGCTCCTCTGTCTGCCCACAGCTGACACCTCTGCATGCAGGCTGACTGAACACACTGCCATGGGCTTTCTGTGGCCTGGCTTTTAGGCTCTTGGCATCAGCAAGTGGTAACATACACAACAGAGCAGCATACACCTCATTTTACCATTCCTGGAAGAGAATGAATTCAGCACTATCTCTGCAATCCGAAAAATGTTCTTACTCAGAGAAGCAAGCCCATACTGTTTACGGGAGTAAACTCTAAGCCCTACACAACAAGGCAGGAGACACCTGTCTGCCATTATATACATCACCCTTCGGGTATCCATAACAACCTTGTAACAATTCAGCCCCTGCTGAAGCAGGAAAAGAGCACCTCAACTTGGATAACCCCTTGTTTAGTTTAGTATGGTTTAAACAGTGTTTGCTTTCAAAGTTTACGAAATCATTACAAAGCTAAATTACAGCTTAGAGCATTTTGTGTTTGTAGAACTCAAACCCAATTCTTAATATTGCAGTGGTTAGAAAACACATCAATTTGCATGAATTGCTTTTGGTATTTACAATTATTTTTTAGAAAGTCACACTTCCTCAAGGTTGAAAAAAGCCACAACACATAAAGACAGCTTTCAAAATGATTCTTTCAGTGTCATGTGACTAATACACACCATGCTGAATTTTAAGCTCATGTATTTATTTGGAAGTGCTATTATGCAAATGCTGTTTTCTTCATTGTTAATATATTTTGGGACCGGGATTAAAACTCCTGGTGCAAAACTCCCTTTTAAGGAGCTGCAGAACTATCTGTGTAGTGGCTTTCTAGCCATTCACAAACACACAGCCTTGTGCATATCTGTGTACCTGACTGAACAGCTGAGATGCCCAGAGGGAAGACAGAAACTCGCAAAAACTGAGAAGTTTTTTGTGTCCTTCCTTATTTTCAATTCCTATCATGAACTTTGTAAAATTTTCATTTTGTAGATGGATTAAAATTGGCAAATTTCCTTCAGATAATTTCCTAGCTGTAATAATAGCAGCTTCAAAAGAAATTTCAGATACCTGCAACTTTCTCTTGGAAATAGATACATCAAAATCAGATCTCACTGACCTTAGACTGTAATATGCCCTAACTCGTATGTCACAACTACCAAGCTGTAAGACTGTAATTTTTGTGGGTGGCTGATTTTCTTTATTTTCTTCTATTTTTTCCCCACCAGTGGACCTCATGACCCACTTCTTTTTCTGGCCAAGCCTGGTAACAGGCGACTAATTATTGAGCAAGTTGCTCAGATAGAGGGGAAGTCTGGGGTCTATACAAAGCTCCGTATCTTCCCCGTGGTTAAGGCAGTCAGCAGTTACCTTTGGCCTCTGTGAGCTCAGGATTTTCCAGCTATTCATCTTCACTTCCCTAAAGAGCTCTATAAAAGTTAACAGCACAAACAATATGCTAGAGATTAATGCAGCTCATATAAATACACAGCAACCGCCTGGCAGTGTAATGATTTTTCTCTCCCAGGGCAAGGTCTATGGCAGGAGAAGCCTTCACAGACCTTTGTTTAAATCTGGTCCTTAAAAAGACAGGAGAGATCATTGTCATCATTGCTATCGCAAAAAAGTTAACAAAAGTCAGGTCACCAACTACTTGTGATGCTGGAAAAATCATTGGGAACAGCATTCGTGTTTCAATTTCTTCCCTGGGACAGACTTGCTTTTCTCAGCAGTTTCCCTTCAAGGAACATTATTGTAAACAACTGTCCTATTTTTATGCAAATTCATGTTTTACAGGAGATAAGACAATAATGATAAATTCTTCCCATTTCTTAACACTAGATGAGAAAAACTTCACTCCCATAAAGAACCAAAATTGTAATATCAGAGTGTCATTCTTAACGGGGGTGAAATATATTCCCTTATTAGCAGGAACAGAACATCATTTGTTCTCGTAACATGATCTGGCTGTCTGGAAAGAAAAATCCCAGTTAATCATTTTATTTTATTATATTTTTTCCAATGACTGAAATTTACACAAATGAAAATAACTAGGGATTCATCATGGGTTGACAATGCTTTCAAATTAATAATGGATGGTGTCACATCTCCTCTAAATTGCTAACTACCTTGAGAGACAGCTAATAAACACTGCAGCCGGGTGCAGCAGCCTCCTACACATTACATTGTCCCCTGAGTCTTAAACGACAAAGGATGTGCAGATTAGGAATGTTTCTCATTTGCATAAATTAAGCCCCAGCTCTGCCTTACCTTGTCTCCTTGTCCTTGGGCATCGTGGGTGACCCATAGCCAAAAGCCTGCTTGTCCACGGGAGAGGGCATTGCCTCAGCCATGCCCTGGAGGCCGACAGCACTCCGTGCTTTCGCATCCACAAACACAGGCGGTCCTGGCTCCTTTTTGAAGGACTGGCGGCTGGGGGAAGACCTGTCAGGCTGGAGGGTGTGGGCGGGAATGTGAGGGCCATGGTGAGGATGAATATCGATCATTCTCATGTCAGCCACCCTGTGGGGTGAGGCTGGAGGTGTTTTAGAGCCAAGAGTGGGCAAATGGCTCTCCGGGTACTTTCGCGACTTTTGTCTGTACAAGGACTGCTCCAGCATTTCAGGCTGCATAGAGGGGTTGCAGTAAGTGCTCGATGACCTCATGGCACTGCGATGATAGGCTACGATGTGATCGGGGACATCGAGGGGGTGTCCGGAGTGTGGTGCAGCCACACTCATCCTCCCCTCGTGAAACAAGTAGGGGTCACCATACAGACTTTCGTTTCGGATCAGGGTAAGGTTTTTGTTACTCATGTCCTCATCTGGCTTCACGTCCCGTCTCTCCAAAATGGCGCTTGGGCTGGGCGATATCGAGCGCGAGGCAGGGACGCTGGACAGCCGGTCCCTGGGGATGGTGGCATTGCCTGGCACACCCATGGGCCGGCCCCCACCACAGGGAATCCTGGACGGAGAGGGAGGCATGGAGTGGGGCACCGGGGTGGAGGGTGGAGAGCTGGGCATCGCATGCAGAGGGTGTGTGGCAGATCCAGGGCGGGAACCACTTGGGCCATCTCGTCCCGTGTAAGCAATTTCCCTCTGCATCTGGAAAGAAAAGAAAAAACACAGAAGATATAAAATTACTGAATGACCAAAACATGATGTGGGCTGTCTACGGAAAATTAGGAAATAAAAACAAGCCCTCAAGACAAAATAATTTCACATCTGCATAAATAAAACACTTTGGGACTTCAGTGGCTAACAAAAATAACAGCTACAAACAGCAATAAAATGGGCTGTATGCTAAAGGAATATGAGAGATTTAAAAATGCTTTTACTTATGCAAATACCATCTCACCCTAATCTGATATTCACAGCTAGTGAAGCTGAAATCAGGAGCTGCAGTGCCAGGTGTTTCAAGTACATGTAGCCAGTGACAGACTTAAACAGTTTATTGATCAGACATACAGGCTAGAGTTCTCTGATTCCAAAGCAGGATAAAAATGCTGATGCTCTGGCATCACAAACATACCTGAAGTCCTTAGACAAGAAAAATAAGTATTACAACTAATTGGCCATTTTCTTCAGTGCAGGATTTAAGCTTTTGCTAAAGACTTGATGTGGTCTTTGTTACACAAAGAATACACAAAGCATAGGAGAAAACCCCACACATTTATTGACTCTAACACGGTCAACTTACATGAAAACAGTTTGACCCCATGTAACATGTGCCGTTCCAAAGATAAGAGTGATTCAGAGGGTTTGTGGAGCCCACGCTCAGAAAGTCATCGAACATTTTATCATAGTTTTGTACGCAGCAGCAGTAAGGAATGAGCAAGCAAGGAAAAGAAAGGAGAAAATTCTATACCAAATGTATTAGTGCTTTGTTAAGAGAGGCCTTGGCGAAAATCTGCAATGGATACGTGTGCTTTTGAGAATCTCACTCTGACAACCATGACCTCTCTAGATGGCTGAACACTGTCAATGACACACAGAAGAAATTCTCCCTCTAGAAAGCATCATGTGCCTGCCCTGGTGCCCTTGGGGTAAGGTAGATGAACAGGGAGATGAAAAAGTCAGCTAAGGACCAACTACATAAGAAAAAAAATTATAGTTTCTAAAACTCATGCTGACACTTTCAGCTTCCTTCTCCATCACCTCCAAGTAGAAAACTGTGTATCGTCAAGCCTGACTCCACATTCCTAAAGTCAAAGAGCACAAAATACTGTATACTGGATGTTGCTGATTTGAAATCTACACCATTTTTCTCCCCTCTCACTCCTTGCTTTGATAATGTGATTGGATTCATTGTAGTTACAGTGATCCATAGCAGATGAAGGAAGAGATTATTCCTGCCCCACCACAGGTTTTTCCACTGGTAAAGGAATTGCAGTGTCGGTATATAAACAATAGCTGTTCTTATCACAGCAGGTTCTACACTCAGGAATCAGAAATGACGTTCCCCAGGGCCAGAGATCAACAGTCTGGAGTATCAGGTATCAGAAAGAAGAAAGGAGATAACCTGATTGTGGCTGCAGCATTAATAAATAAATGTAACAGAACAAAGGTGTGCACTGGGATAGGTCATAAATGAGCCAGACAAAAATTATGAAGCCAAACAGGAACATCGTGTAATTTTTTCATTTGCACAGAGAATTAATCTAGTCTGGAATTTAAAATAAGACATAATTAAAATATAACTAAACAGTATTAATCACTTTATAAGAGGGAATTCAACGTATTTTCTCTTGGCTTGAAGAAACACTGCAACACACTAAGCTATATTGTGTGTACTGACTCTGGCCCTGGGCCAGCAGAACAAAACAACTCCTACTGACTTGAGCAGCTTTGGGATCATGTCTTCAGTGACAGGCAGATGCAGATGTTTTATACCAAGAGAAGAACCCAGAGAAAGAAAATCTTCCTAGATTTCTACTGTACAAGCTACACAATGCCCTGTTTAGTTGCTTCAGATTAAGCTACAACAGATGGAATAGTATCTATCAAAGAAACCATAGCCACTAGGATATGCTGGGTTGCAGTGAGAGGAAAATTCCAGTGTTACCTTGCAGAGAGGAGAAAATTTCCATAGGAAGATTTGAAAGGTTTAATTTCTCCTTACTTCTGGACTTCATATTCCTGTATATGCTCATTCGTTTCTCATAAGTCAAAGCAATCTGTCAAAGAAAAATTTCTATTTTCCACCTTAACATCATTTAGATGGAATACTTTAAGATGGAAAAGAATTTAAATATGGGACTGAGCTACTGCTCAAAATCTTCTGTCTGAATACTGCTGTATATAACATTATTTACTTTTCCTTTAAAATAGCGCTTGGTATACACAGCCTCAATCAAGGCTCCCTTGGGCTGGGCAGGGCACAAACACCTGGGCACCCAACCCCTTTCTGAAAAGCTCACCTGCTATTTTAAGCCAGGACTCAGGCCCTGGGTGGAGTGTACCAAAGGGGAGACTTTTGGAGCCAGAGAGTCCAGGGTGCCCAGGAAAGATTCACCAGGGCATGTCAGCTGGGCAGGGATCTGAGCTGGTCCCCAGGAGGATTACAGTGTCTTCTGCCACATTGTTGGTATTTCCTCTCTTTCCACTTTTCTCTCTTCTCCAGACTCTCCAGATTCTTTGCTAATGGTTAAGTTTAAAAATGTGAAGGATGGTCTTTTCTTGCTTCTCATCTGTACCTCCTCGGTGTGACAGTCTAGGCACACTACTCTCTCTCATCTATACCCCACTTTCTGTGCTGGTTTTTGTCTTCTGTCCTCCACCACAAAACCCCCATGTTGCTCAATAAAACCCCATACTCTTCTACATAGGCTGTTTTGAGCCACATGTTCCTGGATCTCGCATGACTCAGGGACGGAGAACGAGGGTATTAGGTTTATCTGAGCCTCTAAATACTGGATGCTGTCACAAACAATTGCTTTGAGGGCAAAAGGAAGATCTTTTAGTGCAAGCACAGGATCATGTGCTTTTTGACTGCAGCCATGTAATACGTTTGCCTGAGGGTGTGGTTTTCTTTAGCACATTGCTGTTCCTTGTTCTTACTGCCTACAGACCTTACATCCTTGAAATGGAAACTTGTCTTATCAATCCTTAGGTTAAAATATGGCAAACAGCTAGCAACCATTTCTGTATAAAACATTTGAGGGAAAATCACATCACTGAGAATCTTTCACTTTCTGTAGTAAAAAAGATTACACCACGTTTAAACATCTCCTGTGGAAGTTTTTGGTCAGTCTAACAAAACTTAAGTCTGTAAGATACAGATTTTGATAATTTTTTTTAAACAGAGTCTCTATATACTACAGAGTCAACATTACATAAAACCAGTTATGTCCTTTATTTCAAAGTTTGTTGGCACACCGAGTAACTTGCTATATTTTGAAAATGTCTGTTGCACAAAGCCAGCAAACCAGTTATCCATCCACCCAAGTGGGTACAAGGAGTCTTGCTCCTGGTGGCTCACACAGAGGACAAGCAGAGCCGGTCTCTCTGCACCCAGCAGACAGGGCACGCAAGCCGTGCCTGTGCACACACTGGGGCAATGCCAGCCAGCACCCGGCACCAAGCCTGCTGCTGGCTCACGAACACCACTCCAACCCTTCAGCTCACCGTGCAGCTGGATACCAGACGTACAGCCTGACTCAAGCCATTATCTGCTAAGATCTCAGTGTGAAACTGGAAAGGAGGAAAAGGAGGCCAGAGTTTCTGACCTGGAAGCCCTTCCCACTGCTCTCCTAGGCCTCCTCTGTATCACCAGAGAACACAGCAACTGGCTTTGCCCCAAGTTTTTCAGACTGCCAAAATACCTACACAGAGCATGCTCCCGAGATAGAGGTTATCCGTGCACCCTCCTGGAGACGCTGGGGAGTTCCCAACAGACTCCATTAATCACCTCTCAGCCATGTGAAGCTATTACTTTTCTTACTCTCCCTTTGACACCCTGCATTTCCCTGAGGAAAGTGCACCTGTGCTCCTCAAGCTGGCTCACCCAACAGTAAACACAGGACGCCTGCAAAGAATTTTATTGAGACCTTGGAGTCTATGATGAAAAAGCTACAGAAACACTAAGTACTGATACAAAACTGATAAATTAACCTGTTTGTAAAGAGATCTTTTATGAAAACTGCTCAACAAAAAAAAAATCCTCTAAAAAGTAAGGCAATCCTTCACTTTTCTAATGAGGAAAGACTTAATTAAAGAACTCTCAATCCAACAACAATAGAATCCATTAGTTTGTTCTTTTTCATAAAAATAAATTAGACAGCTTTACTGTACTAGTTGTCCAAACTGCTGAGCTTCACCATTAGTTGCACTACATGATAACACTTCTGTCATGACTGATCTTTCATTCCAGTTAGATTTAGAGAGCTGAAAGCACAAATCCATTTTTGGAAAAAAACCCAAACACTTTTATACAGTTTTAATATTTCTAAAATAAGATAATTTACAATACAACAAAGTGCACTTGAAAATTACAGAATTGGTAAACAGTTAAGTGAAAATTTTAAGTATCTGTACCAAAACTACCTGTCTGAAGCCAAATCAGACATCACTGAGAGGTTGTCACACTTGTCTGTTCTTGCTTTCTCACAGAATGCCTTCTAGTTCCTATAAATTTCCCCATTCTGTTGGGTCATTACAGAAAAAAAAAATCATACTGGTTGCAGCTATGGGTTCCTCCAGCTGCTCGATGCCATATTTGAAAACTTTAAACACTTTAGCATAATTTTTAGCTGTTTCTGGTCAGAAATTTCCAATGACACATACTTTCAGCAGACAACTCTAATCCAAGAGAGCTGAAACGTTTCGTAAAAACACCAGTAAAGACAAAAGCTGGGAAAAAAGCACCCAGCAGATTTCAGTCAACAGTGATGTTATTTCTTACCAGACATCCCTAGAGTGCTCTAGAGCTTTGGCTTTCCAGATTCATAGACCTGGGTCACCTTGGTCAGAGTCTGATCTGGGGTAGGGACCCCAACTCTTCCATGGTCTCTTCAGCAGGGCAGGTGCTTGGTAGTTTGGGCTTACCAAGCAGTGAGACATGCTGGGGTTTCAACAGCCATCACTCCTCAGCAGTGCTTCCAGACTAGAAGCTTACTTGGCAATTTTGGCTAAGAATGGGCCCTCTGATGCCCAAAAAAAATATTTCAGACCATGAAACCACTGACCTTGCGTAAGTTGGAACCTGGCCTCAGCTGATTCTGGCCCTACAGTACATGGTTCTAGCAGCTGCCAGGGTTCACAATTGTTTTTCATTATGGGAACCACATGCTGGTAAAATAAAAATGATTTCAAATGTTCAAACTTCCAATGAATGGAGAAGTCCAAGACCCAGCTAGCTGTTCTTAACATGTTTCACATATTTCCATTTTTTTTCCTGGATAATTTTCCAGAAAAGGAGTTGCAGAGCTCCCTAAGAAATCTCAACACTTATAATTAACTTCCCAGTATTAGCATGCACCTAGGTTTCAGTTCTTTAGGTCCTTTTGTATAGTTTTGGTATGTGCCCAGCTGTAAAAATCTCTGTATTGTGGTGAAAGGAGAATCGAGACAAAAACTCAGAACATCTATGAAAGAGAAGCTTTCTCTTTCTAGAGACTGATTACATATATGGTGGATATGTCAAGAGAATCACTGGGTTTTTCTTATTCCATTTATGCTCTTAATTCTATGGTTTTTTCTTTTCCTTGACGAACAACAACACAATCAGTCAATATAAGATGTTTCTTAGGATGAGCCTGCAATGGTTAGGGATGGTGAAATCATCCAGTCCTCCAGTTTCTATGTTCATAGATTACTTTTTATTTTGGCCAGGCTCAGCTAGCTAGAAGTTGACATGAACAAAATAGGAGAACCAGAAGATGATGCTCACTATCTTAGGAGGTGGAATTTAGAGGACATAAACATGACCCTCCAGAAAGGAGGCATCCTGAGTGAACCATAATCAGGTGTTGTCACCATACTACTCAATACCACTGTGACATCCAGTCCTCATATCTTTCTCGCAGTTGTGCTAGTGTACACAGAGGGTATGGCAAAAGCACTATTTGATCCTCAAAAGCAGAATTTTTAGGACACCATATTGTGGTTACCAATACACTGACCTGAAGCTCAGACACAGCATCATTTCCCTTGCCATGCCATAGAGCATCAAACACATTCTTAACATTATTGTCCCTTATTTTATACATATATGTTTAATGCACACTTGTGTATGAATCCAGTCCCTACAGCGATCCGAATGTTTTACTTCAAGGTATTTTACATGTCTCAGTATGTCCTTTTATATCCCTGACTACATATAAGTTTAATTCATACCATATCCTAAAGCTCCCATGGGGAAAACAAAGAATACCTAGCTCACTTTTTAATGAATGTAAAACAGATCCATAAAATTCTAAGCTAACCACAAAACAAATGTAATGGTAGTATCAAAAACAATGTTTGATTGCTTCACCTTGCCTGTAAGTCAATGTGCATGCTGAAGATGGATCATGCAAACAAGCAGAGAGGAGAGTTTTCAGACCAAATCCTATATAGTCTGCTCTTGTGGGCATAGTTTCTTCAGCTATCCTGATGCTACCCTGAGTATTTGTTTTCACAATTTAAAACACTAGCACTCTTACTACACACTTAGACAACATCGTTGCCTACAGACCAATAAAACAATCTTTGATAAGATCTTTTCTCCAAAATAATTAAAGTCACTTACTGTTTCTTAAGGAAATCACTCATATGGCTACAGCAGTGAGATGAACACTTGGTTCCACTTCTTCTAATAAAGCACTTTTTGTTTTCAGTCTTGAATCTCAATCCTTGGTCTATGGTATAACATTTTGTACATCCATGTGAAAAGGTTTTGAAACAGGAAAAATGTTCCTTGTTCCCTCTGCTCACAACAGGCCATCTTGCTTTATCCGGTCATCTAAGTAATGCTGTTTCAATAGACTGAAGTACTTTTCCACATGACAAGCCTGCAATTTCTCCTCCCCTTTGAAATTAGTCACTAAATAACCTCCTTGGCATGTCACCCAGTCACAAACTGTGCAACACTATGTGATTCAACCACTCAATCATTTTCTAATGTGTGCCTATAAGATGCATAGAAAGAGACTAACATTATGGAGTGAACCACAAGAGACTCACAAAAGGGAAAGCCATAAATAAAACAGTGAGTAACCTCTGTTTTAGTAACACAGTGCATTTCAAAGGCAACACTGTGAGACTCATACATATTCATTCCCCAACAGGTGAAGACCTCCAACTCTTTAGCAAACCCAGTAGACAGAATTTTATGAAAAAAAATTAAGTAGTTTATAAACCTTAGAAGCTTTTCACCTCCTCAGATTGGTAGTGACACTATAGAAGGAAGTGCAACTCCTCTCATGGAGGTGCTGTCTACTGATTAACCAGGCACCTGAGCCACTTGGCTAACCTGAACTTTGGGGTTCCCATAAATCAATCTCATTGTTATCTCTGCAGCACACCACATAAGCCATTATGATTGGTTGTTACGGATTTTGTTTGTTTGTTTGTTTGTTTGTTCTGTTGGGGTTTTTTAAGACGAAACAATAGAGAAGGTAAATATATTTTCAAAAATTAGAACAGAAAGGATGCTTCACTCTCTTCTATCCCATCACACAAAAAGACCATAGAAAATGGAAATTGTCTCCTTAAAAAGACAGCATTTACAGCCTAAAAGAGATGACACTTAAATATCATAAGGGAAAATCTCATGACACAAACCCTTCCCAGTCCTGCAGCTATCTTCTGCTTTGCAGGGTTGGTTCTTTTGCTCTTGGTTTGGATTTTTGTCTGATTTTGCTTTTGTGCAAGTGAAGAATTGCCTATATCATGATAAATGGCATTCAAAGGAGTAAAAATACAATTTAAGGATATGATCATGAGCTAATATTGCTGTACAGAATCAATTCCAATGAGACCTTACAGGAGCAGCATTTCTGTTTCACAGCACTGCTCTCAGTCTCAGCCACTAGTGAAGGAGGCATCATTCATTTCTGCTATGAAACGACAATTTGACACTAAGCATTTAAGTAACAGGCGAAAGATCAGAGCAGATCTAGTAGCCAAAGTTAAAAATCCAGGTGTTCCACTCCTTACTACTCCCAGCCCAGCATCAGAGAAGTCTTCCAGCTTTCTAGACAGCTGCTGTGAATTCTGATTTGTAATGTATGCTTTAAATTTCTATGCCATTATTGATCTTGACTAGAACTTTACAAAATGTATGTGTATTGCAATATAAAGTTTTTTCAGAAATGTAAAAAAAAAAAACCAACCCTTTTGTCTTAAATGCTTTTCAGTTTCCCTGTAAAACATTTTAAAATATTACTTTTATTAAATATTTGCACTAGCACTATGATAAAGTATTATTATGGCACAGAAACAATGTTAAACCTATTTATTTTTATTTCAAATTTAATCAGTCAAGGCTTGTTTCCTGCAGTGTAAGGGTAAAGCAGTATTTACCATTGGAGCATCTGGTTTATATTTGGCAGGTTTAACTAACCAGTCAAGCATCCCCTTTTAATGAATGGATGTATATACTTGACCTAGTTAAAAAGCTGCTTAGGTTGGCGGACCAACCAGACTCAGAAACATCAAGAGTAAGAAATACAAGTAAATTATCCTAGAACACTTTAATGCCACACGTGCTTTTCAGCAGTTGCAGAGAATATTCTTCTATCCATGCTCTTCCTTACAGGCTAACAAACCTGAAGTGAGAAATAACATTATTATGCTAACATGCAGGATAAAAAAGATGACTGTATTTTGCTAAGTTTCCCTGCAATGAATTGCAAGCTAGTAGGCTGCACATTTTCAGTAATTGGACTCTAGCATGACAAAGTATATCCCAGAACATCAGACTGGGATATAACTAGTTCTCCATACATATGACATGATATGCAAGAGTCTTCATGTATGTCTGATGCACACAAAAAGCTTTTCATTAGACGAATTAATCTGCTTTTAATTTTAAAATACATCAGGCACAGTTATATCATTACCAAGGCTGTAATTTAATTTGTAGATTCCAACAATGCATACAAACAATTCAAGCATCACTTTCCATTTCAATTACTTTATCAGAGCCCTCAAGCATTATCTAACTTGCCATGTATTATACCATGCATAATTAAGTGCCATATATTTGTTTATAAAGTCCTGTACAGAGCAAGAGTTCCTTTTCAGTTCAAGCCCTTGTGTAAACCAAGGGTATGCCCCTAAGAGACACAACAACCTGTGCTTCACTGAGACCAAGCCTGGAAGTTTAGGTTAATTTAGGACTTTAAAACCAACATTAATGTCTATATTAATGCACAGACCTGTAATGCCAGTCACCCTCCTTTCTTCTACATCATTAACAATGTTGGTCTGTTGGACCTTTCCATCAATTTGCTCATCACATCAATTTATTTTCTGCTTGCTTCCCTCATTTTGAAGCAGAAAAAACGTTAATAGACTAAACATCAGTAGAATACACAATTATAAAGCCAGAGAATATTTTGAAGTCTACTGTGAGGTATACACATGTGGCATAGATATAACTTATTGCTTGACTGCTGATCAAAGTTCTTTCTGCTCCTCATAACAGCTCTTTTGGTTTCTATTCCTTTAATAATACTTTCACGGATGGAAATAATTAGGTAGTTAATGCCTTATAGTGCTGTAAACAACTATTTCCTTGACAGAAAACAGTGAAGCACTTACAGTGATTGCTGGTCACTAACTCAGGACTTGGTTTTGTTCTCAGCACTCCAAAACAAAGCTTGTGATGGAGGTAATTTTGCTTAAATTCAACAAGTTAGTTCAGTCCAACAGAATCCAAATGGAAAGACAGTTTGCTGATGACAGCTTTTAGAGCTGAATTAAAAAGAAAGCTTATTTTCTCCTGTGTTTGGGAGTTTGGGGTTAGGATTTTGGGTGTAGATTTGGTTTTTGAGGTTTGGGGTTTCTTCTGCCAAGAAAGGTCTCATGCCACCTCACCAGTCCTATTGCCTATCCAGCTTCTAATTTTGATCCAGGAAACCAACAGTTTGAGATGACAAAGACCCATCTGTGGAGTTGTCTGCAAGATCTCCTAAATCTGCTGGCTCTGATACACAAGACTCATGAAGGCAGCTGGGGAACTGCCACCAGCATATTTTTTGTCTCTGCTTAGGGTGGCACCATGACACAATATTCAATTTCTTCTATGAAAGGAGAGTGATCCACCCTTAGCTTTGCCTCCAAACACCCAGCAGAGAAGAAAAAAGTGTTCTTACCTCATCCAGATCTCAGTCTCAGTTGCTTCCCCGTGGCAAAAACAAGGGAGCAGAACACAGCCCCCCAAGCTGCTGTCCTTCACAAAATCACCAAGGTGACACACCCCAGCATCCAGCCAGGCTGTGCTGCTGCCACTCTGCACTCCACACTGCTCTCCATGACCCTGAAAAACTCTTTCAAATCGGCCTTGACTTTTCACATCAGCTCTCCAGCCCACTGCCCATGTTTATACCTACAAGGATGTGTGTGGTGTTTCCCTGAAGACTGAAAATCCTACAGAAGCTCTTTGAATTTGAGAGGCCAAGCTAAACAAACGCTGAGGGAACAGAACAGTTCTGTCTGCGTAAAACATACTGGATTTGAGATTATGTGCAGACCACACTATCTTCTCCTAAACATGCATATTGTTTGTATTCCCTCTGTTTACTGATTCCAAAGGCATGCAGTGAAACAGATATGCCTTGGGGTAAACACAAGTACCATAAAATTCTCTTATACTTATTCCAAACTCCCGAGTTCTTACAACATAAATGCAAACAAACAAACAAAAAGCCCTCTCTCACCACAGAGCATATTACGACTGGCTAGAATGCACCACTGTAAAGGAGACAGGCAGCTCTACAGCTTCTCTGCTGGCAAAGCAGCACTCTCACTAGAACAGCTGGAGCTTGCAGTGCAGAGCAACCTGTGCACAAAGCCTTTGAACCAGCCCACAGATGAGCATCTGAGCTCCCAAGAGAATGGTGTTGTCTTGTAACCTGTGTATTACATTATGTATATATACATACATATGTGTTTTGCATACCAGCAGTAAATTTTTGGCCTATCCTTTGGTGATGGCAGATCAGTATAATCCAAAATTTTTGATTTTTAGGGAGTAAAAAAGTTAAAGGCAAACAAGTAGAAGTGGGAACTCCTCTGCTGGAAACTCTATAAGCCTCTCAAAATTTTTTTAAGTTTACTAGAGCAAATACAGCCAACTCTCACTGGAGTTGCACAAAGAAGGTTCTGCAAAACCGAACTATTACGTCAGGTCTGCAGTCTGTCTCTCTACCCTGTAATTCAAACCTCATGCTTCCCCCTTGTTTCTGTGCTGATTTAAGCAAGGGGCATTCTCCTAGCTATAGGAAAGTATCACAGCATGTATCACAGACATATATGCATTAAGCACCTCTCAAAAAGTCAAGAAGCAATATTAATTGCTATGGATTGAGGATTTGTCTCACCTAATGTTGCATTAAAAGAAAATTAGCCAGACATCCTCCAGAGTCAGCTCATTCCCCTAGAGCTGGGTGGGACAAGCTGCCCTTTTGCATTCCCAGCCTCTCACCACTGACTGCAGTGGGCGGCAATTTCTACACTGAGCTTACAAGGATTAAATTTTTTTAAGAATTCTTTATAGTGAGCCTGCCCATATATCTTTTCATTTAGCTCACTTTCTGCTCTGTTTCTCGTCCTACTTTCTTCCTTTTCCCCCCCCTTCTTTATAAGAAAGCTGAGATCCTATAACTACAAGGCACAATGACGGCTTCATTCCATCTGCTGGTTGCTGGTCCATGCAATGGACGTTGCTGTGATCCACCTTGGAGAATCCAACCTGACCTGTGGTTCCTGTTTTATTGAACTAAGAATTAAGCATCTCTCTCTTGAAGCTGGCAATAAACATTTATTTATCAGCAGAGCAATATGGAAGCACATTCATTTTCCTCTTCCTCTGTCCTACCATTAGCACACTTATTTATGCCCAAATTTTCTAACTTTTTAAATGCAAAGAACTGAGTTTGTGGCATGAAATTTTTCCTTCTTCATTCATAGGTAATGCAGAAATATTAATAAAAAGAAGCAAGTCATATGTTGCAGACATTTAACTAACACTTAGCTCATGACTTGGACTGATGACCCTAAAGATCTTTTCCAACCTAAATGACTGTGATTCCCTGAAACTGGGAAGAGAGACAGGAGGTAAAGAAGAATTATGTGGAAAGGTAATCAGGAATTCTTAGTGTAGAACTACAGAAGGAAGGAAAAAAGACAAAAAGGGAATGAGACAGTGTGAAGGATAGTAAATAGGGGTTTGTGAAAGATGAAAGAGTAATATCGGAGATGAAGTGCTGAGAAATTAATAGGGAAACAAGAAAGGGATAATAAATAAAAAAGGAAACAAAAATAAGATACTTAAGCTGGGAAGAGAAACTGTAGAGACAAAGAGGAGTTAAAGAGACTGTAGCATATGAAGGAATAGTCAACAAAAAATTAAATGAAAGAAAAAAAAACAGAATGAAGTGGAAAAACATGAACTAATGCAAATTTTCTTCAGTGCTAGAAGATTTTACATCACATCTTGTTATTACAATGCTGTAGCCTAGCATAGCAGGCATGGGAGGGAGAGGACAAGAAAGGAAGGAGAAGAGGGACTAGAAAGAAGAACATCCAACATCAACTTTAGTTTTGTTTAATAGCCTCAGGCTTTGTGGGGTTTTTGGCAGGTGTGGTACATCAGAACATGAGGGTAGTTTTTAGGAAAGAAGTGAGCAGAGCACTTCAGGTAAATGCCAGCTGGACCCATGAATGCTTGGGAACATGGGAAAAGAAGATAAGACCATCACTTGCCTTTGCAATCCACTCTCATATGCAAAACAAAGACATTTGAGATGCACTTTAAAGCTATAAATGGCTTTTGAAATAGGTTTAGTTCAGCCATTAGCACTTAGTTTAGCCATTACCACTGAAGAAGTAGTTAAGGTTCCAAACAGCTTCATCTCCTTCAGACACTGCAAGAAATAACAGCTCTCTGCAAGTGATGCCTTACTGCAGCATCTCTGAGACGCCCCGTGCAGTGGGACTGCGTGCTGAGAGAGAATGCTGAGGTGGCTGCTGCCCTCTGTAAATGTCTGGTTGTTAGTGGGGGACAACAGAAATTCGGGTTTGATGAAATCATCACCACGCTCTGACAAGTGATGAGACATGTTGTGTGTGTACACGCGCATGTGCATGCAGCCCTTGCTTCTCAGAAAACTTTTTGCCTTATCAATTCCTTCATGTTATCAATCCCCTGACTACCCCAAGAACACCTGCACATCAAGAGCCCTTTGGCCATCATAATGTTCAATGGCCCTTCCCATTCCTACAGTGATGTCACCTTTTTTTCAGGTGTCAAACAAGAAGAAAACAAAAAAATAAGGGGAAAGCAATATCACTCTTCTTCCCATAAAACGGTGAGCTTACAACATGCATCCTCTTAAATATAGCTACAGGAATGGGCTCTCTATTTGGACTAGCCTGGTTATACGTGTACTGACCCTGCTGTCACAGATTAGCTGTCAGTGAGACAACTTTGACAACACACTGGCTGAACTCTGCTTGGAAGGGAAGGGTGCACAAGGCCACCTGAAGCCTGACCCAGAGCCATCCCATGAGAGCTTCCTGTCTAGCCACACTTTAGGCTTTAGGTGAAGTGAGCAAAAAGATGGATGAGATGCAGCACATTTTGCATTGATCGGCCTGTCTGAAATCACAATGCCTCTGTGTGGAACTTTATTTCCCCAGCAGCATTTCATCATTTGAGCTATCTCCCTGCTACCAGTCTGCATTGCTTTACTCCTGATTGGCAAGACAAACACCCAGATCAGTTAACAGGCACTCATTTCTGCCTGTTTATGTATTTAATTTCCTATGAACAAATGAAATGTGAGAGTAAAAAAAAAAATGTTTCAATTATCCAATTAAGCAGAGAGAAGTTAACAAATTTCTCATACTTTATCTTCCTATGCTTCCTTTGTGTACTATGCAGACAGAATGGCGAGTGCACTAAGAAACCTCTTGGCATTTCAGCCAAGATTTTTCAGGGTGTTATCACAAATGACAAAAATATAAACACTCTAAAACATAACACATTTCAATCCTAAAAAGGTCGGATTTACATAATTACATCATTGGTTTGCCAATATTCACATTTATCTCATCAGTATATCATGGCCCACCCATCCCATAAGCTATTAGATTGTTTGGATTGAATATATAAAAGCTGTTACTGATCTATTTTTCTAAAGTTAACATTATGGCAACCCTCATAATTAGTGCTGCATTAAAACCAATTGTTGCTTTTGCTTTCAAACCAACAGTTCCTGTCTTTCGATTTTCCACCGATGCTTTTTATGGTAGAATTTTCTGAGAACAAACAGAGTCATGTAATTCATGAAAATGCAGAAAGCATTTCCTCCCCCCCTCCCCATTCTCTTTGAAGAGATGAAGGACACCATGTACATAACATAGACAACCACCACCAATGAAGGGAGCCAAACCCTTCAGACCAATCCCAATTTCAGCACTTCCTCAGGGCACCACAGAGCTGATGGGGTCATCTCAGTTTTTTTCCAAAAAAGGAATAGTTTCAAAGATGTACAGTTCTGGTACAGATCAGCATTTTTATTTGGTTTAAATATGCTGTATATCAGATTTCTGCTATTTAAAAGAAAAATACTTTTAGTAACTGCACTCATAAATCAAAATAAATGCATGGCTTTCTGACTCCCTGTACTAACGACTCAGCTCTTATTTTTGTTCCATATTTGTATCTCTTCTCATTGCACTGAAGACAACTAAAACTGAACAAGTTGATATAGTTAAATGAACATAAAGAAAGCATAACCCTTGGGCTCATCTTACATTGTCAAACAACTGAGTCAAAATACAATTCCTATTACAGATATATGAAATGGGTTAGAATGTAAATAATATAAAAATAGTATAAACCAGAGCTGATAGTCAAAAGACATAAGCAGCATGTTTTCACTGGTTTCTTCCAATATAAGAACATAGAAAGTCAGAAGAAATAAGTTGCTGTGCTGAGTTCTGGAGTCAGCACTATTGGCAGGAGAAATGGTCATATAAAGTCTTTAATTCAACTGAATTTTGCAATGCCAGTGTCCAAGCCACACCACAGCTCATAGCTATAAGGTCAAACAGCATTTGCTGTTGTATGTCTTTTGAAATGCTAGAAGTGCTATCAGTGCACCAAGTCTTCTTAGAACACAAACGTCTTCCTATACTGTTTGAATCCTACATTTTCTTTTCATTTTACTTCCTTCTATCCCAAAAATATACAAATTGGTCAGCATGGCTGAAATAAACAATCTAGTTTACCCAAAGGTCAAGCTATCTATAGTAAATATCAAGTGATACAGGGACTAGCCCTTTACCCAATGCACCCGTTCAGTCTTTTCACTTAGTCACATGGAGTTCAAATTTGCAATGATGTAAGAAAGGCATCTATTCAGACAAAAAATCATTTCAGCATCACATCATTTCTCATGGAGTCCTATTGCGTGCTGATATTTGCAACTGTCTTGCTTTTGCCAGCTGAGGCTTTTTTTAACCCCAGATCTTAACCTGTATCCAAGGAAAGACATTTTTACTGTTCATATTTTCAGAAGACTGATTAGTTTTCCAGATCCCTTATTTTAGAAAAAGTGCAATCCAACATGGAGAAGAATCAAGATTCTCATATGTATAACTGTGTTCTCTTAAACACCAGGTAATGGTTTACTCCTCTTTGTTAAAAGGAAGATAGGGACAGAAATAATTCTCTTTAGTATCCATAAGGCTAACGACTAATAAAAGCAGAGAATCTGGGACACGATCACATGAACTAACAGATTTTGGATTTGTGAAAAACTTACTGGAAAAGCTAAGGTCCTGCATGAAAAGAAGAATGGCTTGTTTGAAGAAGAAAAAACATTGCTGCCAACTTCATTTGGTTGTGGGAACCACGGCAGTAAAATGCCCACGTTCAAAAAGTGATTTTTAACCCCTGTTTGAGTAACAGCTTATTTGGAAAGCTACCTGGAAGTCATAAACTTGACTGGACTTTGACTTGCATGACTCCTGCAATTCAGATAAGCTACCTGGTTTACAAAGGAGGTAAAGGAGGACCTCCCCTCCTGGTAAAGGAGGTCACAGCCACGAGCATTTTTATCATCTATGAATGTGTTTAGGGAGCTCCAGCAACATCTGACTCTGTCAGCTATTTAAGAATTTCAAGCAGTCAAATTATTGCAAACTGTTGTACTAAAAGCAAGGAAAACGGGAAAAAAAAAAAGAAAGAGCAAAACTTCTAAAGAATTGGCACAAGGAAAGATTATGTAAAAAGAGGTGGAGTAAGAATAAAACCAGAAACTAGGAGACAATAAAAAATGGAGTCAAATCCAATCCTTATGTTTTTATTCAGGGCAAGCTCTCACTGAAGGCAGCAAAATCTTTGCCTGAGAACCTCAGATGTACATGAGAGATAAGATTTCTAGCTTTAATGAAGGGCTGGAAAGACCTTCACCCAAAACAGGTAATATGTTGTCTTTAAGTAACTTTGTCAGCTGCAGGGTAAGCTCTCAGCAAACCTCAACATGAAAGGCAGACCAGCTTGAATACAGGCCTGTTAGTGGGAAATAAAGAACCCTCCCCCGAAAAATTCCACTCTCTGGGAGTTTCCAGGTAACTGGTTTGTGATATCTACCATATGACACTCTTCTCAGACTAACTGGGAGATTATTGCATAGGTGTGGCAAGCTCATGTTCTTTGAGCTTTCATATAAAGAACCTAACACTTTCTTTCAACAGCAGCTTCATATAAACTTAAAATCCATCCTTATTATTTAAAAATGAAAAAAACACCAAAAGTAGCTTTTAAAATTTTGGTATAGTAATAGGATCTACAAGGTTATATTCCCTATGCGTACATATATTCCCTATACATACATATAATACTATTCCTAGTGTTTGTGAAATAAATAAAATAGACCAAAGCACAAAGCCATCACATTAAAAAAGACACAGTGCAGTATCCATCCAACTGTAATGCAGGATCTGTACCTTTAAACAAAACATCTTTGGGCTACAAAACATTTGAGATTAATATATTGTTTTATGTGTAGCTAAAATAAAAATATTATTTTTTTCTTTATAGTTCTATCCTTTTTCTCACTAATTTAGGCTTTGCACAGCAGTAGTTATTGCATATCAAAGAACACATGAATGAAGAGAACAGGTACCTTTACAGTCTTTCATCACAGACTAATTTGGTGCAGGTACTCCTCGATATCTTCAGGTCTGTAGTTGCATAAATAATTGGTAACTACTGAAAACCCATTCAAAGCAGAAGTGGTAAATTCCATATCAGTAAAAAGAAAATCCAGAACATCAGAGACTTCTTTTATATATTTTGTTCAGATCTCAGCAAGATTTGTAACAGCAAGTTGGAAAATAACTGTTCATGTTCAATATGTAAGTTTGAAATTAGACATAAAATCTAAGAGTAGAGTTTGGTGATTTAAAACGCAATTAAATATTTATTTTCTCACACAGCTGAAGGAAGAAGAAACAGTTTTCATTGTTCTGATTTAAATTCACAGTTAATCTGAAAATATCTTTTAGTTTGGAAAATAAAAAAAAAGAAAAAAGGAATTATATATCCTTCATGATTTATAAGCATCATCTTACCTTACATCTCCTGGTGAGTTCTGTTTCTAGATGACTTTGGCAGGTATTTTAATTCAGAACTAGTTTCAGCAATACATGCCATTACATCTGCTCTTTTAAATAAACTGCTTTTTCTCTTTTCATCAGACAAAGTACATGGCCTAAAAGAGCTGCAGTGTCTCTGCTTAAGACATTTCATGGACACTCAGAGGCTTTCTTTCTACTATATGAAAGTTAAATCTGAGTAAGGAAGGCATTTTTCCTGTCCCGGAACTCAGTACAACCAAAACCAATGCTGAGCTAATGAGAAATGTTTCTTCCATGTGTTCTGTTTGGCAGACACCGCAAGTCATATCAAGGAAACACGTGATGTTTATAAATACAATATGGCTTATGTTGTCATAACCTCTCAACGACAAAAAGAGCACTAGAAAAAGCAGACAGCAAAACAGCAGGAGAGATGAGATTTGTATCATTTGGAAGGTCTCTATCAGATAATAGAGGTATTAGCATTTGCCTTTTCGTTTTGTTTTTTTTTTTTCTTTCTTCCCAAAAGGAAACAAAGTTTTATAGTAATAGGATCAGTAAGGTAAACACATAGCAACTTATACAGATGCTGTCCTATAGGCATCCTAGCACTAAAATGAGTTCACCCAATTTATTGCTTGAATTATTTTCCTATAAATACTTTTGTTCTAAATGCCTCTATGTAGTGCAAGGAGCTCTTAATTTTTTTAGCTGTAGTATGCCATGTAAAGAGGTGACTGTAGCAGCATTTGCAACATTTATGTTTATTGATGTTAAGATCATAAGCTATCCAATGAAAAGAAGTTAAAGAAGCTAGATGTATGTTTACAGGTACCTTAAGAACACAGAAGAATTATTCTGCTTTTATTATTTCTCTATCTTTTCTGCAAAGTAGCACTGAATTTCAGCCTCTTTGGAAGCCTTTAATTCTTGGGCAGTTGTTTGAGGGTTTTTAGCACTTGTAGGGTATTTTTAAGTTCACAAATTGCATCTAGCTCTGGAGAGTTAAAATGTTAGCAGCCTGCTAACCAGTCACTTTCAGGGGACAAATGAAAAGTTGGTGGTGTGCAATTTCAATAATAAAAGCTATTTAGCGCAAGTTTACCCAACTTACCAAATGTCTGTTTCATTTTCCTATACAACTCATTTTAACTCCTCTCCTCTCACCCTGGCAGCCAAAAAACCCAATGTTGTCAGGAGCATCATCATCTTTTTGCCACTCTAACTTCCATAAAATGTGGAGTTTCCAGGTACCCTGCACTGCCCCAACTCAGCTCTGACTCAACTTGCCCTAATTGTTCTTTCATGGAGAAACAGTCTCTCAAAAAAAATCCAAAACACCTCAAAGCATACCTCAATACAACAATAGCCACAACAAGCATTCTTTGGATATTCTGGCGTCACCCACCCAGCAGAGATTTTATTCAAGTCAGAGAATTAAACAAAACCATGGTAGGTCTAGGACATTTCAAAATAAAGTGTACCCCATAGACTTTAGGGCAGGTGGGTGGGAAGAAAAAGACTGCCAAGCAAAATAGCCACTAGTTTCTTATGAAGTAAAAACTCCCTCCCAATTCTCAAAATTGGCTGGTAGGTGAAGCTCAAAAAAAACCACTGCATAAGCCAACATTATTAGTATCCAGCTGTGCCACCAGAAACACTGACTAGTTTCTATAACAGAGGCGGAGATTATAATTTAAGTTTCTTTAGCCTTTAGCCACTCCAGAAAAGGAGGGTGTAGAGAATGAGGATAGAAAATATGCTGTGCACATTCAGTGGGGGAATCACTTCAGCTCAACAGCCCAGGATGAAAGGAGCTGTGTGACACTTGCAAAGAAACTCAATTCACTCAGCAATATATAAAGACCCACTGTCAGTTCTTCACTGTCATGCCCTGGCATTCAGACTATACACCATTGCTAACCTGGGCCCTTCCCCTTCCAACCTATGCAAATCACAAACAGTAATTCTAAGGGCATAGAGCATGGCTGTGTACATGCATTTACACTGGAATTCAGAACAATGCCAGGGGGAATAAACGGACCATCTAAATATTTGTTCATAAGACAGTATTTTGTCAGAAGAAAGTATTGTTGCACAGAGAGCTAGAAAGTGCTGATAAATGATACAAGCTCAGGTGAAGGAATAAATGAATGAAAGGCAGCAATGTGAAGATACATTTTTCAAAAAACCCAGCTGTTGTAGATTTACAGCATACATTTTGGGAAAGGAAAAATTAAAAAGCAAGAGCACAAGCACAAATATTCAGCGAGACAGCACTATGTGGCTACTTCTTGCTTAGCATCATTCTACATGGCAGACCTGTAAAACAGATGATGCTCTTTGAGATATAAGTGGCCAATACCAGTAAGCAACTGAGGCACTCAGAAGGATTTCAAGAAACTTTCCTTTAGAGCTTGCTTGGACCCTCAGCCAATTCCCTTTTCTCAAACATAACCCACTCAGAAAAATGCATGAAACAAAGAAGAGCAGGAAAATTAGAAGTAATGGACATGAAAGCTGAATGGTTCAATAGAAGATCTGAAAGTTACAGATCCCACATTCTTCTTGTACATTCTGAGTCTTCTTGTCCATACGGATAATACTTAATACTTCAAGTGTTACTGCCAATTCTTATACAGGTCTCACATCTGTTTGGTAGTTAAAACAGGTGTTCAAGCTGGCAGCTAACATTATTTTCTTAGATTATTTTGGGCCAGTTACATGGCAATTATTATAAAGCACATGAATAGAAGCCTGAACTTCATCAAGCCCAGAGATAAACATTCCAAAGGGACAAGAGAAGACAAACAGTAGAAAAATCTGTGAAGGCAAAACTTTCCCAAACATCAAGAAAATAAAGTTTTAACTCACAGATGACAGGAGATACAACCACATTTAGAGTATCACCATGGAAAAATATACTTAAAATGACTAATTCATTATATTCTAAGTACTGCTTTTTAACAGTCTGGCAATCAGCTGCTTTTCTGTAGGTGTTTTGAAACAGTTAAACATGATGCCAAGCACACATTCCCTGCTTCCTACTGTAGTAAATTTAGCACACATATGTTGTACGAAATTGATGAACATCAATTAGCCTAATGCAAAGATATGCAAACCTAAAAGGAGAGATAAGAAGCAAAGGTTTTTCTACAATCTCATAGGTACTCAGCAATACCGGTACATAAAATGTACGTGTTTTTAACTTAGAACCCTCACATTTCCCCCTCCTTTACTCTGGTTTTCTAAGAAAAGAAGGATAAATAATCCATCTGGTTATTGGTGGTTTGTTTCTGCTGAACTAATAAATCTGTGAATCCCCAGGCAAATTTCAACCAGATTTAACCAATGAGTAGAAACCATAAGACTACGACGTCCCTATAAATTTTGCCAAATTAGAGATCTGATGGAAGATCCTACTGTACTTCCACCAAAAAGAGGAAAAGTTGCAGTGTGGTGCAGCTTTTTAGACTCCAGAGGATGACCACTGGAAAGTGTTATTACTTTGGAAAAAGCGTCAGTTAGGACCTGAATGTTGCTGCAAAAGGAAGAACCCAAGCAAAAGACACACATCCTTAGAAAAACAGGTTTCAGTATTTCTGGAGCTCAAGAAATCACTTGTTTCCATGCTCATAACTTTGAAGTGCAGAAGTTCACATAGATCAAAGGGAAGACTTTTTGCATGTTTCTCCACAAAGCCCCTAAGAACATCCTGGCTCTGACTTCACCTCTCAGACCAGAAAGACAAGAAATCTGCCAATGCAAAGCCAAAGCCAAGTGAGAAAATAGCTCTTTTGCTGGATGCACAGAATTTCAAAATGGTCTCTTTGCATTTCCATAAAGTAAAATACAATATTCCGCCATGAAAACAGCACCTCTGCAAAGGTCATCACTGTGTCATCATTATTTTTCAGTTATGACCAAAAGGTGCTAAGTCAGACATAATCAGGAGATGTTGAGTGTGCATATCTGTTGTACAACATAGGATTTTAAAATAAGCAATTCAAATAATTGCAATTTTTGCACTGAGGCAGCACCTGTGTTCAAAACAACTCTGCTAGGCAGCAAATGCCTGGAAGAAGGCCAAAGAAATATATGTAGTTTCAAATATATGTAGTTAACTACAATAGTACCTTCAAACAGGCCTAGAACACAAAAATAAAGCCACAGTATATACCTTCAGCATCTACCATACATGGAACAAGAACAGTATAACATAACTTCATAAAGCCACAGTTACAAGCATTAATGTCATAATGCACCATGACAGTATGTCATGCCTTTGAATGTGAATGAGATGTATCAGATACATCCAGTTACTGCCACAGGAATATAACTAGAACTGAACAATTTCGGAATGTTACAGAGTACACAAAAAACTATCTAAACTTCCCTTTGAAGCACATCCATTTCCTTTCTCATGTTGTGTGTGCAGCAGTGTGAAAAATCAAGTAATTAGATTTCTGACCTATCCAAAGGACCATTTTATAATCGAAGTGCATAAATGAGAGGTGGTTGAGAATAGTGCCTGTAAATAAACTATTTCAATCTTTCTAAGATATTGTGGCCTTAAACTGTTGAAACACAAGAAGTACTTACACAATTAGTAATAAAGCAGTGAGACATGTTCAGAATTGATAATGAAACCAAGTAGCAAATGTACAATTAAGGAAATAACTTCACAGGAAATTTTCTGCACAGTTGAATCAGCTTTGGAAGGCACATAAAAGCCACAAAGCAGGTAGGACAGTAGTGCCATTCTCTTCTGGCCCCATTGAGTTAATATGGTTGTACCGTTTCCTGTGGCCAGACCTAGGATGGGTGGGGAGGAGATGAGGTTGTGTAATCTCACCACCACCACCACCACCACCCTCTCCTGCAACACCAGCTGCAGGTAACACGGTGGAAGAAGTGCCCCACAGCTGCATCTCCTGCCCTCTTGGCATCAGGGTGGGAGGTAACAGTGCAGCAAAAGACAGACACAGTGAGAGAGACAAATCAAATGTTTCAAATGCATTCTCTGTAGTTTTCCTAATACAAATAAATGTTTACCTGAACATGCAAATATACTCATCCTTTTTCAGTACAGGTAGAAAATTTTAGAAAAAAGACAAAACCATTTACACCACAACATTTATCAGAATTTCCTATCCAAAACTGTCATTTACTAAGTTTCAGCAGCCTTCAAGTGAGGTACATCTGCTCAGCCACCGGAAACCAATCCCTGCTGAAACTTTGCTTGAGTGTACTAACGCCACGACATACTTCACTGCAAAGGGTTTGGAAACACAGAATAGGAAGCTGTAAAAAACTCCGAGTATTGTCTGTGTCACAAAATACATAATTAAAGGCTATGTTTTGCTTCACATGCTTCATTGCATTTAAACAAGATCAAGAAACCAGTTAATGCCCAGGGCAAATAATTGGAAAAAGAAAAGTAGTTAAAACACATTACAACAAGCACTATTTATTCTCTCTTCTGTGTATGTGTCATACATATACCCTTGATTTTATGAATTTCTGTGTACATATTACATTTCAGAATTTAAACATTTAGCATAAAACCTGGAAGAAAAGAGTATAAATGCAGCACTAGTACTTACCCTTATATCTCCATTTACAGCTCTCGAAGTGTGATTAAATGCGTGTGCAGGATCTTTGTTGTAAACTTTAAGGAAAGATCGGTCTTGAATATTCCTGGAATTAAAAGAACCAGCAATGACAACAGATGAAAGCAGTTTTATTTACTTTGCTGCCTGAAAGTTTCAGGTAACAGACAAACATAGGTCTGCAGCCAATCTATAAGGAAAACGTAAATGCCATAACTAAGACACACACAAACAAACAAAAGCCTACTTTGATTCTCTTTCCCATGGGAAGTATCATTCCTTCACTAGAACTCCACACCCATAAAAATTAGATAGTGTTATGTTTCTTTCAAGATCCTGCCATAGAGTGAAAACTCTTTGAAGACAACAGAACTTCAACATTTACACAGCACTCAAAAAGGATTTAGCTAATATTTACATGTTTTATTGTGCACTCAGCCCACATAAATTTTTGCTATTCTAAGAAGCAAGAATATCAAAAGAAAAGCAGTCTAACTGTAATTATTCTTGAGGAAATTTTAATTATCAGCTTGTTCACAAAGCTGAAAAAAAATCCACAAAAGCTAGAAGTTCAGTAGTAGATAAATTCTTCCCCTCAACTTTATCTATAATAAAGTCAGTTTTTAAAGGGAAGAAAGTAAATACTACAGAAACGAATTAGCAAAAATTTTGATGAAAGCTTACACAGAAATGGTTTAGATGAAAAGCCCTACTGGAATACTTTTGTTTTATTAGGACTCTACACTTGGTCATTGATTAGTTCATTTTTTAACTACTACATTTAGGAAAGAGAGGAGAGTTTTCTATTTTGTTTCAAGACCTACCTTCCAATAATTTTATGACTTTGACACTTGCCCTGAGCTCTGCTGATTTCTGGTTCACATTTAATCAGTAGCAAAGCCTCCAATCTATGCTCACTTACATCCTTTCAAAGCTGTGATTCCTTTCATTTCCCTGTAGTGATCTCTAGAGAATTTACTTACACATGTGACTGAATTCCTTTCCTCCAGGTGCAGCTACAAGTCTAGTGAACTGATCTTAATCACTTGGATTATAATTTAAAAATGAAGGGAAGGATTGTTGGGCAGGTCCAATTTCTTTCTTACAATGTCATATTACAATCCGTGATTGCTTTGAATCAATTGGTAGCTAGTCAGAACTTGTGTTGTTTGTTGTAGATGTCAAATAGTTGTTAAAGAAACCCCGCAGCTTAAGAGACAGATCAGTGTCTTGTGTCTAAGAACTGGAGGGTTGATGAGAAATTTAGTATTTATGAATGTTTACTTGTAGAGTGCATAAGAAAACAGCTACCTTGCAGCAAGTTCAAGTTTTTCAATTATTTATGGTAACATTAACTGTTTTCCACCTCACAAATGCAACCCTTTTGCTCTGAGACCTGCAATGGGAGTCTCAGTTACCATTGTCTGCCTCAGACTTGAGACTACATTCTTCTCAATACAAAGCAAGCTCTCTCACCTTCCATTCAAGAAATGGCATATTATTCATTCAAATACATTTTATCTGCTGTGTTTTCTGTCTGATGGCTATGAGATGGTACCTCACACAACTGGAGTTTTTTTTAAAAGCAGTTTCCATATATATTTCTTGTGGAAACATGACACTTTAAAGTAAAACATTGCTGCAAGGCAAAGCACCAAAATACTAGGCATTTGATCTCTGATATGAATGTATTTCATGTTGCTATTCTAAGATAAACATTACTGATAACAGGTATGTATTACTGTACTTTTATTATTACTATAATTTGCATTACTGTAGCTCCCAGATGCCCTTGGCATGTTCAAAGGCCTCACTGATCTGTGTGTGCTGTATAAACACCCCAGGAAGGCAACCTCTTCACCACCTTACAAGGAGAACAGGAGTCACAAAAGACAATGGGATAGCTGCAGGACGATAAGGGAACAAAAAGAACTCAGAAGTCTCTCCAGCCAGAGGAGCAATAAGCAGATCCTGGAACCACGGGCATGATCTGAGTAGGCAGTGCAACAGAGAGAGCGGGAAGGAGACCAACGCAGTGGCTTTGCAGATGTGTGGAGGACACCTTCCAAGCATGTTAGAGGGCTGCCTGAGAGAGTGGGAAGGCACTTGTTTGAAAATTAAAGACATAGAATTCAAGCTGGCATTATTCACCAAGTGGAAGCAGATGGCACTTGGTACTCAACAAGAAATGAAAAGTAGCATTGAAGTGGTCTTGGAGGAGCCCTCATAATGAAGACAAGTGGTTTAATGAGATGGAGGAGATACAGTCAGAGGACAAATGAAAAATAAATGCATGCAGAACAATCTGCTCATCAAACTAGGAGAATGATCTTTGTTGCTTCATTTGAATGGGTAAGAACAAGAAAGATTCTCTATTACCTGTGTCAACTGCCAAGAAGAGACGATTACAGCAGTTGCTATTAAAAAAATTGAAGAATTACAAGAATGTTTTTTCTCTATGTGACAGGAGAGGAAAGGCTGTACAATAGGGATGTTCTGGAGCAACAAATCTGAAGTCTCCACTGGATGCAGAGCCCCGAACCACTATAAGGAAAAGACTGGACTTAAGTAGAAAGACAGAGCTTTGTCCCCAGTGATTTAAAAAAAAAAAATTAAAAAAAAAAGAAGGGAAAACAGAAAAAGAAAAAAAAAAGAAAAAGGGGAAATAAAAGAAAAAGGGGGAAAAGGGGGGAAAAGGGAGAAAAGGGAAAAAAAGGGAGTAAGGGAAAAAGGGAGAAGGGAAAAAAAGGGAAAAAAAGGGAAAAAGGGAAAAAGGGAAAAAGAAAGGGGAAGAAGTATGATGGCCTAATGCAAGGCACAGAAGAATGTGGAGCAGCCTCTGACGGAGATGGAGAGCTTAAAGAGCTGACTGAAACCCCTGTGTTTAAGGGAAAGAAAGAAGAGGACTGAAGGAAGACATGGCAAACAAAGGAGAGAAAAAGGATGCTTCATTTCATCTGTTCTCTGAGGGGAGACACTGGCAAGATCTTGTGAAGAGTAAGGAACAGAAATGAAGAAATAGTTGTGGAAATTATTCAAAGGTGGTAAAAATGCAGATGGTAGTGCATGTTATGGACTCCATTAACCTCGAATTGCTGAGGTTTCCTAAGTGAGAAGGGTGGCAGAACTGAAGGAGGGAATTTTGTTATGGAGGAAGTCAGCTGGGTTGTGGGATTTCCTCTAGAAATGCTCCACAATACAGGCATAGGAACAGAGGAAGCAGATGTTGGGACTGAGCCAGGCCTGAGGCTGGCAGAGTGACGCCTGCAATGGGAGCAAAGGAAAAAAAGGTGGAGTGGCATTAAGATAATCAACAACCGCATTCTCAGGGGCAGGGAGGAAATGAAGTCATAAAGTGGTAGCCTGAAACTCAAGGGAAGATGGAGGGATAAAGGGAGAGAAAAGGAGCCAATGGGCTAGATGATGGTTGGCAATACTGCACTTGGCAACAGAGATGTAGTAACCCCTATTCGTGATTCAATCAGTTGATCTGATCTTGTGAATAAACTGTTTGATGTATAAGAAACTGGGATACATGTTGAAAGACGACGATGTTGATGAAAAAAAATCAGATGAGTCTTCACATAGACAATACAGTGGCCAAACAGGGGTGTGGGAGTCTGCAAAGCAAGTAAGATTAAAAGAAACTGAAATCCAAGAGACTGGCTAATGACAAGACACTGGATAGACAGCCTGAGGAGAACAAGACAGAGGTGAGAAAACGGAATGTGGTTCTGTTCAAAGATTAAGAACAGGAATAGGGGAATTTGATGGGGAAGGCCTAGAAAAGCTCCAACTTGCTTTTTTAACTACAACATGATATGGAGAAACACCTTAGCCATAGGATTTCCAGAAGAAACATGGCAGCACTGGACAGTACACTTCTCTTGCACCACATAATTTTCCTGCATTAGTGGCAGACTAGCAGAGAGCAGACAGCTTTTCCGCTTTCTCCTTCATCTTTTTACACTCCTCTGTCCATTTTTATCAGTTTTACAAAGTGTAACATGTCTGAGGTGTACCTGAGAGCTTTATTTATGTATGATTTGGGACTCTCTAGGGACCTTGAGACTCTGGAACTTCTGTTGAAGAAACCTGGTTAATTAAGAAGCTGCACTCCCACAAAATAAAGGATAGAAAGGTGAACCATTTATTGACCAAGCTCTGAATTAGTGAAGGGAAGTGACTGCATCAGTTGCTGCATCCTGACATATAACAGGAAGGTAGTGGGGCTGCAGCAGTGGTCACCAGTGCCACAGAGTTTTGGCTGTGTTAGTGGCATTGTAGTGAGGACATCAGTGACATTCCTGTTTGTTACATCAAGCTCATGAGATCAGGCTTTGCACTCCCAGCAAAGAAACAACTCAGTTTTTCTGTAAATGTTTATTTTGTATACTGTATTTTAAGTGACTGTGTCTCAGTTAAAATTCAGTAAACATATTAAATATGTGACCCTTTGTGTATTATATAAATATTTCAACATGGCATGCCATTTATCAGTGGCTTGTGCAATGGATATTGCATCTACAGCTGAAGGCATTGTCAGACCTCCCGGATTATTCAGATACCACTGAACATGCCCTTATGTGTCAGGCCACTCTCTGTCAGATACTTATCAACCCCACTCCTTTCTATTCTATAACTGCACAACAAAACAAAAAACACAAAAAAAACCCCAAACCCATGAAACCAGTAGTTATAATTCCACGTCTTACCTTACATCACACAATTCATAGTATATGTTTCTGCTCTCATCCTTGATGTAAATGGCGACACTGGGCGATTCCAGCATTTTCATTGTCAGCTGCTGGGGGAAGGCACTTACAAAAAGGGCACGAATTGTGTCTGTGCTTGTGATTTCATTCGGCATTCTCAGCTGCTTTGTTTCATCTCCATACTGAAGATATAATACACCTACAAGCAAATGTAATAGGAAGTTACATATTCTTAAGTGCACAGTAATGATCTAGTTTCAAAGTCTATGTGGAACACAGACCAAGTCCATTAGGAGAAGAGAAAAACCAACTCACACTCTTTAAAAAATAAAGCACATATGTCATTTTCCTTTTCAACAGACTACTGGAATAAAGCATAGAACAATGATATGGTTCTGCCTTGGTAAATGTGCTAGTCCCAGTACTGAGAAGCCTCTTACTGTACTTCAGTTAGATAAATCAGAAGTTTACCTTAGGAATCCTAATGGAAAATCTCAAACACACCAAGTTTGCTCTGTATTGGAAGTTGTTGGTAAATCACAAGGTACTTTTTCAAAAAGTAGCTGAGGAAGAAACTTATCCTTTTATAGCACCCAGCTTTCCTTATACATAATTTTGCACTTTAACCTCACACTTGTCAATAAACCCAAGATTTTCATTTTAGCACAAGAAATTTTATATTCACAGTTCAATTTGCTGACATTATATAGCATAAAGCCTCAGGTGAAACTCATGCCAGGAGTAAAACTAAGGTGCCCTACAAAAACAAGAGGAATTTTGGAACCTTTCAGTTTCACAGAACTGTTAATAATCATGTTTAGTACTCAGGGAGAAACATGAGTAATCTTAGATGCCAAATTGCAAAATATGGACGTTCTTATTCACTCAAGACAGAATACCTTTCTGATATAGCTATTTTCAGGGAATGAGAGCCTGTGATATGCTCAATAATGGACAGAAACATGAATAATACAGACCAGGGACTGAATGAAGGGATACGAACTACCTCTTCCATGATGCCTGTGTCGGCCCTGCCAGGCCTCTGCTGACTCCTGTATAACAGCAGGTGCCTGTATTCCTCTGGCCAGTACTGCATGAGTGTGGCTCGTGAACATTGCTACAGCCCAGTCCCATGCCATTGTGCCCTCCAAAGCCCTCCAAGGACTAAAGCACTCAGAAAGAGCCATCTCAATCAACAGAAGAAATCAGTCTGGACTTGATGGTGTTGATTAGTTCTAACCATGCTGGGCCTGGCTCCTAAAGAAAACCAAAAGGTCTTCTCATGAGGATCTCCAATGTGGGAAGGTTTATTAGGACTTGCACAGCAAGAAACTAGCTGCCACAGACTACAACTAAACTAAGCAATTTCCTGGGATGTACAGCACTAGGGAGTAGATTCAGAAGCAAGTGTTCAGCTGAACTACTTTGGATACAAGGAAATGGGGACTGGGGAGCCCAGCTAAGCGCACTGTGCTCTTTCTGAGCCATCCCAGGTGTCTCTGTACAACACTTCATTGTCCCAGGAGGTAACACCTTTACTGTCTTCCTGTCTGTATGAGATGGAGCAAGTATAGCTTCTGCAGTGGTGTAAAAAGATGGCAGATCACAGAATCACAGAATGGCTGAGGTTGAAAGGCACCTCTGGAGGTCATCTTGTCCACCCCCCATCCCACTCAAACAGGGACAGCTACAGCCACTTACACAGGACCATGTCCAGACAGTTTCTGTATATCTTCTAGGATGGAGACTCCACAGCCTTTTTGGGAAATTTGTGTCAGTGCTTGGTCAATCTCACAGTGAAGAAGGGTTTCCTGATACGAGGAGGGAATCTCAGATGTTTCATTTGGTGACTATTGTCTCTGGTCTTCTCACTGGGCACAAATGAAAAGAACCTGGCTTTTCTTTGCCCCCTCCCTTCAGGTTCTTTTGTACATTGATGACATCGCTGCCCTTGAGCCTTCCCTTCTCCAGGCTGAACAGTCCCAGCTCTCTCAACCTATCAGAGCCAAGAGGCTCCAACCAAGTAAATAATCGTAGTGACCCTCTATTGGATTCTCTCAGATCTTGGCAAGATTCTGTGCTGCCAGGCCTTTGCATCAACCAATAATTAACACAGGTGGGCTAAGGCCTGTAAGAGCATTTTACACAACCTGAATTCACCACAGCAGCTGCAGTGTAGATGCACTGTAATGGTGTTCTCCCATGACCAATATAATCAGGAGGGTTGGGAACACAAGGCCCTTAGTGCAGCTACCATCAGCCATCAGCAAATCTCAGCAAATTACAGAATTTAGATGGTAAGTCAGTGATTCACACTTGAAAGTCATCAGCAACAGGATGGGCAGTTTATGGTGCTGAGCAAAAGCAGTGGGAAAAGCTGAGGTCCTAGAATACAAAGGCAATTAATGAAAAGAAGAGAAGGCATTAAGATGAGCACTCTCTCCCCTTAGTCTTTAGTATTTTTGTCCCTATGTTGTCCATAATTGCTATAGAGGAAGGCACAGTCAGATGTTCCTACAATCAGTGGGTAGATAATTGTGCTTGCACTTAGGGAAGGAAGATACTAACTTTCCTGAATACTAAACAGACTGCCTAACCATTATTTAATAGTAGGCTGCTTTTATAAAATAGAGCTGTTAACTTAATCTTCGTATTGTTATCAAGAGCTGATACTTCTTTGTTCATTAATATTGCAATCAAACCCCATATGAATCCTACTACAAATCTCCATTTTCCATTGTCTGGAAAAACTTTTTCAGACTGAAATTTAACTAGTTTTCTTTCAAAGATTGAGAGGAGTTTTCTGACAACTTTAATTTCTAATGCCAATATTTAATGAGCTATTAAACTATTTTTCTCTTTTTTATTATAATTTGAGTCATTTATTTCTTTATGTTCTTCTAGGTAAAACTGTCTTTTTAGTGCTCAAATATTCTATGCAACTAAACACTCTTTAGGATTCAGAAACTATATTTGTAAAAAAAAAATTAAGCAAGTTAATGATTGCATTTATTTCACTCTTCCAAGATATGCAAAGACATATTCATTTTTGATGATAGCTTTCAGTTCTTATGAAGAACATAAGGAACCTTCTACGTGTTGGCAGTTAAACTTTCTTGGATTTAGTGGCAAAAAAAGGAGATTTTTTTGGCTAAAAAGACCGGCTTTGCATATCAGCTTTGCACTTGGGTGTGACTCTCTTTTCTGCCCAGTTTAGAAGTTAGTGCAGAATTTAAAAATGCTAGTTTTGCATTTCAGACCATTAAACCACACTCAGTATTGAGCTACTGAAACCATTAACACAGAGTAAGTGGCAGAATTGAAAAAACTTCCTTAGACACAAGTCTAAATCATTGCAGAACAGTCTTGATTCTGCCTGTGCTTCAATGCTCCCACAAACACAAAATCACAGTTGTCCTTGAGTCTTGAATTTTCAAAGCAAATATGCATGTTATGCTTTAAAACAGACAGCTTAAACATACAACTTGGAGAAATGTTTTGGCCTCAATCTCACTTGACAGAGAAAAGATATTTTCAAAGACACAATAAATTCTTTTCTTCTTTATTCTACTTTAAATCATATGCCCTTAAAAAAAACCTACTGCCTTTCCTCTTGAGTTGTCTGATCCATATCATGATACAGCAATGCTTTAGGGCATTTCCTGTTTGACAGAACTAACTGCTCACTCCTAAAAATCCCTCTTGAGCATGACAAAATAAAGAGACTCAAAATCCATTAGTTAAAATCATTCACATTATTTTTCTTGCACACATTGCCCAGGTGGAATTCTGAACACTGGCAATACCCACAGGTTCCACTTCATGGAAGCTGCTGGAACTCTGAGGTCTGTTTTATCTTCAGCTACAAAAATCACTCCCATGGAGATTAAAGCAAGAATAGAATATAACTTAGGCATATTTTTTCTTAGGGCACAGGACATATGTCAGCAAAGCTGCTGGAAAGACAATTAAACACAAGGGATGTTCCTGTCTCCATGTACCCTCAAGTCCCTCTTGCACTTACACTTCTGTTACAATAGATTTACCTGAAACAGGAAGATTATGCCCAGTTTTATAAAACACAAACCAAAGAGGACTACAAAATTCCCTGCTACTCTAGGACAACATATATGAAGACGACGAGGTAACAACACCATCCAACAGTTTTGAAAGTGAATGTCAGACAATGCTGTGGCTCCTACGTCCAGGAGCTTGGAGGTACTGCCAGCCCTGCACTGTCCTACAGCTACAACACAAACTATAATGTGAGGCCATCCCCTTTGTCACATAGTATAACTTAGCTGCAGAAATACCTCTGGAATTTCTGATTATTCTTCACCCTACAAGCAACAGGCCACAGACTTAAACACGGGCCACAGCAGAAAACATTTACATGTAGGCCTTAGTAACATAAGCCTTGTAACAAATTGCTTCACAACTTTCCTGTCAACAAAGAGGTATGCTTTATAGAAGGGGGAATTAAAACACCCGAGAGGCGAAAGAACATGTTCAAAAGAAGGTTTACAAGCATCAAACCCAGATCTGATGATGATCCTGTGAACACACCACATGACTGCCCTTTCCCTCCCGACATACAGAGCTCTTTCAAAACACAGTATTTTCTGCTGCCTCTTTACCAGGGGTCAGTGGCAGCATGTGCAAAATATTTCATCATTTCTCTCAGTGATCATCTACATGAAACACAACACAGTGCAATGAAAGATGCACAGTTAACCTGACTCGGGTGGCTGAGCCCATCAGCACTGGGTTGGGGTGCCCAGCACAGCCATCCTGTGCCCTTAGTCCAGCACAGCTCTGAGCTCAGGCACCCACACCACGTTCACAGAGGTTGTTCAGCTCAGATAGTGCTGCTGGGCTGAAAAACCCACTTTGGAGCTGAGGACATGCCCTCACAGTGTGAAGGTGAATCTCACCTGAGCTCACGGGGGTCTAGGCTGGCTTTTAGAGCAAGGAGCTGCATAATCACAACAGGGTTGGCACAGCACCTAAACTGGTAAGACCATAACCCCTGAGTTACAGCTGGTAAAGGTTTACTCCTTATGGCAAGAGCCAATGTCCTGCAGGTGTCAGGAAACCACCCAGCTCACATCTCTCAGCACCTCCATTGCACGCACAGTGCTGACCTAACCCTGACTAAGCACCACGTTATCATGGTTACATTGCTAACAATGACCTCGGTGCAGGACAGCTTACATACTTAGGAGAATTCTAATCACAACTTGCTTTTGTTTAAAGAACAAAAATCATCTTTAGAAATTCATTATTTAAGAAAGGAAATTTAAATACCTGATAAATCGAGAATAAGTAAACAAACAAGATTGTGTCCTCTTCTGTGACCTTCACAAGTATCTGTCAGTTCTCTCAAACTATGAGTTTTAAATGGAAAAGTACAATTTCTCACATAATTCTCTTATAATGAAGAAGAGAAAACGGAGGCAGAAGAGTTAAATAACTCCTCAGTGTTATAAAATAAAATACAATTAAAGCTTACATTTGAGTTCATTAGTTTCTTTTCTGTGAAGCTACAGGACTCCCTCTGTATAGGCAAGGTATCTTGCAAATTTCTGCATCAAAATATCTTACTGGCATTTGGCAATACCTTAATCCACCTGAAGAGAGGTATTAGCTGATGATAAAATCTGTATTTGGCTGGTGTAGGGTGCTTGGGCGCAGGAGCATTGAAACCTTCCCACAGAACCAAAAACCACTGGCATGAAAAAGGCACTCCTACTCTCTTCCAACACAGCTATTGATATATCCTCTGGAAATTCTGTGCGCTGTTTGAAAATGTCTAGTAATAGTAAAGCTGGTTATACTACAGCAGTCAAAAGCTGGATGCATTGGGAGCTCTGGACCTTATTGAAATCCAAGGTACAAAGCACGATATAACTAAAATGGGGAAAATGCCATTAGATTAGTTTCACTCTTTACTCCTAACCATCAGTTAACCATATCTTTTTGAGAAGATGGGCAATCTTTGTCTTTTCATACTGGTTTAGCTTGATCTTCCACCATAAGTCCATTGAGTCACTGTCTCTGTCTGGACATTCCCTTGTGCTGAAATCAGCTGCAATGGTAACAAGCAAAAGTGAGAAAAAGCATCCTTGTTTCTTACTTATATTTATGTCAAATCATTACTTGAGACTTGCATGACTTTTAAAAACTAAGGATAGCCTTTAAAGTCTCAATGATAACTGTTTTTGTTGGGACACTTCAGGACAATCCACAGGGGGTCACAATAAACACTGCCAGGCCTTTCCTCAAAAGAGCAGTTTACAATTTGAAATTTTTTTTTTACTAAAATTTCAAGATACTTCCAATTTTTCTTTGCTTTTTATTTGAAAAAATTGTCATATATAAGACTGTAAGGATGGCATAAGCCCATACTGTTCTCTGCTCCCCATCCCTCCTTCCCCCCCCAACTATCTAATAAACAGAGCAAACACATACCACCAAATTCTGCCAAAGTTATGCAGACACAAGTTTATTACAGTAACAACTCTTGCAGCATGGACGAAATTCCTCAATATGAAGTTCTTACTTTCCATACCCTCAAGACTTAACTCTCCTATTTCACCACACACAGTTTCAACTAGTCTGAGGTCATTGCTATGATCCTTGTGGTATTTCTAGCCTGAAGCTCTCATAATAACTTCTGTTAGTGATGTCTTAGGTTCTAACTTTCATATTTTTAAATCCCATACTGCCCAGTGTGTAACTCTGAAGTTTCTTGTAGCTTGTTAGCTACTGCTCTCTTATGCCAGATAGACATAACAAAGCCTCTCTGAGCTTGTTGTTCAAGGAGACTTAGGCTGTCCTAGACCCACAAAAGGTATAAACTAGGGCCTTTAGAGAGGTGGAGAAATTGAAGAAATTACATCATTAGCTAAAGTTTTAATTGGTGAATTTATGCTGATACGCAAATGAACCAAACCTATAAAAGTGTGAAGAGCTCGTGACTCGTTGTCCATCTTGGGGTCCATCTTGGGGTCCATTCTGGATGTAGCCTTTGGCTGCCCAGGGTGTATCTTTGAAGGCCTTTCAAATAAATATCCACCTTTATTCCCTTACTCCTGTCTAGTCTCTGTTCCTAGGTAGCCCATCAAGGCATCAGTTCTTTGGCGCCTCCAGAAGGACAAGGAGGCTTCCAAAAATCCTCTGGGACTGAGAAGATCCAGCTCAGCTTCGCCCCCCCACTGCCGGCACCTGGGCGGGGGGGGGGAGTTACTACAGTCCAGGAGGCAGAGGAGCCCCCAAGAGCACCAAAACACTCCACATTCAGCACAGAGGCACGTGAGTAAATGAATAAAGGTGAGATTTTGTTGTAGTTTGTTGTTAGCACCTGGGTTGGGTGTTAAGAAATCTCTTACAGTTTGTCTGGGGCTTGAGAAGAGTCCAGGAGGGTCTTAACTTCAGTTGAAACCCACTTTGCTATCAGCTTGTGAGAGCTTGTCGGGGAACTCCCAGAGAAATTGTTAGTTTGTATTTGACTTTCCCTCTGCAAGTTCGTCGCTACCTATGAGAGGTTAGGGCTGCAGCCAACACTGGCTGGCACACAGCCATGTAGTGCCATGGCTTGGAGACTTGGAGCCTATTTCCAGCCACAGTATAAAACCCCGGGGTTGTCAGTTTGAATCTTACCTCTTCTAGTTTTCTTTCTCAGCTTTTTAGTGTGTATTTAGATTGCTTTGCTTTATTTCTGTGAATTTTCTGTTTATAAGCATAAAGCCATGGGCTGTAATATTTCTCATATGGGGAATGAAATACAGCAAACCTCGCCTTTGAGACTAGTTACAGAAAACTGGCCAAAGTTGACTGGCAAAGATAAAGCCCTTACAAAAGCAGAATTAATTCGGTTTTCTAGATTAATCTGGCCATCTTATGAATTAGACAGCAATCAGACCTGGCCCGAATTTGGTACCCTAGATGGAAAATTAATATCGAATTTAGTATCACATCTCCGAAAAGATCGCTGCTTCTTAGAATTGGATTCTAGACTTCCTGGGTGTATCCCACTTACAAAGATCTAAAAGGGAGCACATACTGCTTTTAAAGAAAAAAGAGAAAAAAGATAGGAAGTCCACATTGGACCAGTTGAAAGGGGGTATGGAGGAGGTAGAACTTAATACTCCCTCCTGAAAATCTGTCCTCCATATTCAGAAAATTTCTATAAATATACTTAGTTGTCTTCAAGTACTAAGAGAATAAAAAAGTAGATCTTTTAATGAATAAAAGCAATTACTTATTTTATTTTTTTTTTTCTGCAGAATAGTCTGAAGAAATCTGTTCAAGGTATTAACTTGTTTGATAACTATTTAAAAAAACCCCAGGAACTGTTTAACTTAGTCTAGTACTACTTTTTACTGCTATTTCATTCTTCTCTGCTATTTACAGTGACTTGCAATAATTTGTTACTTAATGAAAAAGACAGATGGATAACTCAGTAGTCACATAAATTTCCTACCAAAGTGGTATGAAAAATAAAGGTTTTTAACTGCCACTGAAGTACTAGCACTTTTCTGCAGACAAATATATTTCTCTGGCTAAGAAGAATAAGTAAAAACCAAAAAGAAAATTGACAACTTTTTTTACCTAAAGAAAACCCAGTATTTTCCCCCTCTAATTCCTGATAAAACCTGTGAAAAAGCCTACTGCCAAAAGGCAACTTTGTCTATTTACCTGTATCAGCAAGTCCATCTACTGTAAACAGTTACTTCTATCATCTAGAGATTCTGAGAGAACATTTCAGTTTAACCCAGTTCCCGAGGTGGAAATCAATGTTCTGGCAGGCTGACTTTTGGACAGTAATTGCATTCTGTTGCACAGACTAGCCCAACTGACCATCAAGGCGACTTTCTCATACCCTGAACTGACAAAACAATGCCAGCGAACTTGGAAGAACACAAAACTCCTATGATACTTTATGAAAAAATACTTTAAAAATGACAACTGAACAACTCAGTGAGATGAACGAGAAGTTTCATGTGTACCAGAGCTGTTTTCCAGAGGGCACACAGGCTCTGCCATGCTGCATTTACTCCAGTTCACATTCACCAGTTTACCATAGTAAAATCAGAAAATTACACCCACACAGGCACGGGACATGCCCATGCAGGCTCTGCTTTAGTCCACCAGAAACTGAGCCCCTGACCTCTAAAGAAGCCAGTAAGCCATGGCTAGCTCCCAGCCAAAGGTGCCAAGCTGACTAGTACAGTTTCCAAGGATGTGTCTGCCAAAGACTATGCAGATATGTGAAGAATTTAAGGCCACTGTAGTCAAGTAATTTACATAGGGGCATTTTTGTTAGTAACTTTGAAATGGGCAAAAGCAAAAAAGACAAGAAAATATCAATTAAATTTCTTGGAACACTTGTTCTTCCTCTTCAATAAACATTAAGAAAGAGAGATCCTACCCAATTGCATTTCCTTTCTGTATAAATCAGCTGTATCAAACTCATTATTTGAGTAATGGCTATTTTTATAAACCCTGTTTTTTAGTACTAAACGAGGTAGAATTGATGTGTTCAAGGGTAGAATGTGACCATTTTAATAATCCATAGCCATGAAGCATTAAAGTCATGTAGGCCATGCATGCCTTTGTAGTTTTGCTCTGTTTACCACATGTTCTGTATTTACAGCAGGAATTCTCTTCCAATACTTCTGAAGTTATTTCATTTCTAAAAAGTTCACTACTGTCAGTAGCGAATTTAGGGGTTGAGCCATCAGCATTTAAGAGCACAGCTGGTTACGGCACCACACCAAAAATTCACCTCTGTGGGCTCTAACAAACAGCTTGACTTTGTGTGAAGCCCTCACAAGCTACTTTAGACAGGATCTTGGACCCAAGACTTTAGTGTGCATGATTAAGGAGAATGCCAAGAGGCCATTTCCTAGACTCACTCCAGTTTGTCATTATCTTTCATCTACTGGGGAACCAAAACTGGACACAGTGCAACCTCACAAATGGTGAGAAGAGCGGAATAATCACTTCATTTGACCTGCTGGCTAAATTTTTCCTATAGCCAGCTATGCAGTTTTCCCTTGCTGCAAGGACATGCTGGTAGCACACAGTCACTTTGTTGTCATACCCTAAGTCCTTTCTGCAAAGCTGCTACCAAGCCAACCTGTCCTTGCCAGTGCTGTTGCAGGGCTGTTCTGTCCCTGATGAAAGGCTGCATTTGCCTCTCTGGAGTTTGATGAAGTTCCTGCTAGTCCATTTCTCTGGCTCACTGGGTCCCAGTGAAGTGGCCATATGACCATTCAGCACATTAAATGCTCTCTCAAGCTTAGTGTCAGACTTGACCCTACTGGTGGTTCATTCCATCCCAACAACCATTTCTGATGTTAAAAATCACTGGCCCCAGAGTCCAGCCCTGAGGAACATAGCTAAACCCAGCTGCCAGTTACACACCCTGAAGGCCACCCCTACCTCCCCCATGTGTGGCTACAACGAGGCTATGAGAGATGTCAAAGCCGTTGTTAAAGCCAAGATAAACAACATCCACCGCTCTGCCCTCATACCCACAGATGGTCTATTCAATTACATCACAGAAGGTAATTGGGCAAAGCAATGGTACAAGCACCTGTCTGCTATGAAACAGTTGAGTAGTTGAAAAATTACCCAGAAGGGCTCCCATCTTTAGAGTTGCTCAGACCATTGCCCCTATTGTCCCAGAAGAGCACCCTAATCAGCGGGCTATCAACAAGCTTCTGATGCAGTGATTATCCTCTTACCCTGTTTGAATTGGGTACTCTGTAGCCAGAAATGCAGAAAAGAAATAGAGAACAAGAACAAATACAAGAGACAGTCTTATATGATACCACAGAGATGACATTATTTCCCTCTGGGAACAGAAACCTGAACTTAGGCCCAGCATAGTAACCATGCATTAGAATCACTGCCTAAATATATGAACAGTATGGGGAGCAATGAATAAATCCAAGAGCTGTCCTCATTCAGGGACTTGCTGTCAGCCCTGGCAGCAAATCCTAAATACAATGAGCTGAGGGACAGGCTCTGCTTCTCTGCTTGGCCGAAGTCTTACACTTTTTACAATGCACGGAATTGCAATACACTTTTTTCCTTTGCATGCCCATGTCAAATGGAAGGCTCTGGTGTTTGTGTGACTTACTGTATTAGAGGTAGACTTAAAAATTTTATCTAACACAAAAATTAGATCAGATTTATCCAAGTGATAGCTCCTGTGCTAGATACGACCCATGGGACAACTCGATCTGGCCTCCTATCTTTCCTCTGAAAGAAGGAGGCCTGTACATGCTACTCCATCTGCCAAGTCCATCTCCCAGCAGACACCAAATGCTGAAGGCTCAAATTGCTGCTGCTAAATCAGAATATGAAGTGATAGTAGAGCTGGATAAAGACATTACACCTTCTGTGAGGGCATGATTTGGGGTAAAGAGAAAGCCACTGCCACCCTGACATAGCTTTATTCAGTTCATCCAGGTTGTACACTCATTACTCTACCTCTCCTACTACCTTCACCACTTTTCATTCTGATTTATTCATGTTGCAAGGTTCTGAAATAGAAGTATTTTGTCACTATGTATTACCCAAAACAGTGAGGCACTGTTTTTACTCAAGGTCCTTTAGTATTACTGCAGTGCAAATAAACAGTAAAGGTTGCATTCAAAAGTCATTTAACACATACAGCAGCAACAGACACAGACTTGCATAACTAATGGGTTTGTTTAGCACACTGAACATCTTCTACTCCAGTATCACTGCAGTGAACCCATTAGATCCATGCTGATACAACCTGTTGCAACAAAATTCAGCTCCAGTGTGACACAGCGTCTAAAATATCCTTCATATCAGCTTTTTGGTGGCAGACAGAATGTGCCTCTGCTGAGACAGTATGTACTAAACAGGACCTTGCTCCTTGGAAGCATTTTTTTCAGGTACACACAATACATTTTATTATAGGAGAAAGAAACTCTTAAATAAACAGTAATTGTGGGCACAAGCACTAGCCTAGGAAGTCACATATTTCACTCTTTCATATACCTGCCTTTCACATATCCTGTAGAGACAATACATGAAACAGAAAAAACTCTGATATGTCAATATCATTGTTTACCTTCTTTTGCTCTTTTGTTACAAAACATTTCAGGTAAGAGGTGTGTGGGTTTTTTTTTCCAAGTCCAAAGCCTTTAGCTATTATAATTTGAAGAAATGGGACAGAAAATAAAGTCTAGGAAAGCTGGAAGGAAAACTTGAGCTACATTAGAGTATTAAAATTTCCTAGGTCTGTGTTTCAGTTCATTAATTAGAACTAGTTGTTTCAGGCTGTTTTTCCTATAGACCTGTCAGTCCCTGTTAAGCTATCTGACCACGACAGCAAATATTTACATGACCTTTTTGCATGTTGGCTGCTTTGCATACACTATAAAAGGCAAGACAGGGAAAATTCTTTAAGATGACTGAATACATTAAAGTTATACTTAGCCTTAACTTGAAATGCACTTCCCAGGGAGTTCCTCTCCCATGAACTAAAGTGAAGTTCTTGCTGACTTCATTAGGCTTAAATCATGCCCTAAGGAATCAGAGAGGGCAGTGCCACTGCTAGCAAATCACAGGCTTCTCATATAAAGTCTATGGCCATTCACACATCTTCTGCCTGATTTTACATGCCCATTTTAATTTCTAGCTCATAAATAGTAAGTAACAATTAATTAGCTCTAATACATGTCTACCTTTAACATTTATATTTTTTTCTGTGTGTCCTACACTATCTTGCATACACATGAATAGAGAGTTATTTCTACGTCCAGCTGCAAAGCAATCAACTGTCTCTCTGCAAAGGCTTTGCTATGTGTGAAAGAGTCACTGTTTCTTTTTAAACAGGCTTTGAGAAACATCTGCAAGAAATGCTACAAAAGATTGAGGTGTTACAATTACAATCAGTAATGGCATTTCCATAAGGTGGCAGAAAACTAATTAATCAGACACTAAAACCTGTGCCTGCCAAAACTTGGGTTTGGGGGCTAATAAATAATAATCAGAATACTCCATGATTGCTTAAGACCCTCCCCATGCCAATCCTTTAGTATTTGTATAATTTTACTCCTTTACGTAATCCCTGCAAATGCAAATAAAATGCAAATGTTGGCAGGCTCAGACATTTCTGAAGAGGCCTTTCCACACTACCTAACTTCAGGCACAGGTTTACCAGCAGAGAGCCTGGTCATCCTTTGCTCTTCATTCATCTAGGCCGGAGTGGCCAGGCACCCTGGCTGAGGCACCCAGCAAGGATGATTGCAACCCTTGAGCCATAAAGCTTCATCCTCCTCAGTCACTTCTCAAACCCAAATCTTCGTGCATTTCTGGAAATCCCCCCCTTCATACTTCCTTCATCCAACCCTGCCTGTAGAGCCCGATCCTGCAGGAGTACCAACAGCTGCTGCTGCAATGGGAGGTCGTGATCACACCCTGCCCTTCAGGGCTGTGACCCATCGCATCAACTGCCCTGGCCACTCCATCCCCACAGAGGATGCCACTGCTTGCCCTTACAAAGGATGCTGCCCATTGTTTGGACAGATGTACCACAGGAGAGACTACAAATGAACATATTTGTCAGCCTTCATTTCATGAGGAGGTACCAGAGCAGGGACAGCAGCGAGCTGCAGCACTGGCACAGGCGGCTGCTGGCATAACCTCGCTGGATGCTTGTCAGGTTCTGCTTCCTCCAGGCAAATTGCAAGTGAATTTTGCTGAAAGCTTTTGAGCACTTTCCAGGTTTCACCTGATTCTCACTGACAGTTTTGCTAGATAATTTTTTTCCCACAGTTATCTCACTGGAAAAGCTCCCAGCTTTCAAATAGATATTTTAAAATACATTTAATTTTCTCTTGCACAGTGAATTCATTTATTTTAATATCTTGCTTTTTGTCCAGGCTGCACAACGATGAAGCAAGTGTTGATTTCTGGTGGACCTCTTAGCCAAGAAAGACCTTCATTTCAAAAGCTGTGGCTGAAATTTTAAATGGGCCCACAATTGGAATACTGTTTTCTAGGTCACCTCCAGGTGAATACCATGTCCTATAAGATTAGTCCTGACTGACAAGCCCATGATAGTGAGGTAGCCAAAACGCATTTCTGTTATTCCTTCTCAGACTCCATGTTAATTCAGACCACAATTTGAAAACAAACTGACTCATATATAGCTAGTAAAATAGGAACCTAGTTAGAATTTCAAAAAAGAAAATATCAGTTTTTTAAAATGGCATTGAGATATACAATGTAAAATTAATAAAAATTTACAAAACTTCATTATTTTCCTCACTGAAATTATGTTGGTTAAAGATCAAAACATAATCTGTATTCAAATTATATTACATTAAAAAGTTAATAGATATGGAAAGGGAGGTGATTATATGCAGATTATTCAAAATCATGTGAATAGAAGTACTTTCATGACACTTTTAAAACTGAAGTTATAAACAGTTTCCTGCTTTTTAAAAATAAACAGTCCCCTTTTACAGCTGGAACTAAACAGGACCACAGCATGCAAAGCATCTCAGAAGTAAAATTTCAGAACATTGCTGATGGTGTTGTTAGAACACAGTGGCAGAAGAAATTGAAAAGGACATTATTATAAGAAAAATGCACATAATAATAATAATATAAAACTGAACTATTTTGGAATAATTTTTAAACTATCTTTTAGAACAAACTGTTCGTTATTAATTAGTTTCTGGAGCAACTTGAAAAAGACAGATTGTGCGGTGATGACAATATATTATCCCCTATTTGGCTAGTAAGATGATCCCTTAAGCCACACACATATCTGTGACCCCTCCTGCAATACAGAGAGAAAAGCTTATTTTGTTCATTTCAAATCTAAAAACTCTCAACTGAAATGCTTCATATTACATTGCTTTCCTGTTGGTTTTTTTTGTTTTTTTTCTTTCTCCTGTTCATGATGGGATAAGCTGGGGCCTTGTCTCTAGTACATGAAAGACAGGGTGTCTTGCAGGGTCTGAAATCCTGGCCATTAAATAAAATAGTATATCTTCATGTGGCTGTCCTCCATTATGGCCTGGACAACACATTTCAGTACGTACAAGAGATACTAAAAAAGGGTTTAACTACTTAACAGTGAACTTACGGTCCTCTCATCTTAGCAAAGATACTATTGAACTGCAAAAAAGTTCAGGGCAACAACGATAATCAAATGTCCAGGATGGTTTCTGGATGAGGAACAAGTGGTTATAGCAGCACTTCTCAGCCTGGACAAGAGACGACCTGAGGGAAACGACAGGCCAAAGAAACCAGATATGGCCTGGGGGAAGCAGATAGCAATCTGATCCTTGCTGTCACTTGCAACACAAGAACTAGGGGACATAACTTAGAGCTGACAAACAAATACAAAACAAAGCAACAGGAAAGCAATGGTCGGGCAGTAAACCAACAGAAACTTGCTGCCGAAGTCACAGATGCACTGCTGGGGATGTGAAAAATTTACATGGGATCAAAGGTGGGCTGAACATCTCTTGATGGTTATTATACAGGCAGAAACCACAACCAGGAAATCCCTAAGCTGAAGATACCTTGAGGCTGAGAACACTTGGGGGAAGGATCATACATACACACGTGTGTGGCACATGGAGGACAGGGAGTTGATTCAAGACAGCCAGCACAGCTTCACCAAGGGCAAGTCCTGTCTGACCAACCAGTGGCCTTCTACGATGGGCTTCTACAGCAGTGGACAAGGGAAGGACTACAGATGCCCTTTATATGGACTTCTGTAAAGCCTTTGACATGGTCCCCACAACATCTTTCTCTTTAAATTAGAGAGATGGATTTTAATGAGTGGACTGTTAGATGGATAATTAAGTGGTTGGATGGTTGCATTCAGAGAGTAGTGGTCAATGGCTCAGAGTCCCAAAGGACATCAGGGACAAGTCTCTCAGGGTCAGATATAGCCTGGGGGGTAGCAGATAGCAATCCCTTGGGGTCTGTATTGGGACCAGTGTTATTTAATATCTTCATCAATGACATAGATGAAGGGATCGAGTGCACCTTCATCAAATTTGCAGATGACACCAAGCTGCGTGGCACTGTTGACACACCTCAGGAGCCAGATACCATCCAGAGGGACCTTGACAAGCTCAAGAAGTGGGCATGTGGGAATCTTACGTGGTTTAACAAGACCAAGTGCAAGGTGCCCTCAGCCAGGGCAACCACCAGTATCAACACAGGCTGAGGGATGAACAGATTGAGAGCAGCCCTGCCCAGAAGGGCTTGGGGGTGCTGATGGATGAGAGGCTGGACATGACCCGGCCAGGTGCACTCACAGCCCAAAAAGCCAAACGTGTCCTGGGCTGCACCAAAAACAGTGTGGGCAGCTGGTCGAGGGAAGGGATTCTGCTCCTGCTCTGCTGAGACCCCACTGGCAGTGCTGCATCCAGCTCTGGGGTCCTCAGCCCACACAGTGGGGCTGGACTGTGAGTTGCAAAGGCTCTAGCACTTAACATCACACTGAAGCAAATATAAGTTTTCCAGAAAACCCTGGGGTGAAGCAAGCCATACCTGAGGATGCCTTAGCCAGCAGCGACTTACAGGCAGAGATGAATCCTCTGCATGTATAGTAAACATACATATGCTCTTAAAAACACCTCAAAGCCAAAAAATGTTGTCCAGGTTGAAGTCTCACAAATTTCTCCCCCAAAAGCCCAACATATTGGTGGGCCAGCAGGCTGTGGGAGGGCAGCCACTCTGTGAGCCGACATGGACAGGGATCAGCCCCTTATTTCCAGCCCCTCTGCTCTTCACTTGCCAGCTCTGGGAGAGGCAGGGACCCCTTCCAGCCCTGTTTTCTTCACATTTGTTGTGTTTGTTAGATATCAGAATACTCTTGACAGAAACTGTCTTAGATTATTGAGGGATGAATAAACCACTGTGACAAGCTTACAAGCATGGTATGATTTACAGTCCAGTCTTCGATTTACGTCACTCTCTATACTGGGAGATGAGCGTATAGGAAAGCACCATTTCAGTTTATTACCTGTGAGCAAAACCTGCCTTCCTCAGCAATCCTCACATGAGCTATGCATCTTCCCACAACGCTTTAACTGCCCTCTGGTATCTTCCCTCAAAAGAACAGCCTTTACTCCTACCATCCATCAGCTGAGCAGAGAGTCTCTGAGACAAAATTGGCCATCATAAAAGGAGCTCTGGTTCACAGCTGGGCTGAATTCAACCCTGAGATATGGGAAGAATGCAGGAACCAGAGCTGTCCACCTGTGCTGACACATCACTCTTGTCACTGTGTAGACAGAAGGGCACTGCCTCCAAGTAAAGGGCACCTCCATCAGCATATCCATTCAAATCCTCTGCCTGGAAATCATCAAAATACCACTATGCACATACAAACCTTTTCAGTAAGATGGATTATTAAGGCAATAATATCTCTAGGTTTCTTTCAACTAAGTCTGGCTTTGAAGAGATGACGAAGTGAAAAAGCCTGTCTCCTGTCTGAAAATGAGGGTACAATCTTTTAAGTTCACTGCCACATATTGTGCAGGCTTGGCAGAAAGTGTTTGCAATAGTGGGTTTTAACCATTACTCAGCATTTCAGGTCAGGGCCTGCATCTGTCTCCTTGCATGTCTACTATGCTCCCATCACATTTTCAGATCTTATGAAAATAATTTCACCATTCCCCCAAGTTACTTGGTATCCCATACCAAGTTCATTTCCAAAGAACAACTTGACGTGAAAAATAATGTGCTACCAAAGTCTTTACTTTTTTAACCCCAAACTATTTAAAGACTGTTTTAAATCCACAAATGGAAAACACAGACTAAGCACAGAATGGAGAAGGACTGAAGCAGGCTCTTACCCAGTGATCTTTCCTTCGTTTGGTTTGCTGACCGCACAACAGGAAGACTTGCCCGCGTGCGGCTGCCCCTCGAAAAGGGGGTTGGAGAATCACCCTCAGACATGGCCTCTAAGGAATCAGCAGAAGCTTCAGAGAGGTGTTCTGTGTGGTCACCCAAATTGGGCTGGGGGCTCTGGGACGGCTTTGGGCTTCTTGTCTGCAAAACAGAGTATTTCCTTATTAGTCTACTGAAGCCAGAGTGTGGGAGGAAAAAAAATCAAAGAAAAGAAGGAAGGAGTCCAAACTTCTTCAAATACTGGTTTGCTGAAGGTCACTTCTGTGTAGATTATTTAGGGAAACAGTGTCCTTGGATATTCTGCTGCAGTTTTTATGGTTGTATAACCACATTGCAAATTTTGTTGCTAACAAGGCCCTGAGGATAAGACATGTGCTGAGGAGATGTACAATAATGCCATTCTCCTTGTCCACACATACACACACACACTCTGATGTTAACAAGTCTGCTAAGAAAAATCCTCTGAAAAGCAATACTATAATGGAGTTGTAAAGCTATCAATTTCAGTTATCTTCTGCTATGCCATCTATACAAGGTCCAGGTTGTGCAGCAAAGCCAAAATAGCCATCCAACATTTCTAGTTGAAATCATAAACAATTACTCTATTTTTTGTTGCACCAGCATAAATCAGAACTGTCTTCATTAACTGATCAAATTAACTATGACTTTTACTGGGAAGTCAGAGTAGTAAATTGCTAAACACAGTTGCTGGGAAAAAACCCAACTCTTCCAGCAGGGGAGAGATAGTTTCATTTATGCACTTCTACCAACTTCTCACTGTAGTATCTGCCTAATAAAAACACACTCAATAGGAAATAAAATGTCCTGAACATTTTTTGCAAACTATAAATGACATTATAAGCCCTTTCTACAAAAAGGGGATGCTTTAAAATGCATACTCAATACTGTGTAGTAAAACCTCCTCACAACCACACGTACTATTACTGTGGAAGAATAATTTCCTGGTCTGTCTCAATCAAACCATATCACAACAAACAGGAACACACAAAGCAGAAATTCAAAGCAAAGCAAGCTTACTTGGTTCCAAACCCACTATGTAAATATGAACTTTACAGACATCTATAATCGGCACCAGGCACAAGATGTCATTAAACTTATATGTTTTTCTCTCCCCTATCATTTAAGGTCAGATGCTATTACATTAAAAATCCCCTGTATCAAAATCAACTTCAACTCTAGGTTTGAAGATGCTGTCAAGATCCAAAAAAGACTGTGCTTCTTTCTGGATAGCTAAGCTAACTAATCTTGCTGACATATGTTTCTTTCAGTGGTTTTTCAAGTGAAATGAAGAGAGCTCATTTCAGCAATAGCATGCATCACATAATATTCCTTATGTGACTTGGAATGTATGAAGAACTTCAACTTTTATTACATTTCATTAGCTGGTTGTAGAGGGCTGTTGTTGCCAAACTGTGCAGTTGCTCACAAACTACAATGATTAGATATACCTCACAAGAAAGTAAATCCTCCAGAACTTCTCACTTTTAAAATGCTAATATTAAAATAGAAGGTACTATACAATGTCCTGCAATGAAATTGTTCAAGAGCATAGAATTTTATGCAGGACTTAAAGCTAACAATATTTGTTCTAAAGTATGTTTTGAAGTGCCTCTGACATCGTCAGCACTACAGGGACTTGTGCCGGAAAAGCTACAGAGATGACAAGTGACCTGCAAACGCAGAAAAGAATCTGGTAAGTCAAGTACTTCTTCATTCAACTTTCCAAAATGGCTCGTGAACCATCACTGCTGAAGTATTTTGTTTACACAGGCATATTACGGAAGTACTACCAAGCCAAGACATTACAGCTCTGTAGCTCCTTGTACTGATTAAGAACTTATCTGTATATATCCGTTAATAGGGAGCTAGAAGGCATATAATTCTCCCTTTCTAGAAAACCATGACAAAATAAAACAAGATTAAAAAAAAAAAAAAAAAAAAAAAAAAAAAAAAAAGGCAACAAAATCAACCTGCAAAAGGTCCTTAGTTTTAGAGTTTGTTGGGAAGGAGAGTGCTTTTGTTTCTTTAAGAAAATATATACTGATAATATGAAAATATGGATCAAGCTTATTTTGCTTCACTTTTGCTTATTTTTTTCTCTTTAATTTATAATAAAATAATCCCCAGATGTCATTTGAGACATGCAGTTGCATGTATGTTGTTCAATGATACCTATGAACAGATGTATATTTGAGCAGTAAGGGGACACTTCATTACCAAAATCAACAGACAGAGATTTAGCTGAGCAGTTGCCCCGCGTGTCCTGTCAATGCACAGATGGAGCCAACATGCTGTGTTTCTTTGGCTGTCCCTGAGGAAATGCTGTAGGACCTAAGATACAGCATCCCAGATCCCCACAGATGACATCATTACTGTAGCTAAATCTAGTGGGTCTAGCTGAGATAATTTTCTCCATAGCAACCCTCATAGTGCTGTACTTTGTATTGGTGGCTAGAAAGGTGTTGGTAACATACCAGTATTTCTGCTACTGTTGAGCAGGGCATGCACAACATATAGGCCCTCTCCAACATTCCCCCCACTCACTCAGGAGGCTGTGGGTGGGCAAGATCTTGGTAGAGGACATAGTAAGAAGGGCTGACTCAAACTGACCAAAGGAATATTCCATACCTTTGGAATAAAAAAGGAGAGGAAAAGAAGAAATAGGAGGAGGAAATAAGAAATAAGAAAAAGGAGGAGGAAAGGGACCATTTGTTACTACATTTGTCCTATGGAGCAACTGCTACGCGTGCTGGAGCCTGAAACCTTACTTCCTGGGAAGTGGCTGGACATCACCTGCTGATGGCGAATACAGAATACTTTGTTAACTTTTGCTTCTGCATGTGGCCTTTGCTTTTTCTTTATTAAACTGCATTTATCTGAACCCATGATCTTTTTCCATCTTGTTTTCTCTCCTGCACTCCAGCAGAGGAGGGCTTATAGAGTGGCTTGGTGGGCAGCTGGTGTTCAGCCAGGGTCAACCCACCACACTAAAAAAGACTCTTTTTTGGCAGCCTTCATTCTTCACTATCAATACTGCACTTCCTGAAGCAAGCCAGAGGCACATCATGGCTTCTGCTCAGACATAAAGCCCAGTCTTCCTCTTAATCCACCAGCTCAAATCTGTAGTAGTTCCACTCTAGTAAGTGGAGTGACACAAACATAAAGCCAATGCAAGCTATAAATGAGATCCCCCAAATATACACATATAGTTTATGAAAGGCTTCAAGTTATTTGTCATGCTCAACTTCTGTAAACATTACATTTCAGGATTCTGAATTTTAAACAGATTCTAAAAAAAATTCTCAAACTCAAGAACAACAGTGGGTATTCAAGTAACTGAGAGATACGAGTGCATATTTGATAGGAAAGCATTTTTATTATTGGCAACGAGCACTAGGCTTGATGCTACTTAATAATCAAGTGGATTGCTAGGTGTCATTTCTTAGGAAAACCAACCCATGCAGTGGGGAGGGAACCAGCAACATTTATGTAGCTGTAGCTACAAGGACTTGTAAAGACTGTTGAAGAAAGCAGTGCAGAAACTTTCAGCATTATCCAAGCCTTGTAATAATTATTCAGGACGTTGATTCCAATATCAAATAAGATAAATAAGACAAATGGCAAATAAATACTTGATAAGTAATGCCATAGATATTTTTTCCACTGAATGTTCACTAATATTAAAACACTTAAACTAATACTTCAAAAAGTGTCATTTTAAGGATTTCTCAGGAACTAGCACGCAGTACAAGCATTCACAAAATAAATGTTGACCCCAGCAGTCCATGTTTCAGGACCCAACAGTACCCAACTAGAGTCTCAGTCTAGACTGCTGCTATGTGAGTCAGAATGGCGCTGTAGCAACAAAACCCGTAATATCTAACAGAGAAGAAAACTCAAGACATGCCCACTAAGGAAGAGCATTATCCAAAATTTAAATGTGTAAAGAGATACTCCACAGAGGCAGATAAACTCAAGGAAACACCCGCACTTTCCAAGCCACCTCAGAGATATATGCCAGAAAACAGAAGGAGGTTCAGAACTAGGCAGCAGGTCTCTGTCCCCCCTCTGCCAAGACCAGTTAGGTTACATTTCCTCAGGCAGCCACAGTCTTTCCCCCCAAGCTATATGCTAGGAGGCACCCCCCTGCATAGTTCTTTGTTCAATAGGGTTCATCTTTCAGACAGCTGAGTAGAGCTGACCCTCCTTAAGGACTTCTCTGATAAAAGATGTTGTCTGTGCTAGTTCTGGGTTAGAAGATCATCAGAAAGGAAAGGCCAAAATAAGGATGGACAATTCTGGTGCAAACTTAGATGTAATTCCACAGTGCTTTGTGATGACTCTTTTACAAATAATTTTGCAAATAATTAGGAATGAAGTCTGAAAGTACCTGAATTAGGAAAAGTGAAATACTGCAGAGATGCCAATGTAATGGGTAGTCATAGAGCAGCAGAGATGTTCATCAAGTTCTCTGCATGCCTCTGCTTCTGGTCCTCTGCTCACATTTGTCCGTACTAATTCTCTCATGCTTTTGTTCTAGCTGGTTTTATGTTTCTGCTCTTCATAGTGTTCTTCTATGCTCATTTCCAGTTATTTTTCATGCTAATCTATATAACAGAAACCTTTTTTTCCTCTTACCCTTTCTCCTGCAAATTTGCTTCACACATTTCCATAGACAAAACAGAACTAAGAAAAAAAAATTGCATAACCTGAAGAAAGATTTAATTTCATCTCTTGATCAAGTCACACTTTTTATTTCTTGTCTCCAGGAACTTCCTTAGCCCTTATCTTGACAGAAACTTATCTATTCAGGAGAAGAATCTTATACATCTTAGAAGTTGCTAGCACTCCTGGCAGTGTACAAATGGTAAACAAAGACATCAAAAAGTAATACAGAGCTAGTAAAATGTATTTTTCCAATCATGTACTCTAAAGAACACAGTGTAGGCAACCTCCCATCTCCCCCCACATTTAAGAGTCTTCTTGACATTTCAAATAGAGAGGAAAAATTAGCAGAAAAATGGAAACCTACTCTTCTTGACCTTCAAGTAAACTACTTGTCCTGTGACTTATGCCAAAGATGGATAGAGGATAGATGACAGACTGCAAATATGCATATAACAGGCTGTGTTTCATGTATGATGAGTTTATTAACTCTAAAGTATTGCCACAGCACATGAATTCTTACTGCTGCACCAGTAATACTTCTTCATCACATTTGTGTCAGATCCAAATTACCACTGTCTGAAGGACGGATCTGCTTTTTCCACAGAGTCTTTGGGTTTCCATATTAACACAACAGGGTTTTACTTGTCTGGACATGCTATTAGTGACACATTACTATTGAAGAGAAAGCGAATACTACCCATATTATCTTGGTTTTAAGCATTTTTCGTATTTTTCCACAGCACTTTCTCAGAAGAGTTATATGTTTATAAACGCTTATAGTCTGTATAAACTAAAGTTCATATTACATCTGTGCAATTGATGTATTTGGATACTCTGTCTCACTGGGGGACTTGAGGGTAGGGAGACGACTCGGCAGCTGAATGCAACATTAAACCATCTCTCATGACAAGCTAACTTCCCTCTGTGTGCTTTTTCACCATTGCAAGAGGTACAAATCTATGGCATCTTTCTTTCAGATGCCATCAGCTGGAAATGGTACCACCCCAGGAGCAGGCACATCTGTGTTCTCCAGAGCTGATGAGTGGGAGGGCAACTGCCCACTTGCCAGCATGCAGATCCTGTAGGTGTTAGTTACATCCTTCACTGATGCCTGCTCATGACTAGCACATCTCTGGCTTTCATTTCTCTATTTCGAACTCAAACTTTTCACTATTTTCTGTTGAATCAAAGACAAGTTACAAAGCCAGCTCTTTCTCACAAGCACCTCACTTTGGTGGCAATGTTGATTTCTATGGTATGAATGGCCAGAATTCTTTCCTCTTTGATAAGGAGAAAGACTATGCCTGAGCCACGGCTGCCCACCACCCCTAGCACTGAAGCAAGGTACCCCACTTGCCTGGAGCCTCCTTGGCTTGGAGGCATGTTCTGCGCTGGATGCTGCCCGAGCTCGCCCTTGTCCGCAGCACTACCGGCCTCCTCCTGCCGCCGGCGGTCCTGAGGGAAGCCTGAGCTCGCCATACTCACATAGGAGTGATGCCAGCAGAGCACAAACCACAGAGCCCTCCCCCGGCCACCTGCCGTGCGGTCATTGAGCAAAGCAATTAATTCAGTGTACTGTGAACTTGAGGTACTGCCCCAGTGCAGATCTTCCCATGCTCTGAGAAAGGGAGGAAACAGACCCAGAAGAACTTTTCCAAGTAAGGTAAAAGAAAGCATTCCTCCTCCCTCCCATGGTGAATGAGAAGGAGGGGAAGATACCTCAGTCATCAGCACCAGTAATAAATGCTCAGTCACAGCCACGCACTACCCGTCACTGTGAGACAGGGTCAGGATGCTCCAACGAGTGGTCGTTTCACTCAATTTAGTGAATTTATTTGAAGGCAAAACGCCTCTCTGCTTATGACAGGATCTTTATCACCACTCTGTATTCACTGATGCTGACCACAGTTTCTTCCACCTAGAGGAAAAAAACCATGTCTAATGATGTGACAGAGTTTATCTGCCATATTTTTAGGTTGTAATGATATTCAAATCATCCTAAAAATCTGCACGTTTTCCCACGAGCCTTGCTAGCTCCTGTTGGTGGCCAGCTGCATGCTCCCTGCTGTGGCAAGCTGCCAAAACCCATTTCTTTTAATCCTGAGTGCTGTGAATCACCGAGCAGGACATCCACAGGCTGCTCCCCCTTGGGAAGACCATGGCTGGCTCTTCAGCTGGTTGATCCCCAGAGTTAGCAGAAAAAGTTTTTCATGAACCTCTGTTATAAATCACTAACAAAGAAACATTTTCAAACTTTTTTTTTTTTTAACTGTAAGCACCTAGATAAATTGAAACCTGTTTTTCAGGAAAGCTGTGTGCTTATGGTAAAGATATTCATTAGGAGCAATAAAAGCTGTAGGTGCTCAGCACTTATGCTGCCAGACCTCTTATTCAGATGTTTAATTGCAGGAACTTGCATTTGAAAATGCTGCCCTAAGGAACTCAACAGCCCGTCTAAGAGCAGCTTAATTGGTCCAGACAAGTCCAGACTGAAATATGCAACATGCTGTGGCATCTCTTTGAAATACGTGTAATATCAGAAAACCCCAAGCCATCCACATTAAAGTGTAAAAATATTTCGCAGTATGTTTCTGTTCAAATCCAAAGTTTTCTCTTTCTACAAATGCCTGCCTGAGATTTTAGGGTAGAAATTGAAGTAAATCAACAGAGAAAACTATCAGTCACCCAATAATAAAACGCAAAAGTCATACTTAATGGAAGAAATCTTTAAAATAATTTATCTCTCTGCTTTATTCTAATCCTTTGTCATGTGAAGAATTTATTCATACATGAGAGTCATATTTTAAAAGTCACTGATCACCTCACTATTTTACCCCGCAAAGACTTCTATGGGTCCATCAATTTTGCTCAGAGCAAAATTTTGTCTTTCACAGTCTCTGTCATATTCTTGCATCACAGTTTCAGTTTATTATTACTTTGTTTAAATAAGTTATCCATAAATTCCAGCCTGGATATCAGCATTTGTCTTAATTAAAACCTTATGGCAGTTTCAGTTGGAAGCTATTTTTTTTTCCCCTCCTGAAAAACTCTACTGTGAAGTATTCACAACCCAGCACGACCCTTTGTTCCATCCAGGAGATGGCTGCGTTTCATCAGCGGCGGGTGAGGTAACTCCTACCTACACAATCCCCAAAATCGCCATGAGAACTGTGAAGATTAAAAGGGATGATTTACACAAAAACTGTCATTATGCTGATTAAAGGGCAAAGATCTTCACATGCTTAAAACCACATGCAAAAACTAAGGGGAAAAAAAGAAGAATATATACCAGATGCCTAAATGTACCTAGGGGATAGTGAGTTCTGATTCAAGATTATTTACCCATCCTTGTTCTCCCACATATGTCCCTAAGGAAAACAGGAGGAGGGTCTGTTTCTGTGGTGTCTGTTTCCCAAAGCAAAGGAACACAATGCAGCGATCCTGGAAAAACCTGTTTTCCTGTGTTTCTACAAGTTAAGAAGGCGCTCTGAATTAACATGCTATTTTAAAAATACCCGAAAAAAAGACCCATCGACATGAGGGCCGGTGAGTGGGAGCGAGCTCTGCGGGCAGGGTGCAGCTGCCAGCCCCCAGCAAGAACAATCGCCCGGGAGGGGCAGCGCTGCCTCCGGCGGCAGCACACCCACGGCACGGGCTTATTTTTAGCCTCTACTCGTAGAAGTAAACATATGATGAAGCACTGACTAGAGCTTGTTGCTCTGGCACCTGGGAGACTTAGGGGGCTGCTGCAGGAGAGAAGTTGTAGGAGCTTCTGCTGCTCCTCTCTCCCAACTTGTCACCTTGCTCTTCTGCTTCTTTTTCCCTCCCTCGAGGCCATCTCCTTGGCGAGGGAGGGGCACGCCTCACTGCTCTGCACACGTCTGCCTCTCCCGCCCTTCCCTGTGGTCGGCATGTTTATTGCCCTGCTTAAATCCCGAGAGTGGAAACACAAATCAGGTGCAAATGAGCCGCTGCCACTCTGCCAGCATGCTCCGAGGCGTCCCTCCGTGCTCCCACCACGTGTTATCTTGGTGCTTTTATCACTGCGCTGCTGACTGCGGTAGAAACCATGCAGAGGCACCTTTGACGTGTGTATCTACAAGGCATGTACACATTCACTGCCTCCCTGGGGGAAAAACGCCTCCATTCTGTATGGCGTTACAAGCCATCTAGAAATGGAAGGGAAGCTCAATGGGATGAAAGGTGAGATACAGGTAACTTCAGAGGTGCACAGTGTGCATATAATTCTACAAGTTGCAGAACTACGATTTTTTGCATGTTCAATACAAAAATATTTACTGCTCTGACCACAGTGCTGTTCTTCACTTTGCAGCAAGACTTTTACCACCTAAGCCAAGGTGGTTCCAAGTATGTATAAATAGAAATATAAGGCTAGAATTGGAACAGTGTTTAAGAATCACTTACTTAATCTAGGATCTCCCACTGAATTTTGGTGGATTTCAGAGCATCTAATACAAGAGCTTCATGTCTATCATGCCATTAAAGGAAAAGTCAGAGTTTAAAAAAAATTGTCAAAGACGCACATGCATCACACTCCCATATGCAATTAATCCGTATGCATAATTCTTCATTGCTATGAAATACAGAGAGACAAAGCATGCAGATTCATATTTATTTGAGGACTTTAGTTGTGAAGCAAGATACACACAATTAAAGGGTAACAAACTCAATTCACAGCAGAGTGCAGAAAAAAGAAAGTACAGTACTAACTCTCTGCGAGGATTCAATTTTCATCATGTACCTTTGAATGTCAAGTTCTGAATGAAGGGAGACCAACATGCACTGCAAAACCTGTGGATCAAAGAGAGAAAAGAAGGGGAGGGGGAGAGATAAATGTTAACAGGAAAAGAAAAAGGAGAACAATAGAAATTAAAAAAGAATAACCTGTACATACTGAAAGTATACTGAATGAAGAGAAGAGAAGCACTGAAAAATAATGAAAGAAACACACGTGGCAGAGAACAATATGCTCCATCAATACTTAATATGCAATATTCTCAGAACTCTTGCTGGACTCAGTTCAGATGTGCTACACGTGGTTGTATGTCAAAGAAACAAAGAATGTTCTAATATAAGAGTTAACAGCTGAAAGCTGAGCCATAGAGATTCATATATATATAAAAACCATAACTGACAAATAAAACAACATTCTTCCTGAGAAATGATACAACTCTTGGCTGGAGTTAGCAGCAGTCATTATACTTTTGTGTTTGTTTCACGCTTACTACAGAGACATGGAATCCTTCAAACAGAACTTAGAAATACTGTGTAACTCATGATTAACCACAACTTTAAAAAGAATAAGAGAAACTATATTATGATTAAAAAGTCTTCTCCAATCACATCTCTCTTTACTGTTCTACCTCTGATCTTAAACCCCACAGAATGTGAAAATTAGCTAAGGGGTTTAAAGGCCAAAAAAAACCCAAGCATTTTTTTCCTCCAACACATGAACGAGATGCTAATTGGAGGGGAAATTGCCTACTGCTGTTTGAGTTCACAGAGGTGGAGGTCCTGTATTTTCCTTAATCTTCATTTGCCTGTGGGTGGAGGTAAGAGAGATTTTTGTAGAGTGCTCTAAAAAACCTTCTCTAAGCAATCAATTCCTCCTTCAACGGAGTCAGGCTCTCACGACAACTGCTGCTTCCTAGTTCAGAACATGCAGCTATTCATACCAGGCAAAGAAATGCAACTTTGACAACAAGGACGTCATTGTTAAAGAATCTTATTTAGCAAGTAATTATAATGCAAACATCACAATTAAGAGAGTAATTCAAAAAATCTTTTGAATTTTACAAACCCAGAGGATATGAGCATGTGAGAGCTGATTCTGGGGATGAGATAAGCAACTTATAAGTACGCTGTGATTTTTCATGCTTTTGTCCATTGGATACTTTGGAAGGGCAGTACCATTTTATTTCAAAGAGAACAATAGATCATTCTTCTCCCTAGATAACTGCATCATTTAGAATTATTCAAGTAAAATGTGATTTTTACAAATAAGCTATTTATGCAAACACAGTACAAATTAAATGTAGCCTTCCGGCAACAACTGGAAAAATTCCAGTTCCAAACCACAAAGACAAAACAGTCTGTTGCTAATGTCTCGGTAATACTGAAACTGTATTGGGGTTTTTCATGTTTTTATAATGTTACCACCCCACCTATGCAAACCTGAGAAATCCTCCTTGGTTTTTATTAAACCAGTCTGTTTAAAAAGAAAAAAAAAAGAAAAGGATTCTGTAAGCACCAAGTCCCTTCCCAATGCCAATCCAGACTTCCAAGGGAAAAAAATCATGCTGCATGTTTGCTTGACATTCAGGCATCATTACACGCAAAGACCACACTTCAGGAGGGACATTATTGTGCCCAACGGCAGCACTGTAAGTGTGCAAAAGTGACCCTTCCTAAAGCCATTGCATAGGATCAACTTGAGCTACTTAGTTTCCTCAAACCTTATCACCTCATGGAGAATTACAACTGTGTCACTCTTCTCTGGACTTTCCTAGTCCCAAAGGAAGTGAAACGTCAATTCTGACTTAAGGGTGGGTAAGGAAATGAGGATGCTTGAGGAAACTTGCAACACTTCCCACCCTCAATCCAGAGAAAATGTTACCTGTATCCCTAACTCTCCCCCTCCTCTCATCACAACATGGTATTTATTTTAAAGCAAGTAGATAAATAAAGATTTGCAGTTAAAATACATAAAATTAGTCCACCTTAGGTCCAGCAGTCTCTCCCTCTTCCTGCAGGAACTGATTTGAGATCATATGGATATGCTGCCAGATTAAGAGCTAGTGTTCCCTGAATAAACACAGTCTTGCAGGAAAAAATGAAGCCCACACAAATCCAGAACCACAACAGCAGTGCAGCACAACTCCTGCATAAGGTAGCACAAGGAGACGAACACGGCATCCACGGTGTTATGTGGCAAACTTCAGATCTCCTAAAGAAGATCCAGACATGCCAGTATGGGAGAAATATAATTAAGACCATTACTGCAGCCCACGTAAAGACCTTATTATGAATGAAATTTGAAGACGTTTGGGTCTGAATCCAAACCTGAAGCATGGCTTCCTTTGGAACTTTCCAAAATATTTCTTAACTGTCTGCATTTCTATCCAAACTCAACACCACACTGATGCCTTCATCAGCACTCACTAACCTCAGGGGTATTTAAAGATGGAAAACAATAATGATCTATTTTTTCCTTTACATCTAGACTGTAGAGGAGTATGATTTTTTTTTTTCCATCTATTGGCATGCATATGGATATATATAGTCCACAATGATGGGAAATGAATCCAAGGAGAGCTTTGCGATTTCCAAATGCAGCAAGGGCTGTGATCTCTCCCACCCCAGGGACAGGTTCCTGGGACAATCCCCTGTCTTCTGCTTCCCTCACCAACTCTGTCATTGTTCCAGAGAGATGAGGCATCCAAACAAATACCCAGCATGAGGGGAGAAACAGGATGTTGGAGCAAATCCCACAGAAGATTAAAAAACCCTGGACCTGACTTACTAAGAAATAAAGAATTGTAGAGTGCAGAACACTCAACTAACGTGCTCTGAGCAACCTCTGCTGGCCAGCAGATAGGATCCCATGCCTTCTCCTAAATGGAGTTGTACAGAGCCTGTGATTTCATTCTCATGTATGAGTGCATATCCTTAGCTGGCTTGAATGAACATTACTTGACCAGCTCGAACAGAGCAAGGAAAACCTATGAAAGGTGGGCCTGTCACATCCCAATGAGATGGAAAAATGACAGAGATTTCCACTTTCTGTTACCAAATACCCTCAGAGCACAGAGGCTCCTGTTGAAACTAGTGTTACGTTCCTGTAAGACGTGGAAGCAAATAGAATACAAGAGGCACCAACGCTTGTACATGTTGGCTGGCATGCAAAGAAACATTAATACAGGCAGGTGGATACGTAAAAGTAATACATAAAAATCAACGAAAGAGCTTAAGTAGTTTCCTCTGGAGAAAGGTGGAAAATACTAGAGGCCAAGGAAGCTGGGGCTGGGACACAGCACACAGCTAAGGAATGGCTGCAGTGTGTCACTACTGGCAGGTATGAGCAGGAAGGGGTGTTACATTTGAGAAAATTTTGGGAGCCAGACATCATTGTAATGAGGAAAGTACCAGAGACAAAGGAAACAGCTGCAAAACATGTTGCTTTTGAATTTAAACCTAAATGGAGCAAGTGGTGGCCCAGGAAAAAGGTGTACAAAGAGTCATAGGAGGAAAGCAAAGTTGCCAGGAATGTGCTGAATGTTGTCAAACAAAGACATAAGAAAAGTCTGGTGAGTATCACTTGTAAGGTAGTGCCCAAAGAAATACACAGCAACTTAGGGAGGACAAGGATTAATACCTTGGGGCTGACTGACTGTATTAGTCATTATCCCAGGGCCCTCAAAACAAGGGTGAATGAACTGCAAGTCTGCCTTGTGGGATCTGCTTGCTAAGCAGATCAAAGGAATGTATTCACCATTTTTAGCAGGATCAGGCCTGCTGAACACTGAAATTCTAAGTCTTCAGAGGAATACGCAGATACTTGAGACATTTGTGTTGATGATTTAGTAGGAGACATCTGTCCCCCCGAGTCAGTCTGAAATAATATCACAGAAGGGTGTTAGGAGGACAATGTGCTCCCTCCTCAGGAATGCAGCACTGCTGTTCTGGCTGGCAGTGACATACAAGCCAAAGTGCCCTTTCACTGGCAGTGCTGCAAAAGAGGAGCATGGTATGTTTTCCCCTTTTTTTCAGTCTGTGTAATATGCCCTTGATTTATGCTTCTTATGGATTTCAAAAGGGAAGTCCTTACAAAAGCAGAATACATTAAATGCATTACATTTATCATGGGTCACCCAGGAAGATGACACTGTTGTTGAGAAAAAAAGCAGCTAAAATCAGAGAAATGCAAGAGTACAGAATGAAGCAAAGAGGGGGTTATGCCAGGACCCCAGGACATTAGGATGACAATTAGCATTCCTTAGGTTTACAGTCTCTGGGTGAAATCCTGCAGAGACATGCAATCAGCTGAAGCTGCAGGGAAATGATAATGAGAACACAAAGGGCTTGAGATGAGTATGTAGATGATGATATACAACTAAATGAGATGCTGACTCATAAGTCCTCTTAAACGGCTTGAAACTGAAGGAAGGAAATGAGGATCAACTGCCTATTTCCTGTGCGCAATGGTTTTGTGGGGAGGATGCAAGAAAATGGTGTTTCTCAGCAATTTTGGGATGGGAAAAAGTCAGGATAGTAGCTCAGGTGGGATCAGGCCAAAGAGGTTCTTCCAACAGAAATGCTAAGCACACAAGTATGCCAAAGAAGGGAAAGGTGAAGTCTTTTATCACGTGAAAACACAGTCAATGTACAGGATCAACTGCAGGCGATCTATAGACAGCACTTAAACAACTGTGGGGGTGGGGGATGACACACGTGGTGATGGCCAATGACAAATGGTTCTAAAGGAAGCATGGAAACAAAAAGACCAGCGAAATTCAAACCAGGAATGCACTGAAAGAGATAGCAAAGGAAGAGGTCTGCACAAAACATTAGGATTTCTTATGTTTCAAGATTTACATTTTCCAGCCCACTCTACATCTACATATCCTTCAAACTGCATACGCTCTTTGGCTCAAACTCATCGAACATTACAGCTGAAAATGACGTATGTTAACCAGGCAAGCTATTTTGGGTTTGATTTCCAAACAGCAACAACAAAAAAGCAGGGTCTTCTCTACATTGTTGATTTCATCTTCCTCACAGTTCTGGTAAAAAAATAGTTAAAACCTTGTATTTGATCTCATTTTAGTGAGAATTAAAGCTAAGATACTGTCTTATGTAATTTCATATAATATATATAGTAAATGTTAACAGCAAACACCCAGAACTAGACCAAAAAAAATCTTAAGGAAATTCACATCACAGTCCAAATTAGACTTTTTAAGAGATATATAATATTTACACCTTTAAAGTAAAAAAGAGTCTGGTATTCAAGAGGTTCAGAATTTCTCCAGGGTCACATAGCCTTCCCCCTTGTCTCGTCTCTCCACCCATGTGGAGATGCTGTGTTGAAGCACCTTATTTTTGCATTGTCTCTACATAAAGACAGTATTGTATCTGTACTCCAGTTCATGTGCAATAGCAAAGGAAAATATAACTTCTTGTTCACCTTAGATGACTTGTAAGTCTAGGGGTTTTTAAGTAAGAACCTGCAGGGTATTGTATATTTCAGTCTTGGCTTTATGCGTAAAGTATATAATTAAGCACATAATTAGGAATAATCGTCTAAGAACTCCATGAGACTATTTTCATTAATGAAGTTAGGCATGAACAGATTGTTTGGTTGTTCTTGGACCCTAGCACCTACAGGGGTGGGCACTTAGCAGACTCTTCTCTTTCCACATTTCACATAAAAGTATCCAAGACAATACATAAAAGAAATTATTCCTGTGTTTATGATTTGTCTGTCCCCCACTACAGAATTTAAGTATCACTTAAATTCTGTCAGTGCAGCATGCTAACCCAGACTGGTTGGTACAGGCTGAAGAAAATATGATGAGAGGTCCTAATTTCTTTAAGGTAATCGGAACCTGATTTGAATCCATGAACCTGAACTTGAATCGCTCCCTTGTGATGCAAAATTCTGTAGGCGAAAAGCCTCCATTGTACAGACATGGAAAACTGAGAAAACATGGGCTGAAGATCTCAAACTTGCCTAATGAGGCTTACGAGTTTACAAAGAGGTACCTCCCTGTGTCTCCTACTAATTCTGGTAAGATTTGCATGAAACAGACCAATTTTCAGTTAGTGGTTCAATTGGGGGTTTGCAGCCACTGACATGTAATATCTGAGCTATCCAACAATTTAAATATGGATTCAGAGACTAAACTTTACTAAGTGTCAAGAATATTGTTTAGCATTTTTCTTTATTTGTCCCACTGTTAGAAACTGGGACAATTAGACAAATGCAGTGTTTTTGTTTCCAATAGTTTATCTCTCCTATTATTCACTCCCTTCCTCTTATTGTTATAATCTCTTCTTGGAATCACAATATATTGCTGAAGATAAACAACAAAAAAATATTATAAATCTTTATAAAGGAAGGAACACTGATGACCCAAAGAAGGAAAAGATTTTCATGAGCTGCCTCCAGTATTTTGAAAAGTAAGAATAATAGAGCAAATGTGATGTTTAAAGAACACAGCTCATTTTTCGATGATGTTTTTCTCCCAACTTTATTTAAACAACTGTCTGACCTGCTTATCCATACAACAACCATTGCTGAAAAGCACAGTATGGTGTATGCAATGACAACTGATGGTCTACTGAGAACAACATTCTCTGACATGCAGAAAAATGGGTGGACTTGTCATCTTCCATTGCTCAGATTTAATTGTCATGTTTCCTTTAGAAGTTCTTGCTTTTGGATTTAATTTTGGCCTTCAATACTGATTAAATGTACCTAATGTTTTAGGCTGTGATCTGCTCATCCATTTAAACCTTATAAAAACTACTCAAAGTGACAAAAATTTGGATTACTTCCTATTCAAAATGATAAGGTTACAGGAGTTGCTCCCCCATCCCAAAAGAAAAAAAAATTATATGGTATTTACTCAGAAGACAGTACAAACAAAAATGTGTACACACATTTTGCTCCACCTTTTTGCTGTGTACCTGCAGAAGACAAAACAACTTTAACGGACAGGTTTTCTAATAACTTAAAACCCACAACTTCAAATGATGGCAACTGCAGGTCTCAGCCAAGAACCACCATTTTAACTACTGCGCTAGACAAGTTTAAGAAATGGTTTATGCAGTAGAGTACCTGCCTGTGTCAGGATGCCTGGGACTGCACCCAGTAGCCTGCTTTTCTGCTCAGCTTTTACAAAAAACCAAAACCTGCTTCATTTTTATGCTTCAAAGCTCCTAATTTCTTTTAAGAAAATAAGTAGTAGAGCAGAAACAATTTAGAGAACACTCACCGAGGGTAACCTGGGTAAGAAAAATCAATGGAGAACTGCAGTGGCAACCTCTTTCTTTGGTGAGTGTTCTCTTACCAAGTATTTCTCAATACACTGAAGCATTCTTAGAAAACTTAATCAGAATTCCCTTGACCACAGAGAAATGGGTGAATAACTTTGGTCCAGTCATAGCTTTCTGTGGTCTGGGAGTTAAAAAGCTTTAGTTCGCATTTCAGTCACAAAACCACTTTTCCTGTCCTTGGCCCGCCATATACAACAGAACTCACAGTGCCTTTTTACCTTACATGGCTTCTGGAATAATTAACTCATGAACAGTTTCCAGCACACTGCAGGGAAAACTGTTACAGAAAAGTATTACATTTATACACCACATTAAGTTTCCTCTTAACCTCTTATAAGGATCACTGTCTTAGCACAGCAGGGAGGTTTTGCTAAGCACAGTCTCCTACATTTTCCTTTAGAACACCTAAAACTTAAACTACAACATCAAACATAAAAAGCTGGTTTATGATTAACTGAAGTTATTACCTTCCACCCTTTCTTAAACACATACTTGTCATCTACACAATTAGAAGAGAACTATGAGTTCAGAAATGCCTTTGTGCAGCATACACCAGCTTACACTTGAATAGTTATAGAGTAATTAGAGTGGAATCCAGGGGAATTAGTCAGTCTTATTATCTCATAATATCAGTTAACTCATGTAAGTGAGATGGATAAATATTAAGTACATATAATACTATACACAAACAGTGAGATTCTGAAAGGTCCCATGTGATTCCTGTTTTTGATACAATCAGATATCACTGCTATGATTCCAGGGGCTAATTGACTCCAGCCAAATTTAGGCTGTGGAAAATTATTGTGACATCACTATTGCAAAGCAACATTTTAAGTTTTCATTGATAAAGATATTTACATATTAATATCATTTTTAGATTTAGATATAGATAGTCAAATACTACATATTGTTCAGAAGTCCTTATTGCAATATGTTTTATTATGTACTGCAAAACTTTCTTCTTAAAATTATCTTCTCACACTTAAGGGATACAATGTAAACCCAGTAATAAACAAACAATAACATCAGCTCATTAATCAGATATGTCAGTTTAAACATATCCTATTTGGGAACAAAAACAAATGCTACTGGCTTTATAAACCTTACAGAACAGGGAACAAAGCTAGAGTTGGATTTCAAGAGTTGATGTCATCATTGTTCACAAGCCAACACAGGGCTTTAAAACTGAAAAGAATCTACAGCATATAAAATGGTTTCCAACTTGTAAGGGGCCAGGCCCATCGCCTGTGGATAATAATTGGCTATAGAGTTTAGGGTTTTTTCCTGAGGACAACCTGGGGGAGGGGATATAACACATCCATGCAGAACGGAATGTGCAATTCTGTATTCTTATGTGCTGTAAAGAGAGATGTCTTTCTAAAATCTCATTTACTTGCATTTTGCATGTCTTGTCTTCTAATGCTTAAACATTTCACAAGTTGGGATCTTTACACTGAACATCTCTTTCCACCAAAAACCTTTCTAGCTACAGTGCTAGCATCACTCTTAAATGACAAAGTATCAAAAATTAGGAGAAAGCAAGCCTAATATCCCTGAAGGTCTTCAAGGACAGGCTGGATGGAGTTCTGAGCAACGTGGTTTAGTGGCAAGTGACCCTGCCCATGGCAGGGGATTGGAACTAGATGATCTTTAAGGTCCCTTCCAACCCAAACCATTCTATGATTAGTATGAGCCAATAGATATATTTTCTGCATATCAGAGGGAAGTGCACTGACAGGAGTATGTACATTTGAATTTTCTCTTTCGTGATTTAGTTTTCTTTTAGCACATATGTGCGTTTTAGAACAGTATCCTTAGAACTGCTGAAAATCTACCAAATCAAATCCTGAAACTTTGAAATGAAGTAAGCTCTAGGAGACAAAACCAGACGAGCAGTACATAGCTTCTTCAGCTCTTTTGTGAATATTCAATGACCTCACATTCTCCAGTACCTTCCCTCTCCTAAATACTGCAAAAGAAAATGTTATCTGTTCAAACAAAAAAAGGTATACACAAATATTTGAAAAAACTCTCAGTTTCTTCTAATTACATGACACATCCTCCAACAGCCAATAAATACTGTACCCAGAACATAATGTACATTTGTACTTGAGGTTATCCATTTGCCTGGTTACTGATACTATTGAGAACACGTCTCATGAGTTACAGGTATGCACACAAAAGGAATCTTGACTCTACAGAAGCTCATGGAATGTGTTTTACTACAGGCATCCCTACAGGTTACCCTCTTTAAGTGTCTTCAAGCCTCAAAAACAGATTTGAAAGATTCAAAGTGAAGAAAGAATGGGCTCTAATGTATTGTTCTTGCAGGAATTTTCTGAGAATAATTCACTTTCCAACAGGTGATTCTGCAAGACTTATAAAGCAAAACATACTGGCAGTGGTCTTTTCAGATGTGTCTGAACATGGGTGAAGGTACCTAGTTCTTGTGAAAATAAATATGTTCATAGACTCTACAGATATTCCATTGTAGCTTTGCTCCTGTCTGGTGTTTGCTCTCTGTCTTGGTGTTATCTTGGAAACTAGAAAATAATTTCTATTTTGGCCATGAAGCAATACTTACTTTTTTTTTTTGTCTCTGTTCCTCATCCATCACTTGCCTGTTTTTTTGGATAGGAACTTTTTTCTCCAAACAGCAGTGAAATGTATATTGTCTTTTTACAAACATCAAGGCCTTCTATTCTCTGATGCAGTTGTTAGCAAGGAAAACTCTGTGATGGCAGGTTACAGCATCTAACTGTGCACTGCAGAGGTGCATATTTTCCCTTCAGTGTTCTCAAGAGATTATCTTCTTGCTTGCACTTGTATCAATTCTGATTGAGAGAAATCATGACCCTGAGATATAATCAGCAGTGCTATTCTATTCAGCATGCTGTTCACAACATGAACTAATGACAGGCATCGTTGTTTCCAGGAATAATATCCAGGTTGACTAGCTAGAAAACACAGTTCTTACTCTTATCCACTCAGAAAGGAGATGCAAAGATGGTTTATGTGGGAGATAATAGTTGTACGACAAATATTGCAAACTATAGGATCTTATATTTGGTTGCTGCAGAAGAGAGACTGAGAAACTTTTTTTTTTTTTTTTTTTAACCTGAAGGTTCTGGGCTAAAGTAATTCAAAACTGAAGAGATACTCAAAAGGAAATACTAAGTTCTTACGAAGACATGAACATGTTCAAGACTTCTATTCACATTGGCTGTGTTACCCTATTATCCCTTTAACCCTCTTAAATCAGTTCCCATCCTCAGTCATTTTTCTCTTGTTACTGAAATTACCAGAAGTATGATTATTTCTATATTTCTAAAAATCAAACAGAAACCCCAGTCTGACAATGAAGGTGGATTAGGGAGAATTCTGTGAAAGCAAATGTTGCAGGGAGTTCACTGAAGGTTAGGTAGTGTAAGAAAGCCAAGTGGAAAAAAAAATCTAGTGGATGATCATATCTGCCCTGACATGCATTGACTGAGCTTTCAGTTCTGTTTATCTCAGGAACTGAATAAATGGCCAGTAATTTCAATAATGTCCAATAAGGCAAGGGTGCAAGTTGTACAACAATGCTGAAAGAAATAAGATTATATTTCATTTTTCTGAAGGAACCTTGAATTCTAAAAAGAAATAATAACTTGATTATTTCAGAGCTATTAATAAATAACTTTATGTCATATATCTTTCTGCCAGAGCTTTAACAGAAGAGAGTAGGGCATAACAAAAGAACCCAGTAGCAGCAATACCTAGATGTCTCTTCTGATTCACTGGTGTAATTCAAGAAATTGATGATTCCACAGACCCCTTCGGGATGTGAACGGAGGGTCTGTTTGTTGATGTTATTAGTAATGGCTTAGATTCTTTCCCAATATCTATTACTTTTTCTTACAAATTTCATTTAAAGCTCCCTGTCTGGAAAACTGAAAGCTTTTAAGAGATTTCTCAAAGAGGAATTTTAGGTATTAAATGGTAATAATTGTTAGGACAGCATTTGCTGAATTTCAGAACTCAAACGTCTGAAGTTTAAATGCATGTGGCTACTTATAGGACATAGAGATAATTCAGTATCAGATTAAATGATTTATAAATTAATAGTCTAGAAATCTATAAAAATCGGTTTTTTTCATTGAAAAGATAGACCCTTCTGTAGTAAAGGTTTAACTAATAATGGTGGATAGAGCTCCCCAAGAGTATTGCTCATGCTGACCTTTACAAACATAGCTTCTGTGCTGAGGGAAAACAGAAATTGTTCTCCTAAGAGGAATGAGAGAAATACAGACAGTAGAAAAATATGAAGAAAAAAAAAGTAAGTGAAGAACATCCAGAAAGTATGTTTCTAAATTAACTAGATATTCTTGTATTTTCTTGCCTGAAAAGCAAATGAAATTTTTAAAAAAAATGTTTGTGTGGTCTAAGAGTACAAAAAACCACATAGATGTCTTTAAAAGCATTCTGTAGACAATTCTAATTTGGAAAGATACTCTACCATCATGAATCCTTTCAATCTAGTTAACAGAACCTGCATGTCTTGTTTTCATGAAATACTTAAAGGAAACTTGGAACAACAACTATTGTGAAACTGTGCACGTCTCTTTTTATGGCTTAGTAAATATTAGACAAATAATGATAACATATGGTCTAGAATGAATCCTTATTAGATAGCATTTAAAATGGGGAGAGGGGAAGAGGGAACAAAACAGTACTCACCCTTTGAGACCTTTCTTCTGAGGATCTACAACAGATACCAGCTTACTAAAGTCTGCAACTCCAGCTGCAGCATTTATTGTGCAAGGACTGAGAAAGGTGTGTTAACGTGGCCCAAGAAAGAGGCTGAACAGTTTGCAAACTCCTGTTACTTTGTCAAATGTATACTCCAAGCAAGCAAGCAAACAAACAAAAAAACCCTACCAAATGTTAACCTTCATGAGGTGAACAAACCGATTTTCAGATGAGCTCTCAAACTCCAGACCACACATTAATAGGTGGGAAGCGCCTGATTTCAGCTGCAGGGATGATAAAGATGAGCAGCTATCAGCCACTTTGAACATCCTTGGCTCCTTGAAGCAGAGCCCATAAAAGCCATGTTATGACTCAGATAAACTGGCTACAGACCTCTCCTAAATTGCCCCACACCGGGCAGTCTGAAGGAGCAGGGAGCAATGGGAGAGTGAGCTCCAGCCATACACCCTTCACCTGCCCAGTGTCTCCTGTAGAGCTGCCTATGCCCAAATCTGTGGGCTAATCCCCAAGCAGCAACTTTTGCTAGTTCTCAAGCTACTTCATTCATGTTGGTGCAGGGCAGATCATCAAGCAAAACAAGAACCTCTGGCCCACAGCACAGCAGCTCTTCCAGTCATGGCTCCTGTGATGGCACCTCAGTGGCACTTGCGTGCATTGCTGCACCAAATGTTGGGATGGCTTACAGGTGAAAAATCTATATGACAATGTATGGGCTAGACTAAGCTTCATTTGATTCACATGCAAGGAGAAGAAAAGTCAGTTGCATGTGAAGAGCCAGGTCTCTCTTTCCCTAGACTGCCACAAACCATCAGTGGGACATAGCTAGGAACATCTGATTGACCATACCTAGCCTTCACGTATGTCTTATGAATTATCTGATCTTTTCCAAGTGCTTTTAGTATTTGCCTTTTTTCGTAAAAGCAATATTTTAAAAGTGCATCACAAGATATTAAAGCACTCGACAAATTCTTCTAAGGATCTGATCTTTTGGGGTAAGATAAAACACATGTCTTCCACAGTCAAAACTGATGAGACCACAAAGAAGGGAAAGCCAGTAACTGTGTAAACTGAAAAATCTTCATGGTGGGTATGGAATAGTGGGATCAGGAAGGGCAACTCTTCCTTTGGTCAGTGTAATTTGCAAAGGTTTCTTTGCCAGAAGGGGGTCTTCCACTTCTTTATCATGGGAAGTGAAACAGCAATAAAAGTAAACTGATAAAGACCTGCAGAAAATGCTATGCAAATTGCTGCAAGTAGAGTCACAACCTACCACCTCAGAGTGCTGCATTCCTAATGCCTGAATCTGCTATTTCACAACATCCTGTATTAACAGCAAAACATGTGTCCAAATTGCATCTCTCTATTCTGTGCATATTCTTTCCAGACTAGGCTTAACTCATTAGAACTAAGAAAAACCCCAGAGGTAATTTATATTTCCTTCATCTATTCAAAAAATAGAAGCCTCACACGAAAACTTCTATCAGTGTGTACTGGGAAAAAAAAATCGAGGAGGCAGAAATGGGATAGAGTCCTTCTAGACTTCCTCACAGTTGAAAGAAAATTGGCCAATTCAAAGAATAATTTCTAAAGCAACAGACCGTGCTTCATCTCTTTTCCAATTACTATTTTCTGGTTAATAAGTGACTTCCCTAGCAAGTACTACAGCTTTCCTAAGGCACTGTACTTTCAAAAAAAAAATTTGAATTTTAGTAAACTTACTGGCAAAAGAAACATATTTCAGTATGAAAGTAGAAAATGTTTGCCAACTATGTTTCAGGCTATCATTCCTTTTCTTGATTTTCTTATGTTAACTGAAGTGGTGCAGAGGAGCACACAAAAATGCTTACTGTGAATAACATACTTTGCTGGAAGGAAGAAGTCAGCTATTCATATAGTCAGATTCATTGGCACAGAGCTGATGTGAAGTCTAAAGCATTAATGTTGTATTTCTATAAACTGCAAACAAAAGGTTGGAACTCTGAAAATAAGTAGCTTTAATAGTCTGACTTCTAAAACAAAGAGTCACTAAATGATGTTAACTATAATTATTAGTTTGATGCCATGGAGAATAAAAAAATCATGTGCTCTATTCCCAGGCTTTGCTTAAAATTTTCAGTTGTTGTTTTGTTTCTGACGAAGAGGTCTCACACTAGTCAAGCAGTCAAATTCTGCTAACCTAAGTCATGCAGAACAGTGATTAATCCTGCAGTAAATCTCTGTGGATTTCTAGCATCGAAAACAAACAAACAAAAACAGAGTCAGCGTGCTCACAAGAAACCTCCAACAACTTTTAAGTAGGTGGAGGCACAGCTGGTGGTGTCAGATGTTATGGGGATTTCTTCTGTATATTTTGTCTTCCCAGTTTTATATCTGTAATTTCATCACTCACTGTTACCTTCATATTCTGTCCTCTGTTTTCTTCAACTAGTGATTCTTATGACCATGTCTTATCCCTACAATTCCGTGAAGACATGTAAAGTGAACATGTCACATGCATCTGGTGACTTCTGCATTCCCACAGACCACTGTGACCAGGGGTGAGGCTCGCCACAGAAAGTAGCTCAGTGGCACATGGCGTGTTAAAGTGACCCTGATTTTCAAAGTGAACTGCTGTTTTCTCTACGGATTCACCTTTGCTGGTAAATAATGCCCTCATGCCAGCCTTGACACTGAGAATATTCGATGTCCAGTGTTCCACACTTTGCAGCACTCCCTTATCACTCAGGAGGCACAGGGTGTACCATGGGAGCAAAGTGTCTGGACAGGGAGATGCCCTTAAAAACTTCATGCCTGGTGCTGACTGCACAGGGTCACATACAGAAGTTATACAGGAGGGAGACAGCTCAGCTTGTTCTGCCTGGTGAGCTCCTCCAGAAGTGTTTGTGAGGAGGCCCCCTAATTTGTAAAATTTTCAGCAAGATGAAGCAGATACAGAGCACGGTGTTAATAATACTGCTGAAATACTTCAGATCTTCAGCATGGCTGAATTATTCTGCACTGTGTCCCTCAAATGGTCTGAAACCTTCCATGTTTATACAATACCAGATACCCCTTCAGGCAAGGAGCACTCCACATTTCAAAGTAAAGTCAAATACCAAAAAATTATTCATTTGGAACCACAGCAAAAGTTCAGACATGTTACTGAGCAGATTTCACTGAAGGCTCTAATGATCTAATCAGGGTGACTTGCATTTGGCTTTGCAACCAAAGCACAGAGCCCAAAAAGGAGAGGGTTTTTCTGCAGTACAGTAGCAGCTCCCAGCTGTAAGAGGAACTGAAGTGAGAAAGGATCCACATAGCCCACAGATAACTCCTTGCAGAAGCTGCATTGTCATAACAAGACCATCTGGAATTGCAAGCACAAACAACATCCCTATTTTTGGAAGTACACTTGATCTGTTGCACATGTGGAGATCTGAACACCTTTTTGAGAGGGAGAAAATGATGAGGTTATGAACATTTGCACAACAACATTTGTTTAAAAGCTCAGAAAACTTATGAATAATAATCTGGGCTAACTTTTTAGTATCACTTTCTTCCTGCTGTATAAAATATATTATTTGAAAACCATCATCACTGCTATTTTTTTTTCCATGCTCCCTCTTCCCCAATATGTATCTTGTAATTACATTGCAACTGTGCTCTGAAGGAAGACCTGAAGACAACTTTCGAAAATTCTCTTTGTAAATCTGTAAACAAAAAAGAAATATAAAATCCATATGGCCCAAACAGCCCTTTCCATTGATTAAGGTGTAGAGTAGCACTGCTTTTATTTTAATTCAAAGGGCTTCAACATCTTTGTTCATATGATTATTTCTCCAGTCTGCTACACTATTATTGGAAAGATTTCATCTCCAAGTGTGACAGAGAAGCAGAAAAGCTAGTATCCCACAACCTATTATAACTTTTCTGATTTTTTAAAGAGGGGAAAATAAGAAATGCTCACATTCCTGTTGAAAATTAAAACACACAAACCAAGATTCAGCAATAGCAAGCCACTAGTCTGAACACAGGCAATGGGGTTAATCCATATTAATTCCGGTTAGAATAAAGCACATATTTAAAAAAAAAAAAAAAAAAAAA